>OZ059907.1:1768742-2061242 GCA_964057215.1 Oscheius myriophilus | reverse complement strand
TTAGTTGTATGATTTATTTCACTTTGGAGTACATCGTCCGATTGGCTGTAAACCCGAATAAGGTGAAATATAAATTTATTGATTAATTTAAATGTCTTCTTTAGAAAGCGTTCATGACGTCACCGCTCAATATTATCGACCTGTTCACTGTGATTCCCTTCCTTATCGAATCCCTAAAAGAACTTCAATTCCTGAAGGAGATTAGAGGTAGTTTACCTAATCCACCATTGATTTATCGATCGGTTTTAGGAGCCATGTTGGTGGTCCGCGTAATGCGACTAGCCAGAGTAGCTAGAATCTTCAAACTTGCTCGATACAGTACCGGTCTTCGAGCTTTCGGAGAAACGATGAAGAAGAGCGCGGCCGAGCTATCAATGCTGGGAATGTTCCTAGTCACGGGAATAATGCTGTTCTCAACTGCCATCTACTTCTTTGAAAGGGATGAACCGAACTCGAAGTTCTACTCAATTCCAGCTGCTTGCTGGTGGTGTGAGTTTTGCATATACTATTTTACAAAAAATGGATTGTTATATTTTCCGTGGCTCGAAAATGGAAAGACGACTAGGGAAAAACACAGACAGCATCAAAAAAGCGCGTTGTCAGTATTTCTGTGACTCGATAACGTATAAAACTACTACAATAAATACGGCCTAGCGGAATTCGCTTTTAAGCGAATTCCGCTTTTAAAAAGGAAAACACTGAAAATCAAAGTTCTTTTTTCACATTATTTTTTACATCCACTAAAAAGTTGATTTTAAAATACAACGAACAGAGGGATGGTAATTTTTTAACACCAATTAATATTTATAACTAAAAGGTAGTTTTGGTCATTTTGGAATCATTTGTTCAAGATGTTTTTCATAAAACGGCATTGGCCAAAAACTTCATCAAACGCCTTTTTTGCGTACGTAGGTTTCGCTACAGATATTTTTGTAGCGAAACATAAGTATGCAAAAAGTTCGTATTTTCACGCAGTCGTGCGTACTCGCTCCGAAAGACTGTTCACAAAGCGGCGACACGCAGAAATGGCCTTTGATAAAAGAAGCAATTTAGACAAGTTTCATTTGCTCATGTGTTTTGGCCAATCTGAACTACAGATTACCAATCTTGTTTAGTTAGACAATTTCAATGGTCCATTTAGAAAAGTTGAAATCACATTAAGAAACATTTTTCAAATCCAATTAGCTTATCGTGAAGCTGAAACGATCATTTCACATGTAATTTCACGTTTTCGAAAATTCAGCTTTGTGTTTTGTTATTCCAAACGGTTTTTTAAACTTTGACTACTTTTTTCTGATGTTGTTCTACCTTCACCTTAGCACTCTCCCAAAGATCATTCTTAAGGTGTCATAACAGAGTGCCAGCTGGTCTGTGACATGTTTGTTATAGCTTGGTAGCGCGTGGGAGTCGTCTGGAATCTTATCCACGCAACAGATGATGTAGCTAATACCGATGTACTCGGATAGTTTGATAGTTTAGGGCTACTTTTTGCATTTGGGCTCAAAGTTACTCAACAATTTGTCCTAACACAAGCTTGTTTGCTTATCAAACTCACCCCATAAAATGCGAGTCAGATGCGCAGGTTCACCAACATTCCTTCCAAACTCGATGGAGAACTTGGCCCAAACATGAATTCTACTGATCAACTGAGTATATTCAATGTTCCTGTTTTCAGGTGTCATCACGATGACAACTGTGGGTTACGGTGACCTCGTCCCAGTCACTGCTGGTGGCAAAGTGGTCGCCGCGGTGGCCTCCGTCTGTGGAATCATCGTCCTCGCCTTCCCCATCTCAATGATTATCGACAAGTTTGCTGAATCCACCAGCAGCTGGGGCCACCCTGAAGAGGAAAGCGGAGGTTCATTACGCCGCAAGCAGAACAAGCGCTACCTCTTCTGATCTCCTGCAACGCGCGCACACTTGTCGGCGGGTATTGTTGTATAGAAACTTGATTCTTGATGTGTCAGCTCCGCAGAGGTTTTATTCATAACCAATAAATCTAATCCCCGGTGTTCTTGCAAAAGGAAAGAGAAAGAGAATTCAAAGAAGCGGAAAATGGGCATTTTTCCAAAGGAGAACGATCAACGAATTCGATGAGCTTTGGTCAACTACTCTTCTGATGAACCATGAAACGTCATACCTTGAAATAGAAATTGGTCAAGTCTTGAAACGAAAGTTGACCTCACAAACACGATGAATGTTTTATATAGTTCAGCGGTGTCATTGGAATAGATTGATGCCTCTGGAAAGCGTATGATTCGCAAAATGTGCCCTAAATTACAATTTTCAAAAAATTTGGCATTGTACGGTATGTCACCTTTGGCTACTGTAGCTCATGTGTGAAACATGATCCAAACCGGTACAAATGGGCTTCTTTCCCAGGCAATGTTAGCATATTTAAAAATCACAGTTTATTTTTCTGTGACACCTTGGAAAATCTACCGTTTTAATGAAAATTTTGGGTTCGGGAAAATGTCTGTTTTTCACTTGGTGGATTGGCGAATTTTTGTAATTCATAACAGTTATTCGTATGCTAGTCAGTTCATAGCGCCATAATTTTTTAAAATAAAAACGTTTGCTCAGAAAATACAAGTGCTTCCATCTTTTGCATGACCTGCAAATAGCTTCTTTAAGTAAATATTTTGAAAGAATTTTTCAGTGGCCAAAATCTAAGTTGAGTCTTGTTATAATGGTTGTTACCATGGAAAAGAACACAATTTCGGTTAAAAAACAAAAAATTAAAAAAAAATGAAATTTTCTTTATTGTGAAATCGGTGCGTCCATATTTCTGTTCCGTACAGTATGTGACTCTTACGCAGAAACTTAAAGTTTTGATTAGAAACTTCATATTTGAATTTGAATGTTCAATAAAAGTGAAACCATCGAAGAAGCGGTTATCGTTCGAAATTTCAATAGCTTATCACGTAAAGCCTAATAAAGTGAGAAAAAGAAATAGTTAAAATTTTAGATGACCGTGTGCTTCATTATTTCCATAGACCTTCAAAAAAGTGTTAATTAACCTCCGTAGCAAGCCCGTGAGCGTGCGAAATATGAAATAGTCGAGTGTTCTAGATCACCAGTTATTACAAGATTGATGGGCTAGGAGAATAATTACGTACGGAATGCTAGTATGGCTTTTTCTTCTAATCACGGCTTTTATATGTTTACTTTACTAACAGGTTTCGAAGGTGTTCTGCGCTTGGTTCTCGCTGAGAAACTTGAAAAAGCCAAAACTTTAAGATTACGTTCTTCCTTTGTTTTATTGTTTGGGGTTTTTGTGATAATCAATAAAAGCGAACACCTTTATCGAAATTTTAAAGAAAAAAGGAATTTTGGCTAAGAAACAATTACGTCCTGATAAATTTAAAAGTCCCCAAAAGCGCATTGGACGACGGCCTCACCACGTCAATTTAATTTTTAAAAAGCCCGCACCAGCCCGGCCCAACTTTCTCAACAGCACTAATTTCGTTTTGGCCAGCAATGGGTACCGTTTTCAAGAATGTTTGGCCTCTGTAGATGTAACCAACAATACATCTTTGTACATCTTTGTCTCAAAATATGTGCTTCCCTCGCTTGAACGTAGTTTTTTTTTTCTAAATTCTTAGAATTAAAAATGCCGTTTGTCCCATCACTGTCTGTATCAAACGTTTCTCTTGCCTAACTACATCGCAAATTGCATTATACATATCACCTGGCTCATGTGACATGTCTGGCAATGACAGGTGAAATTTTCGCTTTCAGTTGTTTTCTGTTTTTGCTTTTCCAGTAACATGTTTTTAACACTTTCACATTTCCAGGTCAAAAATTGGTTCCCTGATCGGCGAGACCGCGTATAACTCAATCGCACTTTCATCGAAAGAAAGTAGTGTTCTGTGGTTCCACGCAGGAAATATAGTAATTTGTTCGCCGCCGGCATGCTTTTCCCTCGTTTGCTTTGCCCAGGATTCGTTTTTTTGAAAATAACTTTTTTATTTTATTTTTTCATTTCACAATTTTTGTAATGCCTTAGATTTTTTCTGTGTGTCTGTGTGTCTGTGTGCCTGTGTGCCTGTGTGTCTGTGTGTCTGTGTGTCTGTGTGTCTGTGTGTCTGTGTGTCTGTGTGTCTGTGTGTCTGTGTGTCTGTGTGTCTGTGTGTCTGTGTGTCTGTGTGTCTGTGTGTCTGTGTGTCTGTGTGTCTGTGTGTCTGTGTGTCTGTGTGTCTGTTTGTCTGTGTGCCTGTGTGCCTGTGTGCCTGTGTGCCTGTGTGCCTGTGTGCCTGTGTGCATGTGTGCCTGTGTGTCTGTGTGTCTGTGTGTCTGTGTGTCTGTGTGTCTGTGTGTCTGTGTCTCTGTGTGTCTGTGTCTCTGTGTGTCTGTGTGTCTGTGTGTCTGTGTCTCTGTGCGTCTGTGTCTCTGTGTGTCTGTGTGTCTATCTGTCTGTGCAAAACTAAAACTGCTCTTACTTTCTAATCATCATACTCCAGATGCCCTTTCGTCGTGCCTTTGTCGTCAAGGTCGCTCCTGAACACCGCGGCCCCGCTGCTATGCAACCGATGAATGTACTGTAAATTGTGCGTTTCACTCTCATTTTTTCGTTTCAATGTCAGTAGTTTTAACCCCTTTCAATCTTTGTTCAACTTCTGCGTTCGCGATTTTTCCAACATTTCAAAGTTTCTCCATGGCTGGAGTTCTTCCAGACATGAAGAAAATTCGTTGTTGACTTTGTGCAGACAATCTTATTTCCAACCTGACGCAACACAAATTGCACTCATCCCACAAGACTTCTTGATTGATTTGCGACACCACTGTGTATGCTGAATCGTAACAACAGATAAATTCAAATTACGCCCCCTTAACGTTCTGCGTATTTTCACCTAGTATGATTTATTCAAGTCGTTCTGAATACTGGTAATTAGACAAGAAAAACTTGTGATTGTCTGTTCATGTAGAAACATAATTAAAACCATAATCATCGATCTGTTAAAGTTGAAGCACAGTGAAAATAGGCAAGTTGTTTGATTTCAGTTATAACCGCCCGAGATTTCTAAAAACATTAACGTTTTCAGCAGAGTTTGGTTAAGCAACCGAAGACAACATGGGTTAATCAATAGTTCTGCAATATTAAAAAGCCAAGTTTTCTTGTCCGTTTACCCACTTTTGCAATAATTGCACTGGGCGGGAGGTTGATCGCAAAATTAGACTTTTTTATGTATATTTTTTCCAGCTCATTCCGATAATATTGTTTCTCTATAAATATATCGCAAAGACTACAATTTTGAAAAAGGAAAGGTCTTGTTCATTTGGATTTTTCATATATGATTCTATTTTTTCTATTCGTTTCTTGTGTTTTTTAGAACTAATTTGGGGTTTGACTTATAAAGTTACCAACATTGAAGAGTTAACTTTTTTGTTTAATTCTGTTCGGTTATTCGAATTCACTAGTGATTCTTTAAAAATAAATTGAAAGTTCAGTAGGGGATAATCTACCTACCCCTGCTCGTTTTTCCAAAACAGAATCAGCCGTGATGCATTAGACATTCAGTATGTTACAATATTCTACGAGGAACGCTTTAGACTACACTGACAAACATTTTCAACCACGTTGGAAACTTGTTTATTGTAAAACCAAAATGTAGATACAAAACATAGGGTTAAAACTCGATGAAAAAATAATTACTAACTATGTTTCTAAAAACTCCTTTTTAAACTCTTTTACATTCAGTTGGTTTTTTAATGTTTTTCTCCACAATAGAGTTAAATTATCTAGATTTGCAAAGTTTCAAAAACGGACATTACAGTTTCAAAAACCATTATTTGTCAGAGTGTAAAAATAATTTCAGTGAAAGCTCAAAGTTTCAAAGTTGCTATGTCGCTGAACAAGGTGCAATAGTTTGTATTTCTGTTGCAGAAGCGGTCATTTAAATGCTTTGATCTATACATTTACCACTTTAAATTTGTTTGACTGAAAAAAGGAATTTTAAGCTTGAAAACCACAATTAAGCAAATTTGTGTTCAAATTGCGACCCCCGAGAAAATTGCACTAGATTTCTTTTTTTAAATGCCACTTTCAATAGAACAAGATTATTTTAGGTTTCCACAATTACGCTGTTGGTGAAGAAAACGGTGTGCTTTCGAAAGTCATTCAAAGTGAGAGTGTTTTGCAGCCTGCATTTCAGAAATTTGCTTAACTGAAAGAGCTAACTTAAAGTTCGAAAACTGGAAATTAAGGCAAACACGAAATTTCCTATTCAGATAGTTTTAGCATGTTGCCATTTATATTTCTTTTTTTATCACGTTCTTGTGTTCCCTGACTTTTGTGCTACGTTGCTGCGACAATGACGTGTGGCCATAGATCTGCAGCTAACTGCGAGACACCAAGGAAACCCGATTATTATGCGAATTTTTTCTCAATTACCGGCGCTAGCTGAGTCGGATTTCGAGTGAACACATCCTCATTGCCTATGCATGTTGTGGTGTGGCAGTTGTTTTCTCAGTCTCGCTTGCGATTACGTGGATCGTTTTGTCGTGGTATCCGGCTACATATTGAGATTCATCCAGTTGCAAACAGAATATTTACCCACGCCCCCAAAAATGGCGCCTCTTCGAAATTGGCCCCCCGAAATCGAGGGGGCGGACCAATTAATGCGTCCTGCCATCAACTATGGAACCAGGCATTTTTCGGCAGATCGCGTGAGAAGCACCAAAACATCACCTTTTTGGAATTGGAAACTTGTCTATAACTTTTAAATCGTTGTCTAACACTTTAAAATGAAAAAAAATTAACCAGGATATTAAGTTTCCACATATTTCGCTTAAATTTCTCAAAATACAGTTTTGTGGGTTTTTTTTCGGGGCAGCTGTTATTTTTTTTCAAAAATAGCGAGTTTGCCTTCAGACTATACAATGATATTACCTTTTCCCAGCTTACGGCAAAAATTTAAGATTTCGTAGGTCAAGCCGTTTAAACTTTTATAAATGTTACAGTTTGAAAAATGAAAAACAGCTGTGTGTCGACGAAATCCCCTTTTTCGATTTTCTTAATGCGCGTTGTAGTTTCATCATCATAGCTTACTTTACGAAAAGCGGTTATATTTAGTTTCTTATTCTGTAGTTTGTATCATGAAACGCGCTGGTTTAGTGAAAAAATATGTAATTTAGAACATTCATAAATCATCAAAACTCACTTTTTAGATAAATCAAAAATCTGGACACTTTACATTTTACAACATTGTTCCATGCTTGTAGGACTTTTTCAAAAACGATTTTCGTTTCACAATTTTAGCAAAATGGAACTTTTGATCCTTCTTTTGTCATTTTTCAAATAGGTTTTTTAAGCAGTTTTTTAGTTTTTTTAAAGCAGTTTTTTTTAGTTTCATCACGATTTGTTGCTCAAAGTAGTTTTTAAAGATTATCAGAAAGCATAATTTGTCCAAAAACATTAAACTTTTCAAGGCTTTGAATTTTCTTAGCTACTTATAGATTTTTCCACATTTTAGCTATTAACTAGATAATTACAGGCATTGTCTAACTTTTATGCCCTCAGGCCAAGACGCCCCAATTTTAATTGAAATTTTATATTTTCTCAAAAACACAATACAATGTTGTCGACTTAATTTTTTCAGTATCGATTTCATTTGCCAGAGATGACGTCATAAAGTTTCAAAAAATCGATATCTCCTATGGAACGGTCCGCATAGAAAAATCGAATTGAGAACGTTATATTTCGTCCATATTTCGCCCAATTTAAGGTTTTAAACGTTTTGCTAAGTTTCTAAATTTTAAAAACTTTGTATTTCAATACTGTTTTCACTAAGAAAAACGTGATTTGTTAACGAAATCAGAATCTCAAAATCCAAAGTTGTAGTTTTCACGTCTCGCGAAATAGACTTTTCAGTCTGTTCATTGGTATAAAAAACCTTTTCATTTTTTTATTTTCGGTACCAAACTGCACCTTGTTTTCATAATAGATATCGCATGTTTTCCGGCTTCGAATGTCAGGAGGCTTTTGTAATTGAGTGAAGCACGCCGGCGGCCCCAGCTAGCTCATCCTCAGCTCAGCCTCTGCCTGTTTTCTTTCTTGCTAGGACGAGTACTGCCGCTTTCAGGCAATGCTGCGGGATTAACGCTTCCTAAAATAGCCATTCCCATGGCTCCTGGCAAAACACGGGCTCGTTCAGGATCAAAGTGCATGAGAACGCGTTTTTGTTTTTATTGCGTTTCCAAAACGTCATTAAACGAAGAAACACTGTTTAAGTATTCATTGCGTAAATTTTAATTGACCACGTTGGCGTTTTTTTGTTGATAAATAGTGCTTCATGATGGCAAGAACTCCCAAATACAAAAATAAAAATGTTGCAAAAAATGCTTAGTCGCAACGTGCCAATGTTTCAATGCTGTTTCTGGTTTTTTGAGGAATGAAGGCCGCCTACGCTGTTGAAAAATGCCGACGATGCTCTGAAACACGGTATATTTCATTTTTAGCATAAAATATACAAATGCTGTCGTTATAAAATTTGTTTATGATTTCGAGCAATTTAGAAAACTACTTGGAAGATTTGTGGCAATTGTGTATAAAAAAAATTTACATATGTAAATTTTTTTTTGATTAGACATAATTTGTTTTAATGGTGATAATGACGCATTAAATTTACATTTTGCAAAATACGATTAACACAATGTCACACTTCTACATTTTACAGAAAATTACACGCACTTCTACATTTTCTCATTTTACACATTTGCAATCAAAATTAATAGAAAAACACAACCGGGAGCCATATTTGCTACAATTAAACAGAACGCCGCTATGCTATTCGAACAAAAGCTAACTGCATTGAGTCGCCAATGACCTTTGGCCTACTTTTGTATTATTGCCCTGTTCTGCGCTTAGTTATGTGCTTTTTATAGATCACGTCCATTATCCTCACAAAGCTTTGATTTTTCGTAGGATCGTATCGTTTCTTTTTTCACTTCAAAAGTTTTGTTGTTTTTCAAATGTTTTTAAGAGTCTTTAAAAATTAATTGGATTTTTAGTGAGCTCATTTGAATAGTTCAGTCCACCCCTCAGACCGCAAGATTTAGAGTGCATTTTCAATCGCAATCTGTGTAAATGCTAAAAGACAGGAAAAACTTTTTCAAAGTCGAAAGCTCAAACTTAAATGAGCAATAATAAGCAAAGTTGTTTTAGGTGCCTGTACCTATAACCTAGTATTGACCCAAATACGCATGGAACTGCGAGCGCTTTCTAATAGGTCATCAAAATAGTCATCAAATTTGGTCATCAAATCATCAAATTAGTTTACCCACCTTCAACTCTCAAGGAACTTTTAAAACTATTTAATTTTCTTTTTTTAGATGAATATATCAAAAACTTTACTAAACCCAATTTTGGCAGTTTTCCCGATTCGATTTTTCTTAGTTTTTCTAACATACATAATTAAAAACCAAACACCTATTTTTTGCAAACGACAGCGTTCCCTGAGTTTACTATCCTTAATTTTCTCTACCGTAAAATTTTCTTTTGTATCTTGTACAATTCATAACGTTTCATAGATCTTTCGCACCTTGAACGATGTTTACGGTTACGAACCTCTCTCCGTTTAAACGGATTATACACGAAAAGGCACCGAGGCGCGTTTCGGCAAGCATACTTTTCCGCAAAAAGAGCCACTCTTGTTCCGTTTCTTTTTTTCTGGTTCAAATGTTTTTTTGTGTTTCAAAAAAATCGTTTACATTCAAAAAGGTTCAATTGTGTTTGTAACATCTTTCGGGTTGTCCTTACATTGTGGTAGTTTAAACAGATTATAATAATTGATTGTGCTTTTGCTTATAACTTTTGCCTAATCCACCTTCGGCTATTGCATAACCCTTTCTTATCTTCTTGATCTTGGATGCCATTCCAGCTCGTGATTATTTCAAATTAACACCTGTTTTTTCAGGAGTGAAGATAATTGACAGACACGATCATGCACGCAAGGAGGACGAAAAGGTCGATGCTTCTGAAGCCGCAAATTTCGCTGAAGGTGGGTCGGTTGAACGGGGGGGGGGGTGTGAAATGTGAACGTTACTCAGTTGGTTTGAAAAAAATAAGAAAAAAAACAAAGGTATCTACTGAAAAGCTAGTTTTTAGTGTTTTTTTGTTGTTTTTCTTTTTTTTTCTTTTTAGGATGTCTTACCCAAACTTTGATCATACTTTGCGTTTCAATCAGATTTGGCCTGTTTTCGCTAATCTCTGATTTTCACCAGTGTACTTCCTGATGTTAAGATACGTGATGACTTCTGATGTGTTTTGCATTTTATAGCAGAATTGGTACGCTAAAATTGGCAAATCCGTGTTTTCTTATCATTGGCACGTTTTAAATAGGTATGGACGTTTTTCGGTCTCACTGACTCAACGTCTCTCGTTCTCTCTCTTCCTCTTCCTCTTCCTCTCTCTCTCTCTCTCTCTCTCTCTCTCTCTCTCTCTCTCTCCCCTTTTCTCTGTCATTTCTTTCTTTTGGTGTCGCCCTCTTGATAGCTCTGTTCGACAATGTGGTGTTTTCCTTTTTTGTCTCAATGTCACTTTCTGTCCACACCTCTGAAAGAGATGTGGACAATGCTCTGTCTCATTGACTGAACCTCCCCCTATCCCCTTCCCTCTCTCTATAAATTTATCTCTCACTGTTTTCATGATACCTCTCTAACTATCTCTTTTTTTATATTTCTCTTAATATAAATTTATCTCTCCATTTCTACATTTCTCTCTCTCTATCTTATTCTTTATTTCCGGCATTTTTTTCTCTTCTGTTTTTGTTACATTTCGCGGTTTTTTGTTTCGGATCCAAGCTTCAACAAAAATTCATTTTTTCACCACCCTTTCTTGTGGTTTTTTTAAAATCTTTTTTTTTTTTACCAAAATCTCAAGCTCAAATCAGCAGTATCGATTTTCGAGATTATATTCACCGTAGCCAAAAATTCAAAAGCGTTAGTTTTGAAAGAACATTTAAGGCTGATTACGAATATGGTTTATTCAATGCCTTTAACGTTGAAAATTTTTATTTTTCAAAACTGTGAAAAAAATGATAAAGAATTCCACTATAACCGTATTCAACCTTAACTTCAAGATTTGTTCCAGTAACTATCTTCAAAAGTAAAGTTTTTCATACCTTTACAGAAAAAACGAAAAAAGCACTTTTCACCACTTTTTATGTCAGTATGTCCCATTCTTTTTCTGCTGAGCTACTGATTTTCTGGAAATTGCTAGGCAGCTACGCGTTAGAAAAATATTGTTTCAAAAACGGACAGTTTCAAGGCGTGGATATTTATAAACGGTGCCATTTATGTATCGCGACACATCTAAATGTAAGCTTTCAATTTTTTTTTTTGGAATTTGGACTTCCTGAATTTGAATTTGGTTGGTATAGAACAAGGACATACAAAAAATGGGCTTTTCCAAACATGGACGTTTTTAGAAACATTTAGCATATGAGTTAGGAGATCAAAATTGGCTTGTGGTGGGGAAAGATAAGAGAAGAACGTACATTGATTCAAATTATGCTAAATAATTCTAAACGCCCTTGTTTGCAATTTTCCAGATTAAAAAAAGTCCACATTTGAATCAAGGCTTGTGTGTAATTTATCAATTCTAATCCGGACATATTGTACATGCCCCAATGGTAATTTAAAAATTACGAAACTGGATGATTCTAAACTGTCGCTGTCCCGAAATTGCTTTGTTTTTTTCTGTTTTTGTTTTCTATGGTTTTCGAATTTTGATGATTCCGAACAGACGCGTACCTTTCAAAGATCTCCGAATGTTTGTTTGATTTCGCTTGAACGGCTGCGTGTGCAGAAGATGAGACCCTGAGAGGAAATCTGAGCTGCACTATAGTTAGTCTTCAAACTAAATTTGAATCAATTTCATTTCCAACCACTTGTTTACCTAAGTTTGTTTGCTTGCAATTGATCATTATTCATCTCACATCTGCATGATACATCAAAAACTGCTCCAGGCTCTTTGAATCAACAAACATTCCTTGCGCTCGGATTCCCTTCCTTCTAGCTAAAAATTACACACAATTACCCTATTACCGGGGCGTCTGCGACGTAGCATCCGCCTTGAATTGCTTCGTTTACATCGCGATCTTTAAGTGTTGTGGTTTTTTGAACTCCAAACACCAAGATCAAGTTTACTCAACTTTTCGCGAAAAACTTATTTTATGCAAAATAGTGCTTTTCATTTTTTAGAGTTTTGTTGAATTTTTATGTGACACTTTCAAGTTTGTAGGGTCACTTAAAAAAGTAGATAGATTGGTTCTATTTCAAATGTAAACAAAATATTAGCTCGCTTATTTAAACTACACCTTTATAAACCGGGGCTTGATAAAGAAACTGTTTAAAAATTTGTTTGTTTGTTTAAATTAAATTTGCTTAAAATATAAATGCTTGCCTAAAAAACGAATTTGTTAAAATTAGTGGTTGCTATTAAATAGTGCGCCATTTTTACCGGTTTGGCTGCCTTTTCTCATAAATACTCTACTTTTTTCATTTTTTTATAATGTACTTTTTAATTTTCCGTGTCAAACCTTTTTCATCAATTTTTTTTCTTTTTTTTGACTTTCTTTGATAATAAACAATCGCTAAATTTTGAAAACGCAGCGAATAACGTTTTTCGTGTTTTAGTGGATTTGTCATTTCTCTTACTATATATTTTTACTTTAAAGTTTTGAAAAAAAACATTGCGCTAACAAATTTTGTTAACATCACAAAATGGTCTTTTTTAAAAATATCTTTTAATTTTTTTATTGATGTAATATGCGTTCGAAAAAAAGTTTCCCATTCGAGCATAAAACAAAACATTTTTGTGGAAATTTTACGCCCCATAAAAGATTCAAAAAAACCAAAGTTGGAGTTAGAAAACTTTGTTAGTTTCAGGCGTTTTTCCAATTTTAAACTAAAAATATTTTTTTTAAACGTAATTATCAACAAACAAATCATTTCTGATCAACTAATTAGTTTTTTACACTTATCTACAATTAAAATATTCAAATATTTGTTGATACAATTTAAATGTTTGTAGAATTAAAACGCTGAATAAAAAGCTGAAAGGATTTACACTAAAAGAATTTTTTTGTAAAATTGTTCCATCAAACTTTTCCTTTGAGATTTGTTCCTTTTCAAAAAAAATCAGTATGGCGTAGGTAGAGATAATCGTTTTTAACTAGGGAATAATAATATAAGGAAATTGCGTATTTCCACAAGCCAACTGGTTTCACGCATTTTCGCTTTTACTAGGAAAATCGGCTTGATTTTTTCTTAAACGTCAAATTTTTGAAGTTATTTTAATAATAAATCACCAAATCACTAATTTGATGTTTCAACAAGTAGGTTTTTAACTTTATCCCCAAATTGCACCACATCTTGCAATTGTCAACCCATTTGTTCTAAGACCGCGGTCTGAATGGTCCTACGAGGCACTTGATAAGGAGAAGCGGGTCCTTGGTCCCCCTCACAATGCGTGGTGTCAATTTCCCACAGCCGCCCACCTCTCTATTTCGAATAATTTCATCGATCTGCCGATCAGGGCATGTTATTGATGATTCCGATTCCAACACATGCCCGATCCAGATTTCGTGATTTGAGTAATAGCTACTTTTTATAATGTAAAAAAGCCAAATATACATGTTTTTGTTGTTGAAATTTCTAATTTTCACTACTTTTTTAAAAATACTTTTTATGCAAATGCTCATTTGGTTTTTCATTTTGCACGATCGACAAAACTTCAATGTGCATAAAAAGTTGGTTTTTTACAAAAGTTTTGAAATCTGAAACAAAGTGTACTAAATTAGAGTTTTCTGTATTTTTTGTGCTTAAATGTAAACTGAAAAGGTGAATGGAATAGAAAATATTAAAGTAAAGACACAATTTTACCACAATTGTTACAAACGAAAAACATTTTATATATAATTTTCAAATTTTTACACTTTTTAGCACTTTTTGAATTTTACAATAATGGAAAAATTTATTTTTTTTTTGTTTACCGCATTTTCGGGTGATGTGAAGATATTTATAAAAGTTTTTGCATGAGAACTAGCTTAAGTTGGGAATGACCAATTCATATTTGCTCGCTTAGCAAAGTAAGCTGACTCGAGATTTCGTGCAATAATGTAATATCTTGTAGCTCAACTAGCTATAATTCAGTTTACAATTTGCATATGAAAAGATTTTTGAAAACAATTAAAAGTTTTCTAATTTTTTGTTTATTTGTATTTTTCATGTCTTATCCCGAGGGAAACCACAATTTTCTCGGCTTCATTTTCAAAGATTTTTGCAGTAGTATATCTATTTCGAATCGGAAACCTTGTCAGTCAAAACAAAAATCTGGATTTCCCCACATTGAAAACACGCCAACTGAAACCCCAAAAAATCTTTTGCAAGCATAAATTTCAGAAATAGAAAAAAAGAGATGTTTTAAATGACCTCCGATAATTCAACTAAATGTCAATTTATCAGCCTATTAGAAGTTTACGATAACATATTTCTAGGTTTTTTTATAGAATGGTTTATGAAACACTTGAAAACAACAATTTATCGCTCTTTGGGGCAAGGCTACAAACATTTCACCAGTACAAGGTAGACAACAAGGTTTCAATTAGAAAGGTTTTAAATTGGATACAAAATAGGCTACAAATGATTTTCTTCACCTCCGACTTCCCGCCAAAGAGCATTTTGGCTGCTCGGATGGAAAGACCTTGTTTTTTTCAAACCAGCTTTCATTCGTGTTTTTCTTCTACAAGTATTACAAAAAGTTAAATAATCAGACTTACAAGAAAGCTATCCCTTAAGGTACTTTAAATTACAATCTTTAAAGGTCACGCCTTAAGGGTACCTTCTTAAAGTAAGGATTAGTTAAGGTGTAAGCTAAGGTTTGCACCTTAATGTTGCAGTTCTTACCTTTTGGTCACTCAAAACCTAACATTTAGTACCACCCGACGAGTACTACCCGTAAAGACCCTTTTAAGATTTTACTCAAAAGAACGTAAAATATATATACCTGAAAATGTTGTTCTGAATTTCGAATAATAACAACTAAATTCAATCAACCTAGTTTTATTTTACTGAAGCCGATTAAAGTTTCGTCACCTTCGACTGTAGGTAAAAAAATTGAATGTAAAACTTTTAGTGGAAACATTGCAATTTATTATGATTCTATTTTTTAATAAAAATTTTGATTTTATGTATGTAGTTATTAGATTATCACACAAAAAATTACTTTTGTGAAAGTTATACTTCTAGCCGATTTTACAACGGCCAATAAGGCTGACGTCCCGAGTATCCTATATTGCACGCAGCAGTTTCGGAACAACATCAAACCATTGGCACGTTGTAACGAAGTAGTTTTGGCGGAAAGTAAGACATAGGTTAAGACGCAAGCACAAAAGCTCAGCAGCACCTTCGACGGCTCGTCGCTTTTTTTGCCCGGGTTTTTAAAATTTAAAATTTGGATTTTTCTTAATATGTAAAAATAGGTTACATTTAGAGTGATTTTATAGCTTTCATGCTTTTCCAGTTATACCAACTCTAAGTTAGCCACCAAAAAAACATAAGTGCCCCGACTGAGATCGAACCTTTGTCACATGGGTGACAGTTTGACTGGCAAAAATTGTACCTCAACCCCAGACGTCTCGACTTTCCATCCGACGTTGTGGAGTTCAGCGAAGCAAAGAAACACACTTTGTTTCTTTGCTATGCTGAAGTTGCGACATCAAGCAGTAATGTAGCAATTTTTTTCAGTAGAAAAGAGAGACTAAGCCAATAACAGTTACTTCACATTGTATGGGAAAAACTACATTTTCCGTTATATCCCTTGCAACCGCTAGTTTTCAAAAACCAGATACGCAACTAAAACTAAACTTCAAACAAAGATCTTTTCCCCTATATCTCCATTTCCCTGCCCACTTTTCATCAAGAAAATGAAGGAAATGACCGTGTGTGCGTGTGGAAATGACCGTGATCCTTGCCCTTTCACTCATCCTCACTTTCACTTTGTCATTTCACTGAAACGCGCTGATTAATGCAGGCGGGGTTGGTTTCGTTCGGTTCATCGCTCGGGTCGGTTCATCTCCCCGAATCCTCGACTCATCTGCTTCGTGCGCGATCTCTCCCTGCGTCTCTTGCTGTCTCTCTTCCGTCTTCCGTGACGCCTCGTCTCCGTGGAGACCGTACACTGAGTCCGAGTGATGCTCTCGTACCGGCTCAAGCGGACCACCACCGCTCAGGTGAGAGCTTCCCGTCGACCCCCACCCCCTCCTCGTTACGATGAGGTAAGTGATTCGTTAAGTGCCTTTAAGACTAAGCCTTATAAGGTTTCCCCAGGTTCTTAAAAACCAGAGGTTCCAGCATAGGACATAAAAAAATTGAATTAGAGTTCCACCGCGTGTTTCGTTGTGCAATTATCGTAATGACAGAGTGTCCGCGTAATTTCAGGTTTGCATGCAAATGGAGCTCTGGTCTAAGATTAGAGCTCGAGAAACAACAGTGTTGTATAGGATTTTTGAACTGGGACAACTGGGATTATTTAATGTAGCTTTATAAACACCTTTCAAAAATGATGGTAACTCATACAGTAGTTAAGAATGCTAAGAATTCACCGTTTCTCTTGCCCACTTTTTCAAATTGGATTTGGCCTTTTTTGCTAAAGTTTGCAAACCCAAAAAAAGTCGTGATGATAAATTTTGCTGGCTAGCCAAGCCAAATCTTTAACCAAGACCTACCTGAAGCAGGCTAAATTGGTTGAGGTCGCATGACTGAATTGAGTGTTGATTGAGGAAATCGAGAGAACAAAGTGCGTTTGAGAAAAAGAAATTAAGATCGATTCTAAAAAGAAACAGATACAGAGATACAGACAGTGAGACAGAAGCACCTAGAAACAGACACGCAGACACACAGACACACAGACACACAGAAACACAGACACACAGACACACAGACACACAGACACACAGACACACAGACACACAGACACACAGACACACAGACACACAGACACACAGACACACAGACACACAGACACACAGACACACAGACACACAGACACACAGACATACAGACACACAGACACACAGACACACAGACACACAGACACACAGACACACAGACACACAGACACACAGACACACAGACACACAGACACACAGACACACAGACACACAGACACACAGACACACACAGACACACAGACACACAGACACCCAGACACACACAGACACACATATATATTCACTCGCTTATCCAAAAACCCACTCAGAAGTCATTGTTTCAGTGCTCTATTCTTTTGTTCCAAATGCCAGACTGACCGTTATTTATATTCTCTGCGGTAGATAGCGACATTTCACGAAAAATGCCATTCTTCCCGAATTGGGATTAACACCACAAAAGAAAGTTGTCTTTTTCCATCAATCACTAAGAAAACAAAAAAATGAGTATGCTATTTTGTTTATAACATTAGTCACACTGAAAACGTCTTTCAGCGGGATGAGGCAATGTCTGTGCACATAAGCGCCTTTCAAACTCATCTCCGTGTTTTCATGAAATGCGTTCAATCGCGAAATGGGATTTTGTCGGTGTTTTCAAACTATCGTCAGCGTTTCAGAAACAGGGAAACTGTCAAAGTCATGTTTCAATAAGAAGTTTCAGCAAAACGAGTGTTTGGGCATTTAGAAAACGGCACGTAACGTGGCTGAAGATTTACCTTGGTTCGGTTCTAACTTTTTTGATGATATCTTCGATTGATAGCGCATTTAAATCGAAAGGCTAGTTCTTAATATCAGGAATTTTCTCAGTAAACCTCCGCAGAAATACGAAAAAGCAAGTGAGCTTTGTTGAATTTTACTGAAGGCAACAAGTTCGGTTCCGCTCAAGGTAAACCTAGCCTACTATACTCCGGCGATGCCTCAATGTATAAAAGTACAAATGTACAAACACTAAATGCCTGGAGCAAGCGTGGCAAAGTTTTGGGGGAGTCGGGGCGGCCGGGGCCAAGAAGAATTTGGAAACAGGCCGGCCCAAAATTATTTTTTCTTTTTTTGTTTTTTTTACATTGAAGATAGGCATACATATTAGCTCGTACCTGGGCCGGTCAGTTGCCATGGCTGGGGTGGAGTAACGTTGATACGCCTGGAAGAGACTTTCAACCGCGCCAGCGGGCCTATATGATGATTTCCTGCAAGAACGTCAAACCTTCAGGTTACAATGGTCAGAATTTCACTATTTTGACGTTTTTTTCATTAAAACTGAATTTTTGGCACGAATCGCGACATTTTGGCTGAATTTGGACCACTTTGAGCTGAGTTACGGTACCCCTGTGTACATGTTTTTGACAAAATTTGAGCGAAATGCACTTTTAAACGTCGGTGGTATTTCCATATTTCTCATCAGTTACAGAATTTGCTTCTTACACTACGAAGAAAACTTTACGTTTGGGTTTTATAAGGCAACCGTGCTGACATGCCCTTTTAGTGTTTTTTAAAAACTGGTTCTTTAATAATAATAATAATAATAATAATAATAATAACAATAATAATTTCTTCACTTTGCACTCCGTTTTCTAAACGCTTTCTTTAGTGATCAGGGTAGATAGACAGCGCGCATTTGTAAGCACGTATATCTATAAAAGGCTTATGATTGACGCACTTTTGTAGCGCTTAGTCGATAAGGCAATTTTATGTTTTTTCAAATTGAACAAAATTGGTGTAAGCTTGTCATATTTGATGGACTAAATGTGTAAAGACTTGAAAAAGTTTTAATCAATTTTAATTTTCCCAAACCGAGTTTTTCTCGTGTTTTTCTTTTCATTTTTCATCAGAAACCTGTGTTTTCTTCAACCTTGTAAAACAAGAAGCGTGGTCTGTAGTAAACCCAATTCGTGAGGCAGCTTGCGTGCTCCAAAAGACGCTGGGCGGGTACGGTGTCATCCCTAGCACGTCAGCTATCGGAAGTGAGAGTTGACCAAACGAATTCAATCTGCACTCGACTGCAATGGCGATGCGCTGCTCTATGAGACGAAATGTAGGTTTCAAAAACCATCGATTTCTGTAGGTTATATAATGAACAACGAGTTTTTAAAAAATTTTTCACAAAACTCAATCATTTGAATTTAGTTTGTTTATGCTTGAAAGCTAAAAAAACAAGAAAACAGTTAGAAAGCATTTATAGTGTTTTGAACGTGCGTGGGTAGTTATGGGCAAAGAAACTTTGTGATGATGGAGTTTCGACAACAAGTATTTGAAAACGCATGTTGCAACGTTTTGAAAGTAAACAATCAACAAATATTTTAAAGATTTTTCTTGGCTCACACTTCTTAACTAGACCCTTGTCACAAATATTGTATTAAAAGTGTTTTTTTTATACTAATGTTTTAGAAAACAGGACTATAAGGTTTTTTTTATTGCAAATTCGTTTTTTTAAACTTTGAAGCAGAAAGGCGGACAAAGATGAAATTTCAAAGTATCCTTCTAAGTTTATACTTTTATCAAGTTTCAAATTTACAATTGAGTTTTGAATTTCATTGACAAAAAAGAGATTTTTTATTATCAAATATTTCTAAATCTAAGCTTTTTTATTCATTTCACGACAATGTTTGAAAAACAGAAAAATGTATGTGGTTCAAGCCTGTTTTTTTAACAACGAAAAAATAAGAAATCCAGAAATAGATTGAACTGCGGAACAGAAAAAGTCGTTTTTAAAGGCGGCGACCACACAAATTTAAATTCATCTAAGTTTGTTTTTAAACTCCAACGTAAGCTCTTATAATATTTTTTTTGAAGTTTGATGGGTGAACGCGCCCCGGTTGCAGTTGTTCCCGAAAATCATGCAGCACTCGTTTTGTCTATTATTTCTATTTTTTCGAAAGGTTTAGGTTTAGCGCTAATTTCTAAACAAAATCATTTTTTTTTGTGAAAAGACTATGATGTTGAAAAAATAGTTAAAAAATTAAAAACGCAAAAAATGTATTGGTAGCTCAAACATTTTTAATTTCCCGCCGCCTCGTTTTGAATATGGTTTATCACTAGCAAAATTTTAAGAAAAAAAAACAATTTCAATTTTTAATCCGAATGCATTTTTATGTCTAAATGCGAACATTCTTTTTTCACTTAAATAAACACTAACTTGTTTAAGTACCAAACCAGTTTCCTGTTTTTCGCCGTATAACGTAATGCTATAAAAACTCAAAAGCTAAAACATGTCTCCTTCCCATCGTCATAAATCATGATTCTAACATTTTCTTTAAAGCAAAGTTCCATTTGAATTGTAAGAGACTTCACTATGAGTCGAGCCGTTCCTTTTGATTGTGTGGTGCTCTCCCGTGACAAATTTGATTCCATCAGGGGCATTCGCGTCGCCTCGTCGCGCATTCACGATGAAATCCATGCATTCATTTATCCCCTACTTAGCTCCTCTTCAAGAGCGCAGCGAACGCCTTTTTTTTTCAATTTTAGGGGAAAACTTTGATCTCATGTTCATGGGATTCATGGAAAACCCGTGTTGTTTGTGAAGGAAATAGCGTTTCCGCATCAGAAATAGAAACTCGTCAGTACATTTTACCTACGCTTTTATGAGATTTATGCTTTTTTTTGTTTAGAAAATATTCTGGATTTGCTGAGTTTCAACATTAACAAAGCAAAACATTAGTGTGAAAATCTAAATTATCAAAACTATAAAAAAATTTCGAATTAACTTTTTTTCATTTCAAGGACACAATGCCGTCGGCAAGTCGAAATTGAAATTTGAAGGTTGAAAAGTTTAAAAAAATCTCTTACGATGAGTGAAAAATTGGCACGGGCAATGCCAGAACTTTCAAAAACAAGTTACCAACAAATGTTGGCTTATTTTTGCTTTTATTTATGGAAACTACTAAACTACGAATTAAACAAACCTTTCTATTTTCAATGGAAGAAATGTTTTTTTTTCCTAAAAACAAAACTAAAAATTATTATTAATCAGAAAATGTCAATTTCAAAAAAATAATTTAGATTTAGGAAAATAACGGTTTCCGTTCGTTATTTTTTGGCATTCTATGCAATTGCACTTTGTGAAAAACCACAAACCAAGAACAAAGATGTTATTGTGTATTTAAAAGTAAATTTTTAATAACCACTCATTTGTGCTTTTCCACGAATTCTGTTCTGTCAAGTCAAGACAGCCAGCTTCCTTTTCCATTTTTTGTTTTTTCAACTGGCAATTTTACAGGGACCAAGGAAAAACAATGAGTTAAATACGCTTTCATTTTTTTCATAAATACCTCTTTTATCCAAAAATCCAAGGTTTCAAAAAAGCAAAACCAAACGATTTTTGAAAAAGAAAAAAAACACGGACTTGTTTTCCAGCGTTTCACTTAAAAAAGCTTAGTTTAACTTCGTTTGGGTGATTAGTTTGTGCTTTGAGAAGTGAACGCTGCAACTATAGTTTTGGCCAATTTTACTTCTTGGCCGATTCGCAAATGTAACCCTGACGGAATATTGCGTACGTATCCGAAAACACAGAATTTTCGTACGCAAATTCGCGTCTGGTGTCATTTGCACAGAGCTAAGAGCGAAATTAGGCGAAGTAGCATTGACAACGACTATACCTTGTTTTCCACGTTTTTTTTTCAATTCGGCCGTCATTCGAATTTTGTGAAGTGCGAGAACATATAAAAACGCGTTGTTTCTTGGGCAAGTCGTTTGTTAAGCTTCTTTTTGTTTAGCCGAAGGAAAATTTTTCCTAACAAAATTTGAAAAATTTGTAAAAAAAAAAAAAAAAAAAAAAAAAAAAGAAAAAAGAAAAAGAAAAGTGCTCATTATTGTAGTGCGGTGAAAAACTATAGGTAGGGTTTTTCACATTCACTCGAAAATAGATAGTTTCTGGAGCGACGCTTACCAACATTTTGTTCATCAGCACTTTATGATTGTAATAATTTTTTTTTTCATATCGGTGCCATACTTTAGGTAAATCAAAAGACTTGACTTTAAAACGATGTTTCAAATAACCCAAAGCCGTTGTCAGAAAACTTATTTTGTTTGTTTTGTGTTTTTGTATTCATATTCTCGCGAAACAATTGTTTTACAGTTAATTACCTTTTTACTATTTTTTGACACATGGGTACCAATAATTTCAGCTGGTTTGAATTTTTAGCATTCAACTTAGCAATTTGTGAAGTCCCACAGAAATTGCTAAAATTCAATTTTCAGTGTTTTTTCTATTTTAATTATTTTCAACATTTGAGCTTTGTAGACGACTCTATTGCAGACGAACTTTTAGTTGTTTACAACCTTCTTGTAATTCACCGAGACGTATTTTTGTTTTCGCCGAGACGCCATTTTCTCGCGCCTTTGTTTAGTCAAATTTCCGCTCTCAATTGAAATCCAATCCACTTTACGACAATTCGCAAGAAATTTCATTTTACGGCTTTTTGTAACAAGAAAGACTGATTTTCAATTCGATTTTCAGTTTCCTTCTCCCCGAAGCTTAAAATTTTCCAACTCACTTCTTTTCTAACGGACAGCAAAATAGTGGCACAGTTCAAACCCGAAATCTTGGTTTTTAATATCAAAATAGTTAAACGCCCCCACACTTCGGCAAGTATGAGAAATTCCCAGGCATCAATATTAATGTCACCAAATCGGACGCATTAAACTTGTTTTGAACGAAAGCTCGCCTGGTTTTCAACCTTCAACGTTCATTTTGGAATAATCTGAATATTTCAAAATGGTAACGTTTTTATTTGAATTTTACGAAATATAACCAAAAATTATCAAGTTATAATCGTTTTTCTGGGTAAAAATTAGTTCTACCACGCCCACTGAAAGCGACCACTTTGTAAAATACTTTTTTTGAAATGTTGATTTTATTTTATAATGAAAAAAGACTGTAGTTTGCTATCATTGTTTTCTTACTTAGTTAACTAAAAAATTTATTTGAATTTTTAAATTGGATTTCTACTTTTGCCTTTTTTACAAAATTTCACTTGCCTACGTAACCTTTTTTTGTTACCTAACATGAAAAATACTAAGTACACTAACTTTTTTTACATTGACATTCAGAAAAAAACTTTTGAAAGATAGCCAAAAGTCCTTTACATAGTTCATTTCAACTTTGTAAACTTCAACTAGAATACTGTTTTTCATTTTCGCAGTGATATATTCTTGGAGTTTTTTTTCGACTTGTTTCGGATTAATTTATTTTTTGTAACAGAGTACTTTTACAAAATATAACATTCTCAGATTCTGTGAATTTAGGAAAAACACAAAGAAAAACATGAACGGCGTCTAAGTTGTTATTTTTGCAGTTATTGCGCATTTTCAAAAAGATTACGAAACAAAGTACCTTTAAAACTTTTTTCTGAAGTTTGTGACATTTTTTCAGATGCACTCTGACAGCTCTAGAAGGAATTCACAAATGTACCTTACTTCAAAAATTCTTGATTGCGATTCTTCTGAGTAGTGGTTAGAATTTGTTTTTAAATTTCAAAGCTTTCAACACTAACTAACTTAAGAACTTAAGTTTAACTTTAGAGTAAATTAGGTAAGACGAGAGCGCTATTGACATGTAACACAAAGTCAACCTTAAAAACGTTGCTTAAACATGTTTATGCTCTGAAAAGAGAATTCTGCGATTTTTGAGAAATTATCGATTTTTTTCTTGATTCGGGTTACCCCTTGTTTACTACATATTATCTCAATACTGTTATGTCACCTAAATTTTAGTCTACAGTAACAAGGATTTAAAATCACTTTTGACGCATTGTGTTTTTAAAAAGTTCAAAAATTGCTGTCTTCTTGTTTCTCCAATTAAAACTCAAGTTTGTTCGTTCTCTGATTCAGCTAGACTTCTCAATTTGCAGCCTCTCGGGAATGGCAATCTTCTAAGTCAAAAGAGACTAGTGTTGGGTTCTAATTACAACCTCTATTCACTAAAGTGACGTTCGTAATTTGTGAATTTGTAGGACGGCAATTCAGTGTTCTCTCATTAACCTAAGTGCATTCGGCTGCACGCAACCCTTGCTCCTCGCGTACTTTGCCTTCTATTTCCAAGAATACCCCTCTCTCTTGCCCAGGAAAATAACAATCATCACTGATTGCAAACGGTACATGTAGCCAACTGTGTTCGGCACAAAACGTGACCACTGCCTTCCTTTGATCAAGCCTGGTTCTTTATTCACGAGTTCATCGGGGATTAGTCCAAGTTCCTGGGAGATGTTTGTCACGGAGGGTCTTCGCCAGATGGGGAGGGCGATTCGCGGCTGCATCTTAAATGCGCTGTTTTCGTCTTTAGCCTGAGGCCCATGAGCCTGGTCATCAGCCAAAACAACCACAAAACGATCTCCGCCGCGGTGGAGTAGAACAGTTGCTAGTTTCAAAACATGTCACTTTGTCTGGCTTCCCCTTGGTGTTTTCTTTGACGCCCCTGGGAGACACTTCCATTCAATCCCCCTCTTTCCCCTCAGAATGTTCACCACTTCTCGCATGTGGCAGGTAAAGGGAGGGGATTAAAGAGGAAACGCCCAGAAGAAGCCCCCGTGTGTGGGATAATCCTTGAGTCAGTTCATAATATGATTTTTCGTTTTCAGCGGCAGGCCTTGTCCGAAGAAGAGGCCATGGGAAGGCGAATCACCTTCAGGACGGTTTCTGTCAATCGGAGCCCCGAAAATGGTGAGTATTCACACTTCAGCTAAATTTGAATAAGAATAGATTGAACCTTTGCCAATTGGTGTCTTAATTTTGTTTTTGAAAGTTTGATAATATTTATTAAAAAAGGTTCAATCAACAAAAACTGTGCGAAATACGTATTATCCAAGATTTCACAGTTACAACAGAAATAGTTTTGGCTGAAATTTTAATTTCTTTAAAAAAAAATTAGTCAATAGAACTCAAATTGTCACAAATCACATATTGTTTTCATATGACTTCCCTTAGGGAACTCCATATCTCATCTTAAACTCAACTTTTTAAAATCCATAGAAAACTTTTTTATAGTCGAAAACAAATATGCGCTTCAAACTGTAAAAATAAGAAGTTAAAACCAAATCGTGTAATAAAAATTTCTGCTTTTGTGGTTTTCTGTTTTCCTTCATACAAAAATTGTTATAGCACCAAAATATTCCCCCCAATACGAAACGTCAAAAACTTAAAATTTTCAAAAATCGGGTATTATGCATGAAACAGTTTGAAAAACACCTCGTGAACAAAGTTGTTTTGACTTTTTTGACTACAACTTTACAAGTCTTTGAAAGTTATTTTTAAGTTGAAGATTGGGAATTGGAATTTAATGTAAAAACAAAGTTTGGAAAATTCTTTTAACCCCATCCCGAGTTAATTAAAGCGGTGAAAATGTGCCGCAGGCTTTTCAAATGATGGATTTTACAGCGATAGCAATTTTTTGCAGATATAAATGTATCATTAACAAGTTTCCAGAAAATGTAATTTGAAAACATTTATGCTATACTGGTTAATTTTTTCACAAAGTGTTTTTTCCACAATTCAATTTTTTCATACAGTGAAAAATCATTTAAACGATAAATTGCATCATTATAAAAAATGGTATTAATTTTTTGCAAGAAAAACAGGTTTCGTATTAAAATCGCAAACCTCACTTTTCTCAAATTCCAAATTCGTTTGGTAAAACACTCAGGAGATTCACATACCTTATATTTGTAAAAGCACCCCCGAAGCAAAATTCGTTATGTAAAGACGCAAAAATTTCCATCTTTTCGACATGTGTTTTCTTCGTCTTTGAAAAAAAAAACAAACCCCTTTCTTTTCCGAATGACTAATTGCGTAAACATCTTGCAAGTCTTGTGTGAAAGCTTCATTACCATCTGGCACAACCCGCCAAAATGTCATTTTATGACTCGACTTCCAGACTGTCAGGTATTTTAGTGTCAAATTTTAGTCTGATCCCATATCAAAATCAAATTTGAACGCGCCTTTTCTGAAAACGTATCTCAAAACGGATGTTTTACTGAGCAAAAAAGACAAATGAAATAGAAAACGTAATATTTTGTGTTTGTGATTTTGGAAATTTTGCACCCAATAGGGCCTCAGTACACAAATGACATCATTTTCCCATTGATGCACTGTTGTTTTCTTGGTGTCTTCTTCTGCCAACAAATTTCTCCTCGGTGGCTCGCAAACGTGCACGCCTGGAAGAATCCTGAAAACAAATGTGTCTGAAATTTCATTAAAGTGCACATTATGAATTTGGTAGCAAATAGAAAAAAAATTGAAAGGCTATCATTGACTTTTGTTAATAAAGAAATTTCAAAAATTTATGCAAGGTTTTTAAATATTTTCGCTAAACACTTGTTAAACACGCTAAGCGCTTTGGGGTCGGGTCCGACCGTACAAAAACTTTCGGCCCGTTTTTTTGAATCCAAGTTTGGCGAAAAAAACTTTGTTCAAACTGATTCGAATGAGAAAACTGTTACAAATTTATGTGTTGTGTATTATCGCCTGTAAAACCAACATCTTTTCTTGGTGTTTTAATTTTTTTCAAAAGTTGATTTTCATACAACCTTTACTTTTTTTGTAAAAGTGTTTTCAAGTGTCCCTACTTCCGCTGTTTCAAACTGAATTTTTCAAATGTAACGCAACAACCAGTTATTGAAATTTTGATTTTTGAGGTTGCTAAAAATGATATTTTTTGCGAATTGATAAGCCAATTTTCAAAATCTTAGTTTCAGATGGCGATGGTCCAACCGGTTCAGCCGAAGCTTACGTGCGCTTCAACATCGGAGGGAAGTCCTACTGCGTGCGAACGGAACTCTACACGTCAGAGAAGACACGAATGCATGAGATATTGGCGAGCACGCATGAACAAAGGTACTCTAAGGTGCATATGGGTTTATGAAAAGCGGGTTTAGGTTGAATATGGTTGATGGATTTGACGAGTCAACTGGGGAATACTACCTTGAGCGAAATTCTCGCTTAGCCGATCATATCATGGATTTCTTCGCTACGGGAACACTGCACAAACCACATAATGTGTGCTTGGAGAGGTTTAAAGAAGAACTGGCTTTCTGGAAGATATCACAGGAACAGGTTAGTTGATTCTTTAAAAACATTTAATAAGCGGGTTCTCAATAAGTTTCCATCAGTTAGTGAAAACGATTTTTAATTACCATGTAGTCCTACGTGATTCTTTTTTTTTAAATTTTCATGTAGTCCTATGTAGTCCTATTACCCTAAAGTAAGACCTTCAATTTTTTTAAAAAATAAAACAAAAAGAATAGTTGAAATGATGATAAATTCATCTTTTAAAATTGCAGACAAAATGTTTCAAAAATTTATGAACCTACGAATTTTATAAACTAAATCTACTGCTTGACTTCAAGATAACCGTTTAGTAAAATGCATATTTCGGAAAACGTGAAATTTCCCAATGTATCAAAATTTTAGAAAACGTTGTTCACTCAACTACAACCAACTTTCAAACTGAAAATGAATTTTCACAAAACACAAATTCAAAAATGTCTTGTAGGAAATTAGTGTAACAATGTCTATAAAACTTTGGTTTTACACACCTTGTTGCTGAATTTTTTAAATACTTACATAGCATGTAAAGGGCTTGTAAACATATGAAAAATAATTAGTTTCCATGAAGGGAACAGTCACCCAGGCAAATCAATTGTACTGTTTTGTTCGAAAACGAAATTTATGACCCTGTGACCCACTTTTGCACTAATTGAGCGCAGACGTTCCACTAATTCGGCCAAACATTCATTCGTAATTTTTCTTTCATTTTGTTTTCGTTTTTTTTCTTTTTCTTACAAACTTTTCCAAAAGTAAGTTATCTCCCTTCCAGAAAGTTCATCGATAGCGTGTTGAACGTTTGATAATTTTTCATTTAAAATATTTTGTTGTAAATTAAACCAAAATATTTTGACCAAATTTAAGAAAAATGTTTCATTCAGTTTCTTTAAGTTTGTAGAAAACTCTTCGTGAAACAACTGAACTAAAAAATTTTTGTCAAAAACTGTAATAAACTTTTGTTTTATATGTTACTTGATTTAGTTTGTCTGACAAAATAAAGAAATGTTTTCAGATGGCCGGTTGTTGCACCGTTTCGGAATTCGCACCTCGGGCTCCAAAAGAAAAACATCTCTTCAATGAAGACGAATTTATCGCAGATTTCGACGGGGTAAACCTTTAAATTTGCACTCAGTATAATTTTAATTTCAGGCTTGTATGGCTGATTTCCGTCGCCACACCTGGCGGTTCTTAGAAGATCCACAGTCTTCGATGACGGCAGCCACATTTGCAGTATTCTCCGTGATTTTTGTGTTTGCAAGTGTTTTTGGTATGTAATTTTCACCTTTAAAAACATATTTAAAATTTAGGCCTAATTCTGGGATCAATGCCAGAATTCCAAGTGGATCCAAGCAATGCCGCCTTCTATCACAACATGCATGTGCGCCGTCCTGGAGAGGTGAAACATTTTTGGAAATTGAAGTTTTGAATTTTGATTTTCAGACTGGGAAATTACAGCTGAATGAGGCTAACGGAAACGGTTCCTTTGTGTACAAACCCACTGACAACCCAAATCATCTTCTTGTTGGGTTGGAGTACCTTTGCATCGCATGGTTCACTATCGAATATATCGTCAGGTACGTGCTATTTTTGGATTTGTTCCTTTTTAAACCTTTTCTATTTTTCTTTTTGTATTTTGTGTTACACATTTTAACATGAAATTTTTTCGTGTCGAAAATATATTAAAATTCTAACAATATTTAGCGGCAATTTTTTTGCATAGTTTTTTTTGCACGTTTTGAACATTTCATCAAATTTTCAATCCAATTTTCTGCAAAACCTATATCAGCATCTGCATGCTTGATTTCTCCTAAAATTATCCCGAGCGATCTAAATTTATCCCTGCTGCTGCAAAATAAATCCAATAACAGCGTTACACTGCAATCAGTATGTCGTGGTATGGCGCCAATTTTCCATCAACCCCGCTATTATCCATGGATAGCTGAAAACCCGTAACCACCAACTGGAATCACAACTAGTTCCAAAATTACGAGAGTCATTAACTTTATTAGAAATTTTTTCCACGTTTTTTCTTCTTGGGCAGATACAGATTGACATAACAAACTTCATGGTAGACTGGAAAATGAAAATTGGATAACGAGTGAAATTTTTTAACAAATAAACTCCTTATATTTATTTTAGAACCTTATATTCATTTTCGAAACATAGACCAAACAGTGATGGTGACTGGGTAAAACAATAAATAACACCAGGTACAAACCGGTCTGAGAAAGAACCAATCGGTTTGAGAGCCTGAGGAGCAACTTATTCAACCAAGTCTTCAGAAGGCAAAGTTTACTGCCATAAATAATACAATACCTTATCGTCTTAGGCGAAACCTTGATTGACAAAGGCAACCGTGTGGACTTGTTTTCATTCCAAAACAAGTAACACCAAGGGGTTGCTAATGACATAAAGTCATGCAAGAAGGGCTTCAAAATGCTATTCATGCTCTGGGCGTAGGGAAAATTCCACTGCGCTGAGAGTACGGTAGCTAACTGAAATGTTGGTTTCCATTGTGCACATTTGCTGTTTTCATACCGAAACTAACAGGACGATGAGTTGTAGAAGAGCCAATCCATGTGGAGCCTTCCCGACTGAGCGAGAGATTGCATTTGTACTTTGATTTTGTTTTATGCACAATGAAAAACAGTGAATTTTAAGGGATAGGAACAAATAACAAAACACAAATGCGGATGTCCAGATTGTCTCAAGAAACTGCTGAAAAATCAAAACCAATCAATACTGTAATTTTTTAAAAATCACATTTTCAGCCTCCCACACCGGTAGGCCACCCTTGTTAACGAAACGGTGATCATTGAAAAAGACTGGAATCGATATCGCACATGCCGTTAGAAGAAAAATAATCAACAAGTACCTATAAAACATCACTATCAACTGAAAATGTCCCTATATCGATTGATTCGAAATTGAATTTTACGTTATCGATTCGCCCCGGGTGGGCCAATGCCACATAACGGTACAGACAGAGGAAAAGTGTTCTGAGGTGCTGAATATGGGCCACAATGTTGAAAACGTAAAAAGCTAGCTTAAGAACATCAGTATATCGATTTACGACAATATAGAAATCCAAAATATATTCTAGCTTCAATAATGGTAACCAGAATATCATAACACTGAATAAAAAGGCTAATATGTCCTTGAAAAACAACAATTACACATTTTGCCATCTAACTTACAATAGGAAAGCCTAATCTTATCAATGAGTAAGTGGGATTTCGAAAACAACCCTTGTGTTTGAAGGTAACTTTGAAAAAAGTTCCGTAGAGTATGAGAGAAGGAATAACAACACCGAAGAGGTAGATAAACACGGACATGTAAACGTAGAGCATTTTTATTTTTGGGGCCTTAACCTCGCCGTCAAAGCTAAAACCAGAAACTAATACCAGACGCGTGGGAAGGGGGTGGTTTGGTATGCGGTGATTTGCAGAAACACACACGCCTCCCAAAAAAACCATTTTGCTGGGAGTGAATGTCTAGAGATTATTATAGATTTTTGTTCCGGACAAAAGTTTAAACAATTCATCAGATGCGTTTGCTAAACAAGAAAACACCTTAGGGCCAAAAAAAAGGTTGAGATATAATTTTTTTGCAGCCCAGGTTTTCAATACTATCCTCACTACTTTTATCTTTTCCTTTAAGTGAAATAGTACTCTGGAGCAAGGGTTGCTACGCCCCCCCCCCTGCCCGGCCCGGCCTTCTCTCCAAAAATTCACGGCCCGGCCCGGCCCGGGGCCCGAGGTCAAAAAATCCAAAAGTTGAAAAAAAAAGTTTTTCACGAATTATGTGCAAGAATTTGGATTCTATTGTACCTAATATATAAAACAACTATGGCAAAAAAGTTTTATCGGCGGGGGATCGAACTGGGGCAACTTCGGATTACCAGTGCGACCATTTAGCCACTCGGCCATAAAAACATACAAAATTTATATAGGGTAGTTCGAATCCTCCTTCACACAGTACGTTTTGCACAATTAGAACTAAAAAATAATTACTTTGAAAAGAGCTACATTTAAAAAAAGATTTTTAAAAAAAGCGGGGCCGGCCCGGGCCGGCCCGTTCCTCAGATTTTCTCGGCCCGGCCTGGCCCGGGACCGGCGCGCTTATCAGCCACCCTTGCTCTGAAGTGCTTTTTGATATCTTTTTCAACTTACCTAATTTTTATATATATATATATTTTTTGAAAAGTTTCGCTTAGACAACGAGTTTTTTATCTGTAGTTTTCAACGTGCTCCATTCCTTGAAAATCTGAACATCCTGATTTAACCCTATCATCTATGTCTCCGAAATTCCTGGGAAAAAAAGTCATTTTTCACAACATTTTATGAAGCATCAATGTATTGTGCATGTTCTCTACTGCAAAATGAAAAATTCCTATTTAACTTTGTAAACGATTACCAAAAAAAAGCATAAAACATTTTTCCATGTGGCTCCGAGCGTGCCAAAATGGTTTTTCTTGGCAAGACAAATTCAACAAATGGACTTTTGCATCGCTTGTCTACAACCAGCTAAATTCCTCTTTTTTTTTATACAGCGAAATTTTAGATTTCATTCCTGCAAAAGTGTTTTTTTTCAATCTATCTCTGTTTGTACAAACGACCCGAGGCCTTATGCCAAGATTCATTTTATAGAATGCGGAAGACTAGAACAGCCTTGCTATTACCAGGGCCAGGCGCCTGTAAACATTTACTGAAACACCTTGTTTTTTCCTGTAATTTGCGACTTCACGAGTTTTGAAACAACAAACAAATTTATCAGCACATTTTATTCGATACGATAAATTAGTACACGTTTACAAAAATTGGAACATTCTTTTGGGCTGGAAAAACTGAATGGTGGTGACATTTAAAATCTTTTAATGTTAATTGACAGTCCAATGATACGAAAACAATAAGAGGGGGGTCTTTTAATAAGAGGAGGAATAGAATCGATAGGATCGATTGCGTTCACATACATTTTTACAGTTAGATACAAACAGGCAGAGATGTCCTACGATCATCATTTTACAAATCATCAAAATTGGGGGGGGGGGGGGGGATCGAGGAGCCTACGCAAGAAAAGAGCTTCTATTGGTGCATAAATGGAATTAGAACTTAGCCCCGTTGGGAGCCTGGGTGTTTGGGTCTTGTTGGATCATTCCTTGGTTGGTAGAAGTTACCGTGTGAACCCTTGTTTCCTTGTAGGGCAGGAGGTTCTTTACTTTCTTGTTGAAGTGGGGGTTGAAGAAGACGGCGCTCCAGGCGGTAGAAAGGGAGAGGATGTCACGGCTGAGAGGTACGAGGATAAGGGTGCAGATCTGAGCTCCAGGAAGTTCCAGCTGGTTGATGACCATGGTAGCATTCTGAAAAAAAGGGTTCAACTTTGAGTTTTGGGATGTTTTCTTACCGTTGAAAGGAGGAAGACGACTTGAGCAATTCCCAATCCATAACTTATTTTTCCGATTTGTTTCGAGGCAATCGTTAAATTGCTGTTGCGGACGATGCAAAAAGAAGCGATGTTAAAGAAACAAAGGGCTGAGAAGTAGACTCCACTGACACTTGCTGACCAAATTGTAAGAACGGAGGGCTTAAAAAGTGGAATTTATAAGTTAAGTACAAAACTCACATTCAGCGGTTCAATCAAAACCATTTCATGGTAGAGAGTTATTCGGTACTTGATAAGTCCTGTTGGGATGGAAACCACAACAGCGACTAGTAGACCTCCGATTAGAAACGCATTTAGACGTCGAACAAAAAACTGAAAAAGTATCGATTTACAAACTAGTTTCGTTTGACAGTGTAAAAAAATCAAAAAAAAAAAATAGGGGCTTTTTTGTATTCTCAATATCCGACACTTTTTTACGTCATCACAAAAATATTAGTGAAAGAAAACAAAGAAATGCCTTTTTGTTAACATTTTACGCAATTTGGCGAAAATATTAAAATTTGAATCAGCAGCCAAATTTTCCAACAAAAAAATTAAAGTGCAAAAAAAATCTTTTAACTGTTTTTTGAATTGTAAGCGCCCCAAAACTACTGAACGTACAACGGATTTCCCATTTTAGTCATTTTGAGTCAAACTACAACAACCCGCTGTGACAGACTAATGTTACATACAGTGCGTATCATAAATATAGACCCACACCTATTTTTGCTGTTTTTGGCCGCGGAAACATCTATGGCTAATTTTAACTGGCATAATCGGAACCAGCGTGTAAAATAATCCTAGTTTGGCCACTGTCCTTAGTAGCCCATCTTATTTTAGCCGAAACCACGCTCTTTCATGATTTTGGACCGTATCATAAAGATAGACCCACTTGTAAAAACTGTTGAAAAAATTGATATAATTAACGAAATCAAACTGTTTCCACCTGTTTATGTTATTTTTCGTTGTTTTACACGGTTTTCTTGATAAACTTACAGTTTTTGAGTTTTTTGTTTTTTTTTGTATACCAAACATAGCTAATTGGGGCAGGCTATCAAAATTCTTAGTCAACATCGTTCGAAAACGCCAAATCATGGCTAATTTGTTATTTAAATTTCTTACTAGATCGATAAAGACAGTTTCACTGTAATTTAGTGTTTCGAAAGCGATGCAATTATATCTAAGTAGAGCCGAAACCTGAAAAATAGCTTTTTGGGGTCGTCTTTCGCGCGCGCAGAAGACGACAACTCGGTAATGGCTCATCCGAAAAATATTCCAAATGGACGGTTTTGTAGCTCATTATTTAAGCTATCAAAAAAACTCCAATAGATCAAAAAAATCTTGCACGGCATAGCAAAGACAGCAATTCTGGCCATGCATTTTCGTTATATATATCAATTAAAATTGGACGTAATGTAATAATGGAAACTTTCATGAATGCATGCTATGCGCAGCAAATTTTTGGCCTGGTGGAGTTTGGCGAGTTGATAGTTTAAACAATAAGCTACAAAACCGTCTATTTGGAATAGTTTTCGGATAAGCCATTACCGAGTTGTCGTCTTCTGCGCGCGCGAAAGACGACCCCAAAAAGCTATTTTTCAGGTTTCGGCTCTACTTAGATATAATTGCATCGCTTTCTAAACACTAAATTACAGTAAAACTGTCTTTATCGATCTAGTAACAAATTTAAATAAGAAATTAGCCATGATTTGGGGTTTTCGAACGATGTTGACTAAGAATTTTGATAGCCTACCCCAATTTGCTATGTTTGGTATATATAAAAAACAAAAAACTCAAAAACTGTAAGTTTATCAAGAAAACCGTGTAAAACAACGAAAAATAACATAAACAGGTGGAAACAGTTTGATTTCGTTAATTTTTTTCAATTTTTTCAACAGTTTTTACAAGTGGGTCTATCTTTATGATACGGTCCAAAATCATGAAAAAGCGTGGTTTCGGCTAACATAAGATGGGCCACTGAGGACAGTGGCTAAACCAGGGTTATTTTACACGCTGATTTCGATTATACCAGTTAAAATTAGCCCTAGATGTTTCCGCGGCCAAAAACAGCAAAAATAGAGGTGGGTCTATATTTATGATAGGCCCTGTATATGAAGTTTCGCATCAAAAATCGATATCGTTTGAAAATTTCAAAGGATTTCTAAGATAAGGTCTTATGTGCATTGCAAAGATTTCTATAAAACGACAAAACTGACCGATTCCGCCTTCAGTGACCACCCCAACACAGCATAGCGGTATGCGCTTAATAGAGCAATTTTCAAGTTCTGAAGCTGGCACAGAAGAGCTCCCACGAAGGATAGCAATTGGAGAGATGCGCTGGGGAACATGTACAAGTTAGGATACCACAAGGAGATCGAGAGAAGCAGAACACTGAAGAAAATCGCCATGTAGTCCTGGAAATTCAAAAGATTCCGTTTTGAAAATCAATACTTACAAGAAGCCAGGTTTTTCGCAAGAACAGAAATGCTAAACCTTTGTAAGTTTCTTTCTGGCGGAAAATCGTCCTCAGAAAGTAGGAATTCAGGGCTATGCCTGGGAGAATAAAACAGATCCAATAGGGAATCTCGACGTAGAATCCTGTTTGCATCTGAAAATAAAAATGTTTATTCTTGCACGGTCTTCTAGGGTGCGGGGGAAAATTAAAACACAGTAAAGTAACTGTTGTGCTTTTTATTTAGCGCCATCTTGCGAAAATGGTCATTTTTAAATTACAAGATTCATGAGAATAAACACAAAATGTTTTGTGGCCAAAATTGTGATAAACATCATAAAATACTTGTTTTTGTTTTAGAAATGCCACTACAATTTTTTAAGAGTGATGCGCACCTGCGACATGAGGTCAAAAATATAACCTATAGTCGTCGCCAATGCTACTTTGCCCAATTTTGCTCTTAGCTCCGTGCAAATGACACCAGACGCGAATTTGCGTACGAAAATCCTGTGTTTGAGGATACGTACGCAATACTGTGTCAGAAGTAAAATTGGCGTAGTTCATCATATTTTTTCAAATTTCAAAAAAGGGTCACCATTTTGAAAAATTCTGGATCGAATCGATTGAAAAGTTCACATTCGAAGGAAATTTTAGTCATGATGGGCTACAGATAATTTCAACATCAGTATACGATTTCAATGCGCAAGGAAACGTAGAATTCAATGGGTGTGGTCACATGTTGCGCGTCAAAGGTCGTCAAAGGTCGTCAAAGGTTTTCATTTTTGAACGCAAAATTACCCTTTTTCTGACGGTTTGACGATCCTGTGAGAAACAACCTAAACTTATCGCTTTTTGAAAATAGATGTTGTATCTAAGACTATAGCTACTGGAGATCCCCTATTTCCATAAATTTTGACCAATCTTACGAAATTACACTACCGTACCGTAACCGAGGCCAAAATCGATATTTACTGAATAAATTGGCTCCAAACCACCTTAGTGTAACCGTCGGCCACCCATCGTGATCTAAACCAAAATACGGCTAACAAAGAAAAGCTTTAAGATGCGAATTCTTGAAGAGTGATGTACACTTGCGACATAGGGCAAAAGTGAAAATCTTGGATTTGGCAAATGACGGTGTTTTGTTTGTGCTTTATTTGTTTTTTTTTTAAATTTTTTCAGCTTTTAAATGGAACTTGCTAAATCGAGCATAAATACTGCGAGATTTAGCACACTTTTGCTACAAAACCGTAAAATTCAATATTTTCACTTTTGCCCTATGTCATCAGTTTGGCCTAATGCTCCATTGATACAGAAATCTTGTCTTAACTAGTGTTACTTTGCTAATTACATGTTTTTGGTTGTAAAAAAACAAAATGTCAGCTAGGAAATCCCGCCTTAAGCCAGTGAGTAGCAGTTATCACGTGCAGTGGAAATGGATAGTTTGGCAAGCGGTGATTAAGCGAAAGTAAAAAACAATGCGCATGCTTTAAAAGTCTCCATTGGGAGATTTCAAAGTCTAACATGGAAACAGATGGATTCTTGAGAAGATTTGATTTAAGCTAATTGCCCACGGGCGGGGGAGGCAAACAAAAGTACAATAAAATTGAATTTCTTTGGGGATTTAAAAATTCAAATTAAGTACTGGATGATGTTCACTGGAGGAAATTGTTTCAATTGCGTTTTGTTAGAACACAACCCAGAACATCGTCATTGAATCCCAGAAACACTTCCGGAGATTTGAAGACACCCCCGCTGTTTTATAAACAAAATAACAAAATTTTGGCAAAATCAAAAACACTTTCTAAAAAAAAAGAAACAAAAATTTATGGTTAGATAAGGAGATTGAGGTGACATAGCAAAATTAAAAAAAAAATTAAAAATACACTTTTTGGGGGTTTTCCTATTTTCTAGAAATCGGAATAAAGAAAATATAATTTTTAGAAACGACTGAGGTACAGTATCCCACATTTCCCTGATTCACCAACAGTGTCATTGCTCTATATTATTGCCTTTCTAAAAGTTATCATAAATAAATTTTTAGCAAAACATTATATTATTAGCCTATAGATTTAAAATCGATTTTTTTTGCGGGTTACTGTATCTCATTCGGGTGATAGTCTCACAATCGGCTCAAATTTTGTCAATAACCTTCCTTAGGACTAATGTACCACACTTTAAAAGTTTTAGGTCGATATCGATTTTTGCTATGGGGTACGGTACGGTACTGTAATTTCGTGAAATTGGTTAAAATTGTTGGAAGCAGGGGTTTACAAGTACGTTTAGTCTTAGATACACCACATCCAATCCTTAAAATGCGATAATATGTGTTCTTGCGCACGTTACCCAAAAAAAAACATTGAAAAAAGTGAAACGTTGCGTTCGAAAATGCAGTTTTTCGCATTTTTCGACCTTTGACTTAAAAGCCGCGCAAAAAGTGAAGCTACCCACTGAATTCTACGTTTCTTGACGAAAATTGCTTTTGAAAGTGCACTTTTCCATCGATTCGAATACGAGAAAATTCATTTTTGGTAGGCCAAAAAATTTTTTTTTAAAACTTGGTCCAACATTTCACTTTTTGACGTTTTTTGCGTCCTGTGCGGAAGACCAAACACTGATCGCTTTTTTAAGGGTTTGAGTTGGTGTGTCTGAGACTATACCTATTTGGAAACCCCTGTTTCGAAGATTTTTGACCAAGTTTACAAAATTACCGTACCCTACCGTAACCCAGGTCAAAAAATCGATATCGACCTAAAACTTTCAAAATGTCCTACATTGGTCCTAGGAAGGTTATTGACCAAATTTTAGCCGATTCTGAGACAATTCACCTAATTTCTAAGACAGTGGCTTCACTTAGGCCGCACGATTCATTCAGCGACGGTATCTTAAAGTTGTAACCTCGTAATTTTCAAATTTAATAACTTGAAAGTACGGCAAAATGCATGCGGTTGGGCTTGCCACATATTAGCATAACAAAAGGAAGCAGCATTAAAAAAATCTAATCCTGAGGAATGGCCAAACAAAAATGACGTTCTCAATACAGAAACGTTTTTATGGCGTTTTGTGTGATCACAACAAAGATTCAAATCCAGGGACACTTCCGACGGGCGGAGCTTGAAAGACGTCCCCCATAGTCATATTTGAAACATGAAAACACTTTCGAAAAGCCTTCCTCCAACCATGAAAAATGGGGAGAAAGTTTGACAAACTTTTGGATGACAACAAGATCGAATTCGAACAAAAAATGTTTTGTTTCAAAAAGCACAAACTGAAAAAAATGCAGTTCCACGCGCAAAATTAGCACAAGTACGTAGGAATTTTTTAATTTTTGCTTTGCCTTGAAAACAACACTTTTCATGGCTCAGACAAATTTTAAAAAAATGGAGTGCGCTACTCTAACCCATGTGAAAGAAATGGATTTCTACCTAAGCCTAGTCTAAGAACACAACCTAGTTAAACCTGTTAAAACACAACCTAGCTTCACATCCTCTTGACCGAATTTAAACAAACTATGAGGGTGAACTTTTTATAAGTCTGCTAGAACTTTGCATAGACCCTATTTTAACTGAAAAAACTGTAGCCCCTGTCTTTCAATTTTAATCTAATAACTGTTACGGCAACATACATTTGCAAAGCCTCTTTTTTTACAGCAACAACCATGCATTGGACAACTAAGTTTTCACAAAACAACGAAACTGAGCTACGCCTCTGAAATTGTGCTCAAACCACTGGAATATGCTTGTTGTCTCCAAGTATTCAAACAGAAAGGAGGTGTACTCCAGCTCATGCACATGCTTTAGAGATGTATCCAAACAGCCGATGGTGTCTCGATGTCAATTTGTCCAAACTGATGCCCAACTAAGCCTAACAACTGTGCTTTGCTTCTTGTGGTTTGGTAAAACGCTTTGTGCTCATGCTATGTTTTTTTAACATGCTGCTTACTTCGAAAGAGGAGGGCGAAGTTGAACAGGTGGCAGACGGAACAGAGCACAAATTGAAGAGAGCCACGGTTGCTGAGAGCCACGGGAGAGAGAGAGTTGAAGGGCAGGAAGACTGGAGAACTCCACTTGGAAGCGGAGCTGCTGCAAATGGCGGATTCCACTGCGCGGCAGGCTTAAGTACCGGGACCGGGAGGGAGGGGCGTCTGTTCCGCCGCCTTTGTTGCTATTTGTACACACCTCGGAGTAGAAGTCAGAACAGCAAAGGAGCAATTGGAAACCAGGGTAACCAGATTAGCCTGGAAGCTGAAACAGTGAGACTTTGTGAAGCATCGCAATCAAAAGGATAGAAAAGAACGCCAAGGAAAGAACGCGCAGGGGAAACTCACAAAGAAACACACAATAGAACCTAAACAAACGGTTTGAAGTGTTTCAATAAGAGCCTATTAGTTGCCAAGGTGGCCATGAGGTCTAAGGCGCGGTACCGCGGGAAGGGGCGCTCGTTCGATTCCTCCAATTGTCGACCAAGCCTACTACAAACTAGCGATGCTTTCCATAAGTAGAAATCTTGTCAAAATCAAGGTATGGGCCGGACCCTCCCATGACGTAAAAACCTGTTTCACTGTAAGTCTTCGAAGTTGGTATGTTTACGTTTTCTACTGTGAAACCTAGATCCGAATGAGAAAAACATACTATGTCAAGGCTGGCTTGAACCCTTTATAAGTTTTGCTAACTGTCTTGGCTAAGAAGTCGGAGTGGTAAACTTAAGTTTATCCAGTTCGATTGCTCCGGTGACAAAACTTTTTTGACGTATGATACGGCAATACTTCTTGAAGGTTATATAAAAGCCTTTCTGAGTTTCAAACTCCTGAGGCGGGTCCAGAAAAACAGTCTAGACCCGGCCAGTTTCGGCCAGTCCTGGCCCGTATCCATGCAGGTACGAGTTCATAGATAAAACAGCCATAGAACTCGTTTGAGCACTAGGAAGAGGACCCTGTGGATCGGACCAATTATTGGGGAAACGTTTAGTTCCAGACTGAGTAATTAGAGTACGTACAAACCCGACAAAATTACACCCCTCTGCTACCGAGCTTGTAATCGCGGCGTCCCTGCGTGACCCAGGTCTCCATATCTCGCATTAGCTTGTTAGATGAGAAGATTTATTGAAACTCTACCCAAGGTCCATGGCGACAACTATATGGGCGTGTATGTCAAATACCAGTGGGTCTGGAAAATCAAATACCAGTGGGTCTGGAAAGATAAGGATTTGCTAAGGTTCTCGCAAACAATGCCTTAAAACTTTGAAATTTTTTTGTTCACTGTAGCATACTTCAGATTAAAAAATGGGTAGTCAAACAAAGCTGAAAACGGTATATGTGGGGGGGGGGGTTGGAGCGCAAGTGGGATACTGTTACCCCTCTTCTGCGTTTGGCCAACTGGCCATCATTAAACCCAATTTTTATTTGGGTTTGAGACATCAACGGGCCAGAACGACCCGACCTTAGAAGCCGGCCTAACCCAACCCAACGGGCCGGCCCGATCCAATTTATGAATAATTAACATTCCTTAAGGTTTGGACTTAAGTACAGGTTTTTTGCACTTTTACCAGCAGCGCAACGCAACAGCGTAACCATGGCAACGGGCCGACCCGACTAGAGATTTCTTAACAAAAATCCTAGTTTTGTTTTAACTGGAGTCGGCCAAGTTCGGGAAAATCTCTGTGGGTCCAATTCGGCCCCCAATCTTTGAATTGGATTTTAGTGACGTGAATTAAAAACCCAAAGAAATACTCCAAGATGGGTTTATCCGAATTTCCCAGATGTAAAACACAAAACAATGGAATTCAGAAAGAAGGTTACCAAAACTGAGCCGCTTTGGCCCAAAAAGCGATTAGTCGGCACTTTGGACCAGAGGGTCAACGCAACTGCGCAGGACCGCAAAGCGGCACTGAGGCGCCCAAAGGCCGCTGCAAATAAAGGACAAAGACATTAGGGGGTTCACTTTCACTACTGTCTCTGTCACTTGGTTCCAAAACCCCTTATGTTGAAAGGCTGCTGGTGGGGCAAAGTCCGTCTGGAGCAATTCCTTTGTTGATGTTTGTGGCGATGTGTACAAATCACGGGGATCACACCACAACTGCTAGTTTCGTGCGTCTGTGATCAAAGGCTTGAGAAAATTAGGTCGTTGAAATGTCGCCGACTACCTGAAGAATGGATAGAAGTGAACATAAGTGTCAGTCAGTTCCTTTTGCGAAAAAAAACGTTAGCAAAAATTGCATAAGTTCTCTCAAGTACAAGTTCAACAAATCAGGAAAAGTATTCTATATTAAGTTTCTAGGCCTTCTTTGTTACGTGCCCTCAGTTTCACATTACTCACAATCTTCGTTGAAATTAATTGGCGCCTGAGTTTCCGAAGGAAGGGGAAAAAAGCGGAAGAAGTCGTACTAATTGGAACAAAGCGCGTTCTCAAATCAAACAACCAAAGCGCCGCGCGTAAGAAAACTTCTTTCGGAGGATTTCGCGAACTCATCTCAACGAATTGCAAAAACTCTTGGTTTTCCGATGATTACATGGAAGTTGTTGTACAGACGGGTACGAAGCGTGTTCTCGAAGAGAATGATGAATCACAGGAAACCTGAGGATGCGAATGTGAAAAACGTTTCTTGCAAGCTTGGATGATACAAATCTATGCTGCAGAAAAATAATTGCAATTAGCAATTAAGGCATCGTATCTGCCGTTCACACTTAAAAGTGTGTTAAAATATTCCATTTAGACAATAACACAGCAAAAAAAACGTTGCAGAAAGGCTGCACGTGATGCATATATCGCTCTTAACCCAAATGAGTGGGGCCAATGTTTGAAACATGATGACGTCATTTATTTTTGTTCAGTATTTCGGCTTTCCGGAAGTTTTGGGGATCAGGAGCGAAAGAACCTTTTTTTACTCAGTTACAAAGTTATATTAACAAAGTGGTTCATCGAGTATTTTTTTGAAAGCCAAAAAAATGAGTGTGAAATGAGATGCGAAAAATGGACTAATAAGGCGCCTAAGGTTTCTATGTTTCAAAAACTCAACCTTACTGAGCGTAAGGCCCAGTGGGTAACGCAAAAACAAGGTTTGGTGCTGTTCTTTCGATAAAGTAAGGAAACAACTAACTGGAGCAACAAATCAACCACAACTACGAATTCCTTCCTACTGTTTAGCAAATGTTCCGCGTAATTAGAGGAAGTTATGACAGTTCGTCATTGCCCAAGGCATGTTTAGGGCGACGAGAACATTGGGGTTTTTCGATGGTAGGAAAATTGAAAACATGACAGTGTCGAAAACACCAGTGTTTTGTCAGTACCCAAAAAATGTTAGAACGATTTTTAATTTAACAAAACTGGTTTCACACGTATCGACACCCAGTTTTAAATCTTATACATAACGTAAATTAAAGGTTTGATATGAAAACATGTCATTCTGCTCGTTATGATTATGCACAACTTCCACTTGCGGTGTTTCATAACTGAGTTTCATTTTAGTTGATGGCGTCATTGGCTCTACAAGTAAGGCATCAATTCTGTAACCCTGGAAAGAGCAGACAACTGACTTGTGAATTTGGTGAAGTTTTAGAATTGCCTGACATGCCTTCCGTATCAGGGAAAAGTCATTTTTGAAGAAAGTGTTAAGGTTACTCTCAGCGTGTAGCAAAAATGAAACGTCTCCTAAACTTGTGGTTTCAACTCTTGCTCCAAACCGGATTTCCTACAGTATACTCAGGATTACGAATAACATTTTTGCGTCAGAAGAACATACACAACATTCGGCTGAATTTCAAACTTTGCCATTTCACCAAGTAATTAGCATATTTAACGCCCAAACAATCTTATAGGGAAAGCGTCGAAATAATCTTTGTATAAATCGAGCAGCCGTCTTAAGGCAAAGAACACAAAGCCAAAATCGGGTCGCCTACCGTAAGTCGGCTCAGAATAAATACCAGGAAACGAAATTTTAAAAATTCATAATTAGGTCATAGGAATGTCTTAGTGATGTGTGTCCCTCAGGGGGTGACAAAAACTGGGGCCGGTCAGGACCGGGCTGAGAAAATTTGGAAACCCGGGGTAGTCCCAGGTTTTTGAGACATATTTTTTTAAAAATGTAACCTTTTTAAAAGCCAATATTTTTAAGTTCTTTCGGTTGCAAATCTTAGTTATAATTGTGCAAAACATACTGTGTTAAAAAGGATTCGAACAGCTTTACAAAAGTTTTGTATAATTTTCATCGCCGAGTGGCTAAGACGCCGGCTAAAACTTTTTCGTCTTGCATGTTTTAGTAGTGTAAAACCTTTTTCTAACTTTTCGAAATTTTGACCCATGGCGAGGGCCGGCCGAGGCAGGCCCCGAGCTAACCCCCGTGTCCCCCGCCAACTCGCTTCTTAATGCGACGGCGCCTTAATAATCCCATAGAACTTCAAAGTACGCCCTATTATAAAGAGTTATAAAAGTCGATGTAACGCTTTAAGCAAGTTTGGCCAAGTCACAACTGCCATATTAATTACTTCCTTTCCTTACTCCCGCTTTCAACAGTCATAGCCTATGCCGCCATGATTTTCTCCAAAAGATGCCAAGATCAGATGATACATCTCTTTCGAAGAACCTCCGCGCCTGTTCACCAAAAGAAATGCCTCCTTGACGCACGATCGTTATAAAACCTCAGGCTGAGATTAATTCTCAAGATGGGCACGTTGATTTCCCTTGACAACCTATTTTCCCTGTCTTCCAGTTGCAAAAACAAGATGACTATAGGTTTTCGGAGTGAGTAAACGGAAGTTGTTCTAAGAGGAAGTGCAAATCGAATCGAACAATCTAATTTCACAGTTTAACCGTTTTGACAAATTGGTAGAAGCAGAAGTATAGTTGTATCCTTGGTTTTCCAATTGTAGTACTTGTAATTGGCATATGCCAATTAAAGGATTACGGTTACAAACGCACTACAAACGCAGATACTCATATTGCTTGCGCAGATGTCGGGATCAATTTTGGGATTTGTAGTGTAGGTAATCAAAGGATTTGCAATATTGCAAATGTGTTTCCTGGGTGGTTCAATTAGCCTTCCGAGGAAAAGGGAGTGATTGACCAGAGGACTTTGAAAGACAGAGAAGCATTGGAATTATGGATCTAGAAAAGATCAGGGCATGAGATCCGAACAAATGGCAACGTTTCTGTTGCAACCAATGGGGGCACCTTTTTCTATTACAAACTTTAGTAAACGGGAAGAAAACCTTTGTGCTTTTTGACCTACTGTGAGTCATTACCCCTACCCCTTAAGATCTTAAGACACGATTTCTTTAGCGTTGGAACAGTCGTGCGACATGACATCTCGGAATTTGCTCAAACGTTGTCAGAAACGGTTATTTGGTCTGAAAAGACTATTTTGAAGCGTTTGGGTCATTATTGATTTTTGGTCCTGGGTTACGGTAGGTCGCCCCAAGTTACTGTAGTTTGTTCCATAATGGTCCAAACAAGGCGTACTATACACCAAACGATCTATTATGGTCTATGGACAAATATTTATTACTTCTGTATCTCAAAATAGGCACTCTGAACAATGTTAAAATTTTTTAAATGACAAAAATCTCATTTTCACGAAGTTTTGAGTTTTTCACTACTAAGGACCTTTTTCACAACTAATTAGCGAGCGTTTTCTACTTGTCCGCAAAATTTGCTGCAAAAACCACGCAAAATTTGCTGCAAAATCGCGAATTTTACGCAAAATTTGCTGCTAAATCATAAGTTAAAACTTGAAAATTTTGGGCTACAATGAATTCAAATTACGCTTATAAAACGATGAAAAACAATGTTTTTCACTGAATGAGGATTTTTGCAACTTTCTTTTTGTTTTTTCTTTCTTTCTGATAGATTAACATATAAGTTTCTTTTACCAAGCTTAAAAAAGAAAAATTAGGTTTGATTTGCAACGCGTCACTGAAAAACATTGTTTTTTTATACGCGTAATTTGAGTTCATTGTAGCCCAATATTTTCAGGTTTTAAATTATGATTTGTAGCAAATGTTGCGTAAAATTGGGCAAGTATAATGAAAATGCTTATCAATTGGTCCTTAGTAGTTACAAACTCAAAAAAATTCGTGAAAATGAGATTTTTGTCATTTAAAAAATGCTAACATTTTTCAGAGTGTTTATTTTGGGAGACAGTAGTAATAAAAAAATTTTCATAGACCACAATACATCGTTTGGTATAAGTACGCCTTATTTGGACCATTATGGAACAAACTACAGTAACCTAGGGCGACCTACCGTAACCCGGGATCAAAAATCAATGACCCAAACGCTTCAAAATAGTCTTTTCAGAACAAATAAACATTTCTGACAACGTTTAAGCGAATTCCAAGATGTCATGTCGCACGGACTCCCCTACTACTCGACTATTACAGAAAATGCGTCTTAATCCTCAGTTTAACCCTAAGTGCACTGTTCCGTTACACAAATGTGAAATTAACCCATTGAATCCAGCCATTTGAAACTCGAAAGAGTTCTATTAACGAAAAACGCTTTTATGTTTCCCTGACGTTGAGATTGTTTACGTAGGTTTCGAGTTCTGAACTGAAATTTGTAGTGGTAATCAATGTTGAGAAAGGGTTCGCAAAACAGCAATATATAGGTCACTGAAGGTTTGAAATACAAAGTGACCAAAGTGTGGGTGTTTACATCCAAAATTTTTATTCTTTTGAATAATTGTGAGGAAATGAACAAAAAGCGCGAAAATTGGGCAAGGCGCCGTTGTTTTGGGATTGCATGTTTTTTTGCTATCTGTGCAAGAATTTGCCTCGTTTTCCTACATAATTTAATGATTTTGACCAGCTGTGAAAAAGTATTGTACCCTACCGTAACCATGAGCGAAAAAGATATACTGATCTGTGAGATAGGTGGTAGCTTATACCAAACACATGTAAATTAAACAATGGAGCTTTCCCAACAAAAGAGGTCCAGTTTCCCATTTTTTTCTCCTTTCTTTGTGTTTTTAAACAAAAAAAGTGGCTTCACATTCATCGTCGAATTATGTTTTGTTTGTTTTCGGCCAAATCAAAATATCACTCCACTCAACGAGAGTCCATCACGCTTTCGCTTTTATTTTGGTGTTTGTTTTCACTAAAATGGATAAAAAAGCGTTAGAGTTTTTGTTCGTTTTCAAATCTCTTACCGTACTACTGATACGTCACACTAGAATTCATTTTATGGTCGTAATCAAAGTTTTCAACCCCAAACCATCTCGCATTTGTAGTTGCAAATGAGGTATGTCAATCTAAGGATTAACATTGCGAATACTAATAATTGAGATTGCTTTCGCAGGTTTCGAGTACAAATACGACATGCGTAGTTTTATCGATCTTGGAAATCAGCATTATGAACATTACAACCTCTTGTGGGAAGGGAGAGGGGGTTCCTCGATCTTTCAAAACGAAAAATTTTTCCATAGTTTGGGGGTAAATCTGCCGTTTTTAGACGACGGTTTAAGATTTATAAGAAATAGCTAAGAAACAAATGCTGATAGAATTGGCGGAAGTTTTGCCAAACCCTATGGGCTTGTACATAAAAGCTTAGGTCGCTTACGATTTTAGTCATTGGGTTACTCTAGGAGCCTGAAAAACTTTAAGATTTATAAGTACCTTTAATACTAAATAGTATTTTTTTCTAAAACTATTGTTCAATTGGTTCCCTTGAGCAGCTGAACCTAATGGTTTTTGCTCGCTAGCGATTCTGAAATTTGATACAAACTTTTGAATGAAATATCCCTGAGGGTATTCTCGTAAACAGACCAACGAAAAGTTTGAAAATACCAAATTTTTTTTTCTGTGCAGAACAATGAAAGAACATCGCCCTTCAATTGTTCTATTTGCTCTATTCACAGCGAAACGTTTAGGGAAAACACTACTTCCTATATATTTGACAAATTTTCAAAAGTTATAGTATCCTACCGACACACAGAGCAAAAAAGTCGCTAACTATTTAAAAAAGCCGTGTGCATGTCCTTTTTACAAAACAATTAGCAAACTTGGCCAAACGGAATGACTATGAATTGTTTCCAAAGCTGATAGAGTTTGAATTTTAGCAAAACGTTTATATTCAAACTGCAAAACAGTGTGTTTTACGCACAAAAAAGTATCTTTTACTTCCAGGTTCATAATCTTCCCCCGCAAGTCGAAATTCATCCGTAAGACACTTAACGTCATTGACCTTATGACAATCCTACCTTTCTACCTGGAACTCTGTCTCCCTTTGATGGGCATCGAATCGCGCTTCAAGGAGCTTGCAGGCAAGTATTCTTATCAAGCTGGAAGATTCTGCGTTTCTTTGGCGAGCCTTACTCTTTTCAGGAAACACCATTTCGAAAAGATGGATGGGTAAATATCGTTTTGCGCAAACACAACGCTGATTTGCATGAACACTAATGCTTTTGTTTATTTTCTCTCTCTGATTTGCTTTAGCACTCATCAAACCCCGCTTTGAAATATGGCACCCTAATCCCCCAAAAACTGTTGACCTTAGTTTTAAAATCCAAACTACCACCCGATTCCGGTTCACTTACTAGATTGCCTAGTTAGAGCAGATCTGGATGTGGTGGCTTAGTCCAGGTCTAATGGAAACCACGAATATTTGACAGAAACTCATTTTCTAATTACAACAGAGAAACATTGGAACCAAAAGCCTCATTCGTGTTTTCCATTGGATTTGGACTATGAAACTGTTGAAAACATTAAGCTAACCTCGGTTTCAGGAGCAATGCTAGTGGTCCGAGTACTCAGAGTGATGAGGATGGCTCGACTCTTCAAGTTGGCTCGTTACAGTTCAAGTCTTCAGGTAGGCAGAGCCTGAAAATCGAAATCTATATAGAAGAAAAACGGGAAAATAGATATAAGGAAACTGAAGTGTTATCGCGTGTTTACTACGTATCGCGATTTGCACGTTGTTTCAGATTTTTAAAAACGTAACTGCTTTGGCCAATATGGCAGAAAGGACAGCTTTTTTAATACATAAACACGGATCTTCCATGATTTTCGAAACATTTCGTAAATATTTCATTGTGCTTGCAGAATAAATTTATAATTGAGAAAATTTATAATTTTGAAATTAGCCGCAGTAGTTTTGAGAAAATGAGCTTAATGACAATGAAAGGGGATTATCAGTTTTTGCAGAAAAATGAAAGTTCTATACTTGCACTTTCATTGTCCTTTGAATCATGTTTTTCTTCTTTGCCGATTCACCTATTAGGTACAAGTTTAGAAAGTTTTTAGAAAAACCTAATTGAATTTTTGAAAGCCGGATTTTCAAATTCTGAAAACTCTAGTTTTCAGTGTTTTGCGATTTTTGTCGTGTTTTACAAGCAAGCAAGCTGAATTCACTATGACGTCATTGCTATTTTTTTCACTATGACGTCATTGCGTGATGTATAGTTGTAGTGAGCATGGCGTCATTGTACGTCACCGTGACCTGCTCCATACCCCTTGCAGCCGTGTAGAGTATAAATGTACGTAACGTATTTATAAATTGAACAGTGACGTCATGCTCATCTCAATCTATGCGAATTTCAAATTGAAAATTTATATAAAAAAATTCAAATTGAGAATTGAATTGATTCATGAAAAAACAACCGAAAAAACAAGAAATATTGGTCAAAAAACAACAAAAAAATTTTTGATGTCAACTTACATTTGCATTACAAAATTGAAATTTGATTTTTCATTCTCAGAAGTGCGTTTGAAAAATGGGATATGTTTTGTAACTTTCAGTTTTATAGTGTTGGGAACCTCATATCAGAGCATTAAAAGTGAATCTTATAAGCTGATTTTTTAAATCATTTTGGCTTGATAGCTTTTATCGATTCCTTTTTCAGACCTTCGGCCACACCCTGAAATCTTCCATCCCTGAGCTCTCAATGCTCTTCATGTTCCTCGTTTGTGGAATCATCTTCTTCTCCACAATAATGTACTATCTCGAGAAAGACGAGCCCAACACCGATTTCTACAGTATCCCCGCCGGGTGCTGGTGGTGTGTGTAAGTTTTCATTCTTCGACAAGGAAACCGGTTCTTTTCAGGGTCACAATGGCTACAGTAGGCTACGGAGATGCGAAACCTGTGACAACTTGTAAGAAAACAATTTATTGTTCTGAAAATAAAATTTCTAGATGGCAAACTAGTAGCCACTGCCACGTCAATCTGTGGAATTATTGTTCTGGCCTTCCCCATTTCCATGATTGTGGAGAAGTTTGCAAACGCTCAGCAGAAAGCGATTGAAGAAGAGCAACTACACCAAGGTACAAACTACAGAAGGCTCGGACCAAAATGGTTTAGCTCAAATGTCCGCCCTGGCCAACAACTACCTTCTTAGGAGGTTCCCAACCAGAAGGAAGATCAGAAGGGACTGCGTCAGAGCGTGATCGAAGATAGCGCGATTCCAAAATGTTCATTTGTACTAATAAAGGTGTTGGTTAAAGTGTTATACTCCTCACCCACAAAACGAAAAAGTTCTACGTCCGATTTAGTTTATAAAACTGAAAACGTTGGGGAAACAGTTGCGATTGAAATTAATCATTTTTGGTAAAATCCTTACAAAATTCACAAAACATAACTTTTATTGGCTTTTCTTTGCACAATCAACTTATAAAATCTACCGGCGGACACTGAACAGTTCGCATTTGACCCATTTTTGAACTAATTGCACACCCGATGGCTTTTTCAGCTACGTAACCACGCAATCACTTTGAATCCTTATTTTGTCCCTCCCTTTGTCCCCAAAAAATAAAATTTTTTCTTAATTCAGATGTATCGAAATGCTAGAAGGTCCATTGTTTTCCAGGAACTTTTCAAGGACTAATAGGCTATCAAGCAGTTAACATAAAGATTTGGACCATCAGGTATTTTTGTTTTTAGTAAAACTTGTAATCTATCTAACTGTTCGATAATTTGACACTAAAACTATTGTAAAACTTGTAATCTATCTAACTGTTCGATAATTTGACACTAAAACTATTCAAGGTGCTAGATTTGTTTGTTAATTAAACAAATTTGCATACTTGGATGTGATGCTTAAACATTTTGATTACGCGAAATACATTTCCGTACGAAGATAGAAACATCCTCATCCTAAATCTTTTTTAGTACTTTTGAAAATCAATCCTAAATAGTTATTGATCATAAAAACCGGAAAATTTACTCTGAATTCCCTCTTCGTTTCCTTTTGAAGTTTTCTTGTTGACAAACACGAACATTTTGAAGTTTTCTTATTGACAAACGTGAAAGTTTTTAAGTTTTCTACCTGAAATCTTTTTCATATCTGAAGGGAAACCTTTATGAAAGCGCTGCCACAAAACATCGATTAATTCCGAAGTGAAAAATGCGTGACTCTCTAATTAAACCATCCTATTTATCAAAACAGGAACAATGGATAATGAAATTTTATTTTAAATTATAACTTGATTAAACGGTTAACTAACTTAACTGTTAGTTTATTGGTTTACTACTGGTATGGCTATTCTTGAAAAATGTTACTTTTTTGTGGTCACGATTGAATACGGTCTACGTAATCCTAAATATTGCACCTCGAGGTTTCCAAACCCTGGTAATCAGAGGTTGTAGCTGTTTTTTTTCTAGCCATCTCAGTTTCGCTGCCTGGTTTTTTCTCATCCCGGACGATAAGGATTTTACATGTTTTTCTACTTCCGAGAAGATGAGACAAACATTGTGCTTGCCCAAACAACCAAAGAGCGTATGAAGACTTCCACCGTTGATGTTCGTAGCAACGGCTGTCGTAGCCCAGGGGAATCGTAGCCCAGGGGAACGAGTTGCAACCTTAAAGGTTGGCATGCAAACGGGGGATTGAATACAAATTGTTTCATTTCTGGAGTTTAGGTAGACTAAAAATGGTAAACAACTACCATGAAACCGCAAAACTGTCATGTATTTAAATAAGTAAATCACAGCAGTTGAACCAAGAAAAGTATATATTCGAAGGTAAAAAGTATAGTTCCTTTTCTCGTATAAAAACAATCGTCTGAGGGAAATATCGACTTGAGCATATTAATGGGGCTAGCATATCTTCCTATCGTCAAGACTTGTCTTTTCCTAGACAAAAACATATCTTCCTAGACAAAACTTCTAACAAGTTCATTCTTTGTAAGAAATGAGCTGTAACAGGAATGTGTTAGGCTGGTTTAGTGAAAACGTTATGGAAGTGGATCACATTCGAATGGTAGACCGGAACCGTATCGAAGTGGTAACGTTCTTGCTTGACCATCTCGCGATCCGGGTTCGAAACCGCCCTCTACATTGTTAATTTGCCTTTTGGCAGAACTGTAGTACAATGGTGAGCCGTCTAGTATACCGGCCACATAAAGCGTTTTTACCAAAGAAACAACGTTTTTAACAAATTCAGAGACTTTGCCATTAAGGCGGCTTGGTAGTACAGTACAGGTTTAGGCCTCCTCCCCCCCCCCCCCAAACCAATACCACCGATTATTTCCGAGAACCCAGTCTGGTTTTTTATGGTGTAAAACACAGCATTTCTCTAACTATAAAAGTTAAAACACAGCATTTCTCTAACTATAAAAGTTATGTATACCCGCGTCTATTCTCCTGCCACTCGCGCAACCGTGCGGTCGGTCCCTTCACCGCACTCTCAACCGGGCCTGGATTGCACGTCCACAAGCCGGAGTGGAGCCCCGTGAGGACGTAGCTCCAACCAAATGGATCACCGATTTCGTATACAGTACCCCAACTGTCCGAGGACCCTGAGAAGAAGCTTCTAGCCCCAAGGAGAACTGTACCAGCAACTTGGCCGGGAGGCAATTGAAGCCGAATCAGTGGAGAATGGCATCAATGAAGACAACGTCGTGGGTACCAATTCGATAACTGTGATTCATTCTGGCGGTTCAGGGAACAGCCCTAGAGTATAAAACGTTTGTATGTGTATGTATATACCTGCGATATATGGTTTAAAAAAATAGTATTGTGAAATCAGCCCAAACTTTGAAAACCGTAAAATCAGACAATTTGGACCATTTTAAGCAAATCTACAGTATCGAGGGAACCGTATTATAACCCTGTCAAAAAGTCAACAATGCTTCGAATGTCTCAGATTGTGCTTTTTCCCCAATTCAATGATTTGGATGCTTTTAATTTTTCATTATAATACCCTCAATCCCCATTGTCATACTTTGCCAGATTGTGCAAATTTCTAGGCAATTCTTCCTTCGCGCGCCAAAAAAGTTATACATGTACTTGATTCACCAGTGCACTTTTGCGTCTCACAGAAAAAAATGCGAGACACAAAGGATTACTCAGCATAAATGTCCTTTTGTTTTCAAAACATCTACATGTGGGCGCAGAAGCGCGGAAACCCCGCATATCCGAAGTAGAATCCGGTCATCAAAAGCTACCTCCGCATTTAGCAACACCTAACCTAGTTTCGTTCCTAATCCTTTCGAATATTTGATGTTGTAGCTACAAATTTTCCAAATTGTGGCTTTCATTTCCGATCGCGTAGGTAATCATTCGGCCAAAGTCCCGCAGTTGCGTCTGTGCTATTGTTTTTTGATAGATGAGTAGGAAACATGCTCAAAAAGGGGAAGACTTCCGCAGGTTCCGTTACATCAGAAATGGAGGCTTGGAATAAACAGAAGGGGGAGAAAAGGGAGCGTCTGGACGCTAATAGATTCTTACCAAGCCAGAATTTGAAGTGATAGGTCAATTTGCGATTCAAACCGTTTAGCTTCCACCAAATTTAAATCTGGCCTACAAAAGCCTTGAGATCAGCAGATGTGACTAATCACACAAGAGAGCGTTCACTAAGGAAAACAACACCGATTTTACTATAAATGACAGACGATCCTCTTTTGTATACAAAAATATTCAAACTTTTGGGTCCAAAGTCTACTGAACGCCTGGTTTGAAACTTTCGAAGGTGGCGAAATTCCAGCCGTGAAAAATGCCACTAGGAAAATGTGAATTGAATTGCAAATTACACGGATAAAAGTTGTGTGTTGCTAGGGTGTAGAACCAATTTTTTTTCTTCAAAACGTAAAATTATCCCAAGTCAATCTTCCTTGTCAACTTCAATCGTCTTTCTCTTAAGAAGAATTGAAATGGTTCGTATGAATTTGGTTTTCGCTGGAAAAAATACATGTGATCGGGGCGTTTTCGAACCCGTGTCGCAAGCTTCATAAATTTTAATTTCACCACTCAGCTAGTATGTCGAAGTCTGCGCAGCACCATAGCTAAGTGGTTACTCTCGCTTACAAATACGATAAACATGTTTGCATTTTTATCATGTTTCGGTTTTTTATTTGCGGTACATATGATGCTCCAACTGTTTTTTATTATTTCCCGGAATTATAGTCAAAACGCCGGTTTTCAATTTTCTGCGAATGGGAAGATTATTTTCCACACAGAAATAAACCACAGGTTTTCTGGGTTATGTGCCGCAGGTGTGTTATAACCGTTTGCTGCAAACGGTTAAAGAATCTTCGCGGCCTTACGAATGCTTGAGTACATCCTGGTTCTTCGCGGCAAAGCGGTTCGCGGCCGCTCTTAATTACCGCTTCCTCCTTATCCACCCCACCCTCTTAAAACTGTGGGGGTGTTTTTAACAAACATTGCCCTTCTAATAGACAGAATGTCAATCCTCAAACACCATAATAGATTCTAAAACCAGTCAAATGTTTCCTTGTATGGAATCACCCTTGATTCCCATTTTGCGATTCACGTGATCCCTGCTTTCCAGGGAATACCTCCCTTTTTCTCAAGTCCTCTCACTGTTTCCGCCTAATCATCAACTGCGCTCCAAACTAATTGGCTATCGTTTTTTGCGGTACATGAGAAAGATTCAGCGGAAGTAGTCGTACTAATTGGCACATCTAATTGTACGAATAGAACAAAGTGCGATCCCAAAGCGAGATGGAGTGCTTGATAAACAAGTATGAGTATTATCACGTGCAATGAATTGATGATGCGATTTTGCAACGGAAGGGAAACATAAATAAAGGCAAACATTGGGGGGTTTCACTTCCAGTTAGCAAAAATAAACTACTTTGGCCAAAATTTGAAGGCATCAGGATTTTGAGGTAGTTTTCCGGATTGAAGAAAGCATGTCTGGAAAACTTGACTTCCTAAGCGATATAACTTTGACTCATAAAAAGCTAGATTTATTTTATTTTGGTTGCCAAAAAAAAAGCAAAACAAAGTTCACGACGATTGATTTGCCGGTATCGTTTTTTTTTCGAATAAGATGACGTCATCAAAAACTATGGCTATGTGACAAGTTCTAGACTCGATTTGTCAAATATATCGATTTTTGGACTGAGATGACGTCATCGAGTTCAATAGTCCATTTGCACACCGTATGTCAAATAAAACTCCCAAACGTGGCGGTCATTCAAGCGGAAATTTTGTTTCAAGATAACTCTAACAAACTAATGTGATTTTCTGACATATTGAGACAAACTTGGCCCAAAAAAACTGTTGGACTGGAGCTTGAGAAAGAAAGCGTATTTTTAGATATAGTCTCCGAGAATGTAGGGATTTGAACTCGATGACGTCATCTCACTCGAAACATCGATATAAACTTTAGTATAGCCTCAGGCTACTATAGGAACAACATTTCAGTTTGATGGGGCTCATGGTTCAAAAAATGCAGAACATGTTTTAAGAAATTTCTCTGCGTCTTCATTTTCCCAGTTTTCGAAGGATCGAATCTTTAAATCTTCAAAGTTTCTGAAACCAACCCATTTTATTAAAAATTCAGTGCAATTTGAAGATTTCTCAGCCATCATTGCACCCCACTCGATCAAAGGCTATCCACCGTCTCGGCGCATTTCGCGGCTTGCGTTCGGCGCAAAATTCAGCCCACTCAGACTCGTCTAGACAGATTCGCAAATCGTTCACATTTTGGAAATTTTATTGAATTGCGGACAAATGCGTTACAAATGTATATACACATTGCGAAAGTCTAACCGTCGGCAGAATTCGTTGACACTTGAAATCATCGGGAGAGAAAGGGAGATGGAGTAAAGAGAGTGGTTCCGACCGTTACCTAGGGGCGGAGGTAGCGCGGTTCCTCCTGAAAATTTCCGATTTTGTAACTGTTTAATTAATTTTAATAATAGAATTTCAAGTGCATACCGTGTTGTACTTGATGTCGGGGATCGGGGTGCTCGGGCGAGAAGGCGGTGGCGACTGCACAGGGGTTGACGGAGGCGTTGGGGGAAGGTGAATCACCGTGGAAAGCACATAGTTGATCTTAAGTAGTATAAATAGGTAATTTAATTGATACAATTGAACTTCTGAGACAAATTAGTACATTGTACATTTTAACAACACAACTGGTCACAAGAGGACAGTTATGTCATTAGGTGCAATTAACTGATTAACCTAGTTTTGAAGCCAAAATTTTATCTAGTTATCTTTTAATAAAATCAATTTTCAATTGCCTAAAGTTTCAATCAACACACGTGAAGTGAATTTGGACTTTAAAAAATTCCTAACGAACCTGCTAGTTAGAATTACAAATTTCGTTTTTTAGAAGAAGAACTACAATTAAATTTATACACTCAGCACAGTAATCTTTGAATTCATACGATTCTGAGGTCAAAACGGTAAACAATGGCATGTTTTTTGTTTACAAATAAAAATAATTGTAGGTTTCATTGAAAAACAACTCAAAATTGTTATAATTAAACGAGGTCAATTACATAAGTTAAAACCAACTTCAATGAAGTATACACTTGGACGGAAACAATGACACTAAAAATTTGTTTAAATAATTCGGTTGCTTGTTTCTGTGTCTTAATTTTTTTAATTATCCTCTAAAATCTAAGGTAGCCGCCATAACTAGCTCATAATTACAGATATTTATGTTAATTAACAACTCTTAAACCAACTTTGTGAAACTCATTTGACTAAAAACCTGTCTTTTTTATTAGGGAAATTACATAAGACTAATTAACTAGTAATTACAAAATCTTACCTGCAAGCCATTGGTCTGAGAATTCATCGTTCTTGCTCGTTACGCGCACAACTGTCGCGGAACAGTTAAGACTCGGGGGCGGAGCCTCGGCGCCCAAAGAAGTGCTCTGGCCATGGTTTCAATCGATGGATCAGCAGACACACAACTGCGTTTATATAGAGATGGGAATCAAGAAAACCAAAAGATTGTCGATATTTTCGAGAAAGATTGCGGCCAATTTGGAAAGAAAGAACGACGCCGGGAAGATTCAGCGCGGCGGAGCGTTCTCGCATTGTGGACGAATGTGTTATCGCATACCATCGGGATGACAAACACGGTATTTTTGAAACAATGGACGCAGAAGGAAAGTTTCCGCTACGTGGAATTAAATGGTTTCCAAAAATAGCTCACGTCTGTCTCTGTGTCTCTCTGTCTCTCTGTCTCTCTGTCTTTCTGTCTCTCTGTCTCTCTGTCTCTCTGTCTCTCTGTCCCTCTGTCTCTCTGTCTCTCTGTCTCTCTGTCTCTCTGTCTCACTGTCTCTCTGTCTCACTGTCTCTGTTTCTCTTTTCTCGCTTATTGTTATCTGACCCCATCCATAGGCTGGGCTTTTGGCAGACAGAGCCTGGTTACGACCGTCTGGCGACCCTCGGGAAACAGTTGTTGCGCTGGCGGGGTTGCGCAACCAGCTGATTTTGACAGGATATCAGTTTCTGGGAAAACAAAGGTCACACTATGTCTGGGTCGTCAGCAAACCAAATTCTTAAATGAGACCGATACGTTACAAAATCGTTTCACTTTTCAGGGCCGAAATGTGATGTGGAAATTTCTTAAAAATGTTTGAGACTGTCCTAAACTTTTTATAGTGAGTAAGCTCAGTTTTCTTTATAGGGACCATCAGGGTCCTTTTTCAAGTTTATTTCAGTTAAATAAATTAACTTTCTCAATTACATTTCTCCTTGTGAATGCCCACTACATTTCCCTAAAAATGCTTAATTTCAAATCAAAAGTCAAAATCTATATTTCCCAACAGGCTCCAGCGTACGTTTTTTCACAATCTGGCTGCTGTAAACAGCGAGCAGGCTGATGGAAGCCGCTGGTCGCCGCTGGGTCATTGGGAACGCTCAGCGCTGCGTGCCCATCAACCTCATAGCCGACTGGTTAGCACCAAAAGCTAGTAACCAGACTGTCCCGGGTTCGGCTCAATCCCGTGCGGATAGTTTTTGCTGATGAAAAAAGATGCCTTATGAAAACGTACTGTTGTATTCTGTCGTTGGGTTTAATTGTGAAAATAGGGTCCCTGATATTCCCTTTAAAACCTTTTTCTTTTTCTTGCTCTCGGTTCTTAAGCTCTTGATTCTGAATGAGAACGTCAGCTGCTCTAATACTAAAGCTCATATTTTCTTTGACTAAATTTAAAAATTGAATGCCACGGGTTGGTACGAATGGGCCTTTTGCAAATTGTACCTCGCTACAACTTAAAGACCAGCGTAGGCCTACTGATACAAAACCATGACGTCAATTAAATGGAAATGCCGATTACAGTGGTCAATTGATAAACATTCCAAAATATTTGATGCGAGAGGTACATGTAAAATTGTAACGGGTCTTAATCACATACGCATTAACTTACGGTTACATAGTAACTAAAACCGTTTCCAATCACGCAGAGTAGTCGAAAGAAGACCTGGGTAACCACAAATACGAAATTCCAAATTTAAAATTGAAATAGGGTGTTTCAAAAATAAAAATGAATCGTTTTCATTTTTTATCTACTGTAACACTTCAACACCTAGCAGTTCACATTGTCACTGGCGACCTCCAGGTAAGGACGGAATCCCTCTTCAAAGAACTTTATCCAGTTTTTGGCTCTAGGGTTGCCATAAAGCTGAAAACAAGATTCAAACTTGAAAGAAAACAGTAACGACTCACTGCGCCTAATTGTTCGTCGTCAGCATGAATGTGCTTGGCCATGTTTTGCACAAATGAGCATATCATTTCTCGTTGCTTCTCTGGCGACATGCTAACGTTTTCGGTGCACACCTGAAAACTTTTTAAAACAAATACTTGAACTTCAACAGCATGATCCCAAACTTTCAGCAGTGTTAATTCTAGTGTATTTGAAAACCTAATGCCTAGTTTAAAAAATTAAACTGTTTTGTAATTGACAAATTGAAAGAATAAAATAAGCGCTGATTAAATTATCTCGCTAACGTGACAAAATTTATCGTTTGTGGGCAAAGCGTGTGTTATATAAAATTTTCGAATTTTCTGCTAAGTTTCCATTTTCGGGATGGCAAATCTATGGCAAAATCACGAAGTTGATTTTTTACGAAAACAAATTACGAATTGATGCAGATTATATTAATTGTTAAAACACCAAAAAAAATAATTGCTTTGGGATCAGCCGAAAAAGCGTCATGCAAAAACGCAACTTGTCGGCAAATAAACTTTCCTAAAACTAGATCACTAGGAGAGAGAAAAAATTACTCAGAAGCAAACACATTTCTTAGATAGATAAATATTTCCTCAAGGTACCGAGATACACAACCCATTTGTTGAGGCCTGAGTGCTAAAACGAAGTTTTATCGGACAAACTACTCTCTTTTTGCGGTCCAAATTTGGGAAATCCAACCCTCTCTAGAATCGTTTTCTATTGATGCGGAGTACTACAAAAAAGGAAAGTGACATTGATTATAAAATGTATATAAGCTGAGGTCAATTGGAAAACAAGGAAAACAATCAATGCAGTAGATAAAAAAAAGCGAAGTTGACCAAAGAAATCTGTCGACAGATAACTCTTTTAATTTTCCGACAACTAAACACCTGGAGAGAGAAGATGCGATAAAATGTCCAAAGCAAAACAAAATTCTTAATAAAAAAAATACTTGTTTCTTCACGATATCTCAAGCATTCGCGTAAGAGGTAGTGTAGAAATAATGTTTACCATGCTCAAGGCTGTTAAAAATGAGAACAATAATCGAAAACGATTTATCTATCATGTGAAGCAATCATATCTGCCGAAACTATTTCGTAACATCGTGCCGAATTTTTTCGGCGTTAGAGAGTGTTATAGATTACGCTTGTAAATATACGTATGCCCCTCGCTCATCGAGATTGTAATAGCGGCATCCCCAGAAAAACCACAAACATGTCTTTTTTTCTTGGAAAAAGCGGTCAAATTAGCCGAAGGTTTACTTCAAATATCTACTTACCTTTCGGTACTCAGTTGAAAGCTTGTTCATCATCCGCTCAGTGAAGATCCTGTTCATATACTGGCAAAGCCGATAATCATCTTCTCCTTGGTCATTGGAACAATGGGTTCCTCGCCAGTCAGGTTTCTTCAAATCTCGTTAAAGTTGAAATTAAACTTTACCGCCAAAATATACATGCTGTGAATTTGTAGACAAGCGTGGCCCGGTGGTGGAGGGGCCTTGACTTCATCAACGTTGTAAATGAATAGAATTCCTAGTAAGAACGCGGCATGTTGAAAGAACCCCATCCTGAAAACTAAAGTAAATCGTAATTGAAATTTTTGTTTACAAAGCTGATTAAAAACACAAAATCTAGTTTTGCGTCAGAGTGTTTTATCATTTTTCTGATTAACAGTCTTGAAACGTAAATTATGTCCACGTAATTGAAAAACTAACAAGGATATTACGTATTGAGTCTAAAAATTGTAAAAGTACAGGAAGTTATGACGTGACGTGGTGATGCCAGGAAAAGAACTAGGTTTAATGAGAAAAAAGTGAAATCCAAAATTTTTAACTTTCAGAAAAGGAATACATATAATTAAAAAAAAGTTAAAACTATAAAAAGTCAAAAATGCAACTGTTCAAAACAATATACAAAATTTTAGGGAAAAAAGCTTTCAGTGTAAATAACAGTGTAAAAACGAAATTTAAAAAAAACTTTTGTAAAACTTTTTTTAGTGTTGATCATTATGGTAAAACTAAACGATTTTTATTAAATAATAAGAACTCAGAAACAAGTTTTTCTCCTAAAGCCAGTATTTTGCCCGACATATAAATTTCAATTCTTTACATCAATATTTGGAATAACATTTTTCGAAACACAAAGTTCTAATTAAGTGGTTGTTTACAATGTTTCAAGAATTTTTGTAAAAAGCGTTGATATTTTCCGTATTTTTCAGTTTGCTTTTGCAGATTTACTTTTTTTTGTTTTATCTAAGCCAAGAGTAGATAACTAACACGGAGGACAAGTTTCGTTAGGACAAGTTGAAATTGTTCAGTTTTCGAACCGAGGTCGCAAAAACTAAACAAATATTTGAAGATGTAAAAAAACTATACGAGCGGAAGAAAATCTCTTTCACAAACTTAAACAAAGGTGTGCCAGCCAAGTTTCAACCAAACTCGACTTTCAAACCACCTTTTTCAGCAACCTAAATAGGAAAAAAATGTAATCTAAGAAAACTAAGCTTCAGTCCGACTTGGATGGATGTTTTCTTTACGTTTCGCAACAACAAGCCACAATCATTGATCTCACAGAATGGGCCAAAAAAATCATTGACACACCTCGGCCACTTTGTTATTCTGCCAGACATACGACTATAGTTCAATCTCGCTCGGTACATTTTCTCGCTTAATACAAAAACTATATTTTGCATAAGTGGCTTAAGAAAAAAATGTTTTAAAAAAAATTCTGTCAGTCAGGAAAATATGCTGACATAATTTCGAAAATCTGAGTTTCGGAATTTTGCTGAATTTGGAAGTAGCACGTCTTTTGTATTCATTAACATCAAAAATTTGGAAAACAATCTTTTGTATTCTTCTTACCAAATGTTGACAACAGAGAAAAGTACCTGAATTCAAAGCAAACAAAGGGAATAAAGGGTTGGCGGTCAAATTGTACTTCAGTTTTCCGCAAATCTATGGAAGCTGCCAGTGGCAGAAGGTTGATTATGCAATTTCCATTAAAATGAGAGGGGAATCGAAAACTGCGTAGGCTGACTTTAACAGCCTCATTAAAAATATGCGCGTGATGAAGTGAGAAGCTGGGTTAACCTTTTGCAGAGAAATTCAGCCTTTGGGAGCATCTTTTCTCTCAAAGACGATACGTATTGCCCATTCGAAGTTGTAATGTTTCAGCTTTCCTGTTTGAAGACAAAAAATTCAAAGAACAATCGCACAGTCTGCAAATGTTCCTATTAGACACAACAAAATGAGCATGAATGTGAGATGAATCAAACCGATAATGAATTTTCTCTCTTTAAAAGGAGCATTGTTGTTTAAGTGCCAAAATGCGTTTTCTTCAAGTCGTCATCCTCTTCTCTATCTTGGGGGCTCTAGGAGCGAACCCTGCCGTTCATCATGCTTCACTTGGTCACCTGAGTCACTCACGTACATCCGACCAACGCCAAGCGAATCCAGCTGAGCCACAAGCCAGAAGAAAAAGGGCCGCCAAGATGTTCGAATGTGTTTATCGCCTGCCCGATTGTAAGAACAAAGAACGTATATAACAGTGGAAAGACATGAATAAATAAAAGTTACTTTCTATGTTTACAGATAAATAGACTTTGTGCGGGAGTAGAGGAACGACTGGGAGAAAGTATGGTAGTTTTAGTGTCACTAAAAAGAGTAGACATGGTATGAGTTGGTATGTATAATACTGAATTTTCCACGAAGCTTTTAAAATAACGCATCCTGGTTTGGAAAGACAAAGTGTGTTAATTTTAAGTTCGTTCGAAAACTTATTTGTGGATTATCTGCAAAAGCGTTAAACAGAATTCCTTCTGCGAAGTAATTGCCACCATGTAACCAAAGGGAGCGAATGGCTCCTGTAGACGTTTAAAAGTCACGTTATGCCATCAATCAATGATGAGAGGTTGTCAAATTTTAAAGGCATATATGGTCACTCGTGGAAACGGGCAATTTCGTAGTGTGAGCGTTGGAAAAAGATTCGGCGAGAAATGGGTCATTCCAACGGAATTTTTAAGCTATTGTCAAAAAAAGTGGGTCACAGAAGTAGTGATCTACTGGGAGGGTCGGAAAAAATTTTGCATAGGCCAGATTGTCCAAAAAGTAAACATTCAGTCGAAAAGGGCTGTGTGTACGTGAGTGGAGTACAAAAGTAAGGCGTCTGTTCGAAAATGTCTGTCTTTTCAGACTCGAAAAAAGTCTTTTCAGACTGGAAAATAGTGACTCTGGGAATGGACAGGTCTTTTTCTCCCAACACGAGGAATCTCACCGGTTACAACTTGTTTTATATCATTTGGTTATGTTTTGTTTGTTTTGGATATTTTCTCTGAAATAAGCAATATGGTCTCTTGAAAATGATATGGATTGCCTATTCAAGGCAGAAATATCTGCGTTCCCGGTTGGAGACAAACAATTTCAAAGAACAATCGCACTGTCTGCACATTCTCCTAGTAGACAAAACATAATGAATGTGAGATGAGTCAAGCCGATAATGAAATGTTTCTCTTTAAAAGGAGCATTTCTGTTTTAGTGTCAAAATGCGCTTTCTTCACGTCGTCATCGCCTTCTCTATCTTGGGGGCTTTAGAAGCATATCCCCCAGTCATCGATTCTAAAGAACTTGGTCTCCTCCCACGTCCATCCAACGAACGCAACCCGAATCCTGCTGGGCCACAATTCAGAAGAAAAAGGTCATCTGACGACCATTTTATGTCCAAGATATTCGGACATAATTCTTGCATGCCATGTGCGTAAAAAAAATCTTATATAACAGTGGTAATAAATGAATAAATGAATTTTACTTTTTCTTATGTTTCCATATAAATGTACATAATGAGAGAGACGACTGGGACACACTTTTGAAGTTTAACTGTCAGTAAAAAGAATAGATATGGTATGAGTTGAATAATGCAGAAGTTTCCACCAAGAAAAATGACGCATCCTGGTTTGGAAAAAAAGTGGGTTGATGTCATTGGATAACTTGTGCATTTTAGTGTCACTAAGAAAAGTCTTAGTAGGCATGAGTTTTGGTATGAGTTCTGGTATGTTGGTACGAGTTCTACAATTTAACGATACTTAAAAACGATTTTTGTTGGGGGTATAAAATCAAAGTGGGTTGATTTTACGTTCATACTGGCAAGTTCGGAGGTTGGCCTTTTGAAAAGTTTTGACGGGAAACGGGGGGTGATTCAAACCAAATTTGTGAGCTGTTTTTGGAAAAAAAAGTGGGTGACAGAAAGGGTGATCTACTGGGTGGGCTGGTATGAATGTTACACAGGCCATGTTGTCCAAAAAATAGACGTCCAGTCGAGAAGGGCTGTGGGTACATGAGTGGAGTACAAATTTTGCAAGTTTAAAAATAGTCGGTTGAAAATCCTTTCAGGCGAGAAAAAATGATTGAAGGAATTGCCTCCCAGCGCGAAAAAGCTACTTGCCGTTGGTCACAGCATACTTTTTTGTGTTTTGGAACATACACTTCCTCGAAGACGGCATGAATTACCTTTTTGAAGATGTAATAGTCGGCCTTCTCCCTTTATGAAATCAAAATCAAAGAACAATCGCACAGTCTGCAAATTTTCCTAGTAGACAAAACATTATGAGCATGAATGTTTGAAACTTTTAATGATTTTACAAGTTTTAAAAACTTTACATTTGCTTTACTCTCCTTCATATTCACACACTAACTCAAAGTCATTCACCACCCATTTTCGTTAGCAACATAAAAATTGATTGGCTTCATTGTCTTATCACTTTATCCAACCTTTTGTTTGAAGCACCGGGGCATTCGAGGAGAGCATTCTAAAAATTGTTAGTTCCAAAACCATTAAAAAACTAACTGAGTGGTGCTGATTGTCTTCGGTTTTCTGACTTGGGGATGGTGTGAGAATTAGAAACCTCGGAGTTGGTTTTTCCATCAGGATAGTGTTCCGGGCTGGCCATGATGACAGCAGTCAGAGACATCATGAAGAAGAGAGCCAAAATAATTCGCATTTTGATTGAAATAACACCGGTGCTGCTCAGGCACCATTTGCAATACCAACACGAATCAGCGCCGTTTGGCAAAAGACAATTGCAATATTAACTACGCGATATTGAAATTTTTTTTAAACCAACCATTGGCCATTTGAATTCTTATCAGTTCAAGCCCGCATGCCTTGTAAATCGAAAGTGCAGGCCAAACGGAAAAAACCGGTTACATTGCTTATTTTGTTGATGTATTGTTTTTGTTCTCAACCAAAGTTTTAAGTACAGTTTTAAATTTTTTCAATGGAATTAAGAAATTTATGAATTATGTTTCGTTTTTCACTCCCAACTTTTAATGCTTTAACAGTTTTCACGCTTGCTTTATTTTCTCAAACATTCACACTCACACTCACACACACACACATCCACAAGCACACACACACACACATACACGCACACACACACACGCACACACACACACGCACACACACACACAAGCTGTATGGATATTACAATCAATTTGTTGCAGCTTTATTCTTTTTTGTAGCATGTGAAGTCATCCGCTTGTGCATCTTGGGGCCTTGGGGTTGCATTCTGCAAATCTTTACTAATACCACTATGCGATACCTAGTTTTATGGCTTGCTCTCCTGATTCTACGCTTTTCGGTCTTGGTTGAAACCTGGTTGTCGTTGGTCTAAACCTTGGCTTGTACAGCCTTAGTTCTTGCCGGGACCGCCTCGAGAGCGACAACGAAAAGTAAAACGAAGAACAAAACTGCGAGACGTGGTTGCATCTTAATTGAAGATTACCCCGCGTCGTTCCTTATAAGGAAGAATTGTCAATAACAACTTGAATCATCGCTGTCTCACAAAGCGAAATTTTTATATTACCATTGTGATATTGAAATGTCAGTGCTCATATGATGGCGGATCGAAATTTAGAAAGTTAAATATGTATGTCCAAATTTTGAACGCGGCAAAGGAGAAACTTGGTTTGAGGATTTCACATATTGTTGTTTTTCAAAACACTTGTTTTGCAATAAAGCAATCGGGTTCTCTTACTAATTGCGCACTTTTTCTGACAATTTATGATTAGGTGTAATTTTTTATAGTCTTGCTATTGGTGCTACTGGTTTTTGACTAATTTGGGTTTATGACAATGTTTTTGGCATTTTCCGCTAATCCAAACTTCGATGTAGCAACGTTGAAGGCATTTTCGCACAACTTCCAGTGAAAGTAAAATTTAATTTGAATACAGCAGATACTTAAATTGAAAACATTTGTTTTACTGTCAGTGCGCAACAACTTTCTTGTAGATCAAAAGTTCATTACTGCTTGTAAGAATGGAAAATTTGCAACGAAATCATTTATTGGAACGGGCTTTTACAGGGCTGGCCAGATCTGCATGACCCATGTGACCCAGGATTCTTCTAACAAAAGCTACATCATTCAACAATTAACCAAGAAATTACATAAAGATCTCACCTCCGTTTTTCATCCTTCTCAAATGTCATAACTGAATAGCCAAGGTCTTCAGTAATTTGTAAAGTTGTGTTCATCGAGCCATTTATGGACTGAAACTGTCTTTTACTCTGTTTTGCAACTCAAAAGTGGCCAAGGGTGAATCACGTAAGCTAGGGAAAGAGCTAAAAATGCGATAGCTTGGAGAAAAAAGTGCTTGTAGATAGAAAAATCACTTAGTTTTGTGATTCCCAGCACAAAAGACCTTTTCATTCGGCGCCGGCTGTCGTATCGCCCGAGAAAATTGAAGTTTCGTAGCCGTATTAGACAGTTTTCGCAATTTAATTTGTTGATTTTGTAATGTAGCAATTTTCTTTTATTTTAATGGCGCAAACGCGCAAACCGAAACACATAGAGACAAAACACAAGGAGAAAAAGGCGTACAAACTAAACTGCACATGAAAAAATGATTATATTTTTGAAATAGCTCATCTTAACGAAAGTGAAACCCAGTTTCGAACTAATTGCCCCAGATGTGTATGTTCCTCTCGAACAGTCATTCATACTTTTTTTTCTAGCCATGGTTAATTGTCCTTTCTTGCATTTAATTTGTTAACGACACTCGCTCCAAATTTTGAAACAAAAATTAATCAATAGGTTTTATTAAGAACGCTGTAGTATTTTCCATTCATTAACTATTTGCTTATGTAGAGATAGAGTGAAGTTTAAATAACTTTTTAAAATGTAAATGTTCTGTTTAAATCTGATCACTCCATCTATCTCACCGATAAAATTTCTTTATTCACCGACTGAAAAGGCTTTTTGAATGTTTACAAAAAAAGGGAAACACAAAAAATTAACAGTTTTCTGAATCCTCATCAGTTTAAGCCTCGCATGTCCTCGCTCTTTTCTAGCTTTAAAACTACATATTGATACAGAAAAGATAGTGCGATCGGCAAAAAAAGGTCGAAAAGCTTTATTGGTTGATGTTGTTGTAGTCCTTGGTCTCAATGAAAAATTTGGCGGTAGCACTTGGGATCCTAGGCGGGCACTCTAAAAACATTCTCTTCAACTAGCGTTAAGATACTTCCCGTATTACCCCTAACTTTTAGTTTTCACAATTTTTATAAAGTTTACATTTGCTTTACTCTCTCTCATATTCACTCACTAATTCTCCAGATAGGAAAATAAAATTTATTTTCATATTATCATGTCTTCATTACCCGGATGGTCGAGTCTAAATAGTCTTAATGGTCGAGTTTCTAAAAGTTGTGAAAATTAAAAGTAAGGGGTAACACGGGAAAAAATACGGAACAAAACTAAGACAGTATCTGCCAAAAGTTTCGATGAGACCGAGAAAAAGGACAGTATCTGCCAAAAGTTTCGATGAGACCAAGGACTACAACAACATCAACCAATAAGTTCAATGTAAGAAAGGAACCATGATTAGAAGAAAAACAAAAGTAAGAATGACTGTTCGAGAGGAACATACACATCTGGGGCATTTAGTTCGAAACTGGGTCAAAGTGCAACGGTTTGGCGTTCGGACATGGTTTTTGAATTTTTGAATTGATCTATCCTCGATATGAGTCTGATGATAATTCTATTTAGGGTGAAATGTAGATTTGGCTTTTTGCGCGGCAGTTCTATTGATTGATCATCCTTAAATTTGAGTGGATAACTCCCAATCTCTAATAACAGAAGTGTTTCTCTGGTATTCGCCAGTCAGAATTTTTTTCCACTTTTGAAGGAATATGTTTTATTTTACATAGAAAACCACGATTTTCGAAACTTTGTGAATTTCATGCAGAGAGTTGTCGACTCTACTCTCTATTTTATTGTGTTTTTATCCCTTGTGTTTAATTGCGTAGCGACTGGCTATGTACAAGCAAAATATTTTTTGCCCTTCTTTCAAGATGTTTTTGATGAGGATGCTTTATATCTCCTTGATCCGCAAACAGCAAGACCTGCACAGTTCTTTTGTATATGCTATTTTCAGGCACTGTTTGTTGAACTATCCACCGAAGCATACATATCTTTAACATTTTTTGCGGCTTTAGTGTCATATTTATTAGTTTTACTTACTGACAAAAGTTTGTTTGGTAAATTAACCCGCAAGGGCTATTCAAGAATGAATGTATCTTTGGGATTGCATGTAAGTATTGGAAGAAAATCCTTAAAACTAACAAAGACCATGAAAATGTTCAAATGTTGTATTTAGGGGATCTTGTTGTTTTTATTGCTGGCTACGGAAGTTGCATCCTTCAATTTAGCAATGATCCATGAGACCATAAATGATCGTATAACTTTGTTGAAAGAAAATCCATTATTATCAACTGACGAAGAATACGAACTAGAAATAGATCGAGGCATAAAATTAAGCACATGGCGTTTAATTGTAAGTTTTAGTTTAAGTGGCTTTCTACAAATATTAGTTAATTCTTTTCGTAAATTAAAACAGTTAAAAGAATTTGTCCGCTGTCATGCCAAAAAGCAGTTTCTTATATAGTTGTGTTTTTCATGTATTTTTCAGATTAGAAAGATTTTCGTTGAAATGTATCCACTCTTAAGAATCGTACTGACATATTGGTCCACTAGACAGTTGTTGTACCCCAGTTCAAGAGTGATGACGCTGGCATCAAAAACAAAAGTTTTTAAAACAAATTATAAAATTTAAAACAGGTAAAATGACTGTATGCGGTATTTGTGGCAGCTTTTGGAGTCGTTTAATAATTTCAAATTTAACGAAATTTGCTTTTTGCACGATTTTTTTTTCAAATAAGAATAGAATATTGTTGTGAATACATTTTCAAGTTACCAAGTTAAAAATGATAAATTGAGTTTTCCCTTTAGTTTCTTCTGACATTCCCGCCCTAAAAAGCATTTTGATCACATGTTGAACACGCCAAGAATTTTAATTTCACTGTCAGTATTCCAATATGACGTGGTAGATGTTAAAAAAATTCCTTTGTGAGACGGCGCTGACTCAAGTTATTATTGCAAATGTTGCCTTAAAAGGATTTGCACATGTGTTTTTTCAATCAAGATGCGACTTCTTGCCCTTCTTCTCATTCTCTCTCTCTATTGGGCCCGTCCTCATGGCCAGTCCTATAAAGGCTCCTGTTGTGAAAGCTACCAACAACCCCAGGCCAAGCCGAAAGCCCGGTAACCGAAGAATTTTAGGACCCATGAGTATGTATCTGAATTGTATTTTTAAAAAAATTATTTTTTAGTTTGCTATCCCCTTGCTCCTAAGTGTGTCCGACGAAAGATTCGATACAGGTATAAAAAAAAGGTACTACGTGTGAGCCTAATGTGTATTTGAGAACTACGTGTGAGCATGAGGGAGGGTAAATGTAAAGCTTAAAAAACTGTAACAAAATTAAGTGTTGAGTGAACGTGACAAAGAAATGTCTTTTGGCCACGTCTATTAAAAGTGTGAAGGGAGGGTAAAGCAAGTTTCAATTTGGGCAATTTGAGAATATGGGGTCATTCTATTTTAAATAGCTTAATTTAATGTTAAATATTGTAACGCCCTTTCGGTTTCCAAAGAAAAAAAAACAGATAATACATATATATTAGTAGAACGGAATGACTGAATGAAAGTTACCTTTTGGTTTGACCCAAAAAATATTGCGCTAGTGCCGAGGAGCGATTAAAAGAAGATGTGAGTCATAAAATTGTTTTATAGTGGCTTCTTTAAAAACATACAAAGTTAAAGTGTTTTATGTTAATTGGAACAATGATGTTAATTATAAGCTTCGGTCCAAAAAAGGGAAATATCTTGAATCAGCAACCGTCTAGACATCCAATACTAACCTAATGCGACGCATGTCTGCAGAAATGTGCAAACTAAATGTTGAATGTAGCGTAGACGCGCAAACCCAAACATACAGACACAACAAACACACAGAAAATAGTCGATCAAACTTAACTGCACATAAAACTATTGATTAAATTTGTTATTATTCCTCAGTCATATTCATACACTAACTTTGAAAGCAGGACAATGAAATTTGTTTTTATATTATCACGTCTTCTTAAAGGCCAAGTCTGCTACATTTTGCGGTGGCACCGGAGAGAATTGGGCATGCAAACTGTAAAATCAATCGTTAATATATATCATGATACTTACTTATAGCTCCAACCTTTTCTAATGTGTCCTTGGAATTATCATTGCTGGTTGTGGGCTTTTACAAGGCCGACACGAGGGCCAACAAAAAATGTCATTTGAAAGCTTTAAAACACACTGAAAGAACCAAAAGCAGCTTTCCGGGCTTCATCTGCATGTCACAGTTTTCGAACAAACACTGGAGTCAGCCGAGAAACTCCAAAGGGAATTTGAAAAGGTAACATTTGAAGAAGGATTTGAGATTGGCTCTTCAAAGCAACTTGCTGTTAATAAGCCTAGTGATAATTGATAAAATCTGCCTACAAAATGAATGTAAATGAGTAAGAAGTTGCCGACGATGAGTGTGACGACGAGAATATTTATTGGAAAACTGAACGAATCAAACCGAAAGTTAACCTAAAGGCATCATTCGTAAGGTTAACCCACTACTCGAAGTTTTCATTGTGAGTTTTCATTTCATTGAGAAAAGCAAAATGTTTCACACGACATTTTGTAAACATTTTGCCACAGTTTTTAGTTTTTCAAAAATATGTTGAATGATGTCAGTGATGCCAGTTAATTTCGATTTTCCACACACAATCGCCAAATTTGAAAGTCGGCAATTACCTGACGTAATTTCGAGTTATTATTGTCTTCGCAAAATCTTGGGCGAAAACGACCAATTGTATACACACACCCACACATACCCATACACAGACTCACTCTGGGGATAACTACACAGGCATCAATTTGTTTTATTTGTTTCCGTAGTCAAATCCGTAGTCATTTCACACAGGTGCTTTAGGAGGGCAATCTGCAAAATTCATTTTTTACATGCTGATACGATGCTTACCAAAAGCTGGGCTCCTTCTAAGCTTGTGCTGTGCTGGCAAGGATGTTTCTTGGGAATTGGCTTGCAGAGCATTTGAGGGGCCTCTTTGGAGAGGGATGGAGCCGGTGAGGAAAGCAACCACAGGTGGGATCGCTCCTAGAGCACCCAAGATTGAGAAGAAGATGACGACTTGAAGAAAGCGCAATTTGGCACTAAAACGACGATGGGCCTTTTAAAGAAAGAAATTTCATTATCGGTTTGACTCATCTCACATTCATTCTTATTTTGTTGTGTCTAGTAGGAAATTTAGCAGACTGTGCGATTGTTCTTTGAAATTGTTTGTCTTCAAACAGAAAGACAAATATATTTTCTTGAATAGGCTATCCATATTGTTTTCCAAAACAAACAAAACGTAACCACTTGAAATAAAACAGTATGTATCCGGTGAGCTTCGTCGTGTTGGCAGGCAAAACCTGCCGATTCCCTGAGTTACTATTTTCCGGTCTGAGAAGACTTTAGCATCAGGCATTTTAAAATTCACGCCTTACTTTTGTACACCACTCACGTACCCACAGCCCTTTTCGACTGGACGTCCACTTTTTGAACAATCTGGCCTGTTTAAAATTCTTATCGACCCTCCCAGTTGATAACTCCTTCCGTGACCTCTTTTTTGAAAATAGCTTAAAAATACGTCACCCATACACATACTCACTGTCGGGATAATTACACAGACATCAAATTGTTTGATCTGTTTTCGTGGTCATTATCGTAGGCAACCAAGTTGTGCGCACCTTGGTGCCTTAGGAGGACAGTCGGTAAAATTAATTATTAAATGATGCTACGATGCTTACCGAAGCCTCGGTCCGCGCTACTAGGTTTGTGCTTTGCTGGCAAGGATGTTACTCAGAAATCGGCTTGCAAAGTTTCTATTGCTGTTTACTGTTCCAGCATTTGGGCCCGATATGGACATCGAAACCCCTTCTGCAACTTTGATGAGGTTTTTCAAACACTAGTTCTCATACTCAATTTATTTTCTTTCTTTTATAGCACTTTAATTTGAATTGACGTAATTTTCACACACAGACACCCACATAAAGTTGTATCGAAGCAGTAAAACATCACTATAATTTTTCGAGTAGAAGAAAGTTGGGTCAAACCTTAAACGGATAATAAAACAAATTTATCAAATGATGACGTCTCACGGCCTTTCCAAATGGGTCAATTAAATAACAATTGGAACTTTGCCAAGCCCCGCCCCATTTTTCGCAGAGTCCCGCCACGATACGAGCTGAAAAACAACCGCTGATTTGCAAAAAAACCGATAGTCTTGGCACTAATGCTTTTGTTGCGGGACGGGACATTTGGAATGGGCCCATTGGCAAAGTGCCAACTACCAATTTTTCGGTCGTTGGAGTTCCATTAAACGTTAAGGATGGGAAGGCCGTGGTATGTATAGTTTCGACAAGTATTGCGAAAATCTATTCCACTCGACTGTTCATCTCGAAGTTCATCTTGACTTCCCACACCCTCTCGCAAATTTTGAAAGTCAGCACAAGTTGACGTTTGTTTTTCAGAGATCTTGATGAACAGCACACAAAATACGATAATTCGTGCATTGTATGAAAAATGGAAACCGAAATACATTCAATGTATTTGTAAATCGTTATTTTAAAGTGTGCTTATTGTCATTTTTCCTTTAATAATACTTTTAGAAAAAAACGAAAAGTAACCAACGTCTACCAATTGGGCATTTATAGGTTATTGGCCCTCGAACTTTCACTTTCCCCAACATTTGTTTAGTACCACGGGTCGCTGCTGTCTTCTCAAGGAACTATCGCAAAAGGTTCCACAACCTCTTATCCAAACCTTTTATAACTTCATGTTCAAAAAGAGTGGGGCTTTGGGAGAGATCCCTCTGCCTAGAATAACCACACAGGCTTTCCCCAAGGTGATGCTATCCCCACTTTTGTTTCGTTTTTTTTTGCATGTTTCACGTTTCACTTTCATTGAATTTTTAAAGGATGCCTTCAGACATCACGCATATGAGTTGTGTTTCAACGGATTTCAACTGACCTTTATAACAAAATAATACAACTATAGCGAATTTTGAACGAAATATAAATGTTTAACATTGGAAATCCGGAAAAACTTTTGGGTCCTAGAAACGTCTTACCCATCGTTTCAGGAAACTGATTCCATAAACATGATTGCCTCAAACTCTTTTGACATTTACTAAGTTTAAGCAATTTTGTCAAAGCAGAAAAAAAAGAAGTAAACGACAAGAAATTAAAATTAATTAATCTTCGTCGTAGTCTCAACCTCCCCTGCAGCACTTCGAAGCTTTGGGGTGATACTATAAAAAATCTACGTTTTATAACCTCAAACCAAACAAACTTATATGCCCACCCATTCTCTTTTTCTCTCCTTGTACAATATTGTAGTGGGCTTCATGGTTGGTAGAACTCTCGGGAGTTTCATATCCTTGTGGTCCTATTCATTCTGCGCCAAATGTCCTATCAAACAAGCAAAACGAAGTTTCTCGCTGTACTGTCCATAAGCGAATTATATATTTTCAAAATTCCAGGATTTCAGTTTCTTCCAATATATGGAAATAGTATTATTCAATTAAAATATACATGCCGACTCATTTCTTATGTGAGAACAAAATTCTAAAGTAGCAAAATTTTTATTGTTTTGCTCGTTTGCAGAAAAATATCACCATTTACGTTTTCACCCGCACGCGAAATTTACCTATATTGCATCCCTACATTTTTCCTATTAAATTTATAAATTTATAGTAATTTGGCTTTGCAATAATGTAAAATATTAATTATTAAACCAATTTAAACAACGAAATTGGAATAAAATAATCTCCGAAGCCCAAACTACAAGTGCGCTGTACGCCAACCGGGGCAGTCCTTTAAACTCGGCGGCAATGTCGGCCGCCGATTCTTTCCCTCACCCCGCCATTTTCCATTTTCCAAATTTTACACTTTTGATATTTTTCTGTGTTTCTTTTAAATTTTATTTGTTTATGTTTTATGTTTGTATTTAAAATGAATTTAAAAATGAGAAAAATTTACTGTCTTGTTTATTTTTAGTTTTTAGCTCTCATTTTTATTTTAATTTGTTTATTTTTCAGGATCATGTTTGATGCTTACTCAGTAAGCGACGTGGCCTTAAATCTACGTTTAGAAATTTCATCAATTTGTGTTAAAAGTGAGTTTTCAACCATTTTAAATAATTTTCCTTGTTTTTTAACGAATTTTCCCATTTCAGAGTCGGCACAGAGCGTTTTTGTTGGAAGCAAGGATGGAAATTTGATGGTTTGCGCTCCTCCCAAACAAGGTTTGTGTTTTACAATCATTTTTCTTTATTTCATTTGTAATTTTTACATTTATCGTGACAGCCCATCGCGGATACGAGCTGGCCAAATATTGCAAGAAGTTTGAACGCCGTGCCGTCATGAATATGCAGATTTGCGAGGAGAAGAAGCTGATTTTATGTGTGTCCGACGGATTGGTAGGTAATTGTCCTGTTTTTGTTCCAATTTCTTGATTTAGTTGTCAGCACATTGTCTCAAAGACGATCAGCATCCCGTTATCAGCATGCTTCACAAGGTTAAACCTGTCACTGCCTTCTGCCACTGGAATGATAAGGTATTTCTGTTTTAATTTGTTATTTTAATGGAAATTTTACAGGATGATGGATTTATGTACATTGTGACTTCTTCCCGCAAACGTCTGCAGTTGTTTCGATGGGCGGATAAGGATTTTGCGGAGATTAATCTGGAATGTAGCCTGCAAATCACAGATACCCCACTAAATCTCAAGTAAGTCAGATTTATCGAGTTTTTTTGTTCAAAATCGGATTTTCTATTTTGTCCGAAGTTTTTCCTTGATAAGGAGCTATTCGCTTTGGTTTCAGTGTGTTTTGCTCTTAATAATTATGAAGCATTTGCTAGTTTTCATTTTAGGGCTTGTTTTTTCATTGATCGCTATTGCTTCATGCCTTAATTTCTTGCCAATAAGGTATGTAACGTGAGAGTTCCCTGCTTCTGGTTTTTAAAACTCGTTAAACCGGCTTCAATTTACTCATCAATTTTTGGTTTTCAGATTGTGCTCGGAGAAACTGCTCTTTTCAATGCGGGATGAGTACCACTGGGGCGGATTTTCACAGTCAGTTCAGGATGGACAGGAGGTAACCTTTTTTAAAAGTCCTAATATGTCGAATATTCTAGGTATGGACGCTTTCTCCCAAGAAAATTACCTCAGCGCAAGGTGCAACCCCTCTCACTGTTGACATTACCGATAAGAAAATGGTAGGCGTTGCCATTTCTCAAGTTTTAATGAGTTTTCCAGATTGGATTGATGGTTAATGACTATCTGCTTGTGTATCCTGAGCTGGGAACCCAGCCCTGCTTTCCCGAGGTCCGCTTCTCCGATTCTCCTTTGTCAGTTGGTTAGTTTATGGTTGGATGAGTAATAAAACCTGTTCTGTTTAGTGTACGATCCCCCCTACATTACCGCTTTGCTGACCAAAGGACGGATCGAAGTACGCGCACTGAAACCCTGCATCCTCGTGCAGAACATTGTTCTCGCCAAGGCGCAGTTCATTCGCAGTGGCATTCAGTGCGTTTTCTCACATGTCACGCGGCAAGATGAGTCATGTGTTGTTTTAGGGGACAACTCTACGTTGCCTCAACGGCCAACACCAGCGACATTTGGGTTCTCGACGCGAATCCAAACTTGCGAAAGAACGTATCGACGCTAGTGGCGGAAAAGCACTTTGACCTTGCTATTCAGATTGCCGTGAGTCTCGTTACAAACTTTTAATGCAAACTATGGTTTTTAGGACATGTCAAACATCTTTACGGATGAAAACAAGGTGGAGATCAAGAGACAGGCTGCCGCAAATCTGTTCAATCAGAAGAAGTTTGAGGAGTCGTTCCGCCTGCATGCGGAGATCCAAACAGGTTGGTGTTTTCTTATTGTTGTGGATGATTTGGGGTGTTTCTAACCATTATTGATTTTTACTCGAAGAAAGGATACTCGCATTGTTCTCCTTTCAAAAATTTCACGTTTTATTCATAGAAAACTTATTTGATGAAATTGCGAACAATTTATCAGTTTTATCTTGCTTTCAAGCAGCCATGTCTTGCTATTTCAAAGGTATGGCTGCTTGAAACCAAAACTCTATGGACGATAGGCTGACGTGGACTATAGTAGACCCATACAGGTTGGAATTTACCAGAAAAGGAGGGTGGGTGCGCAAAATTATTTGCGCAAGTTAGCCCTGGGGGGCAGTTCTGCCTTTTTGATTCAATCACCCCATTTTTAATGGCCTGGTTGACGGGCCGGTCCCATCCGGTGGTCCCGGTTCCCCTGATGGCTGCTGCGTAACTCCAGATTCCGTAACCCCAACGTTCATCGCCGACTTTTCTAACTTTTCGTTTTCAGATGTGCTCAAGGTGATTCAACTGTTCCCCGATCTCCTTCCCGAACTCGGCCAACAGACTCCCGTGACTGCCGCCTCGGACCTTTCAGCAAATGACAAGAAACGAGCTCTTCTGGCGCTGGGAAACTACCTGTCCGAGGTCCGAACGGAGCACTGGAAACGATTGGATATGGACCGATTCAGTTCTGATCCAATGCCAAAGGACGATGTTCAGGTATCCCATTTATTTGTTAATATTAATGCTATGGTTTAGAATCTGCAACGCACCCTGATCATTGTGGATACTACCCTCCTCAACTGCTACCTCCAGACGAAACCCATGCTTGTGGATTCTCTCCTCCGTCTACAGAACAATACCTGTTGCTTTGAGGACGCCGAGGCTATTCTGAAGAAAGCCAACCGTCTGCCTTCCCTCTTTGTGCTCTACGAAACTAGGAAGAAACACGAATTAGGTACGGTATCAATCACTTCTTTCTGAAATTTTGCTTTAGCCCTGGATCTTCTCTTTACCCAGTCTCAGGATCCCGATGCTGACGGCTTCTTTGAGGTACTTTATGCAGCTTCGGTTTACAATCCAACCTTGTGGTTTTTAGGGTACGGACCGAATTGTAGAGTACCTCCAGACCCTCGGAAACACGCACTTGGAGCTGATATTCCACTACGCCAAGTGGGTTCTCTCGAAGGACACGAGTGAGGGATTATCGGTGAGGGTTTTTGTTCGTTCTAAATGAGTGTTTCTTTTTAGATCTTTATCAGTGATGATTCTGACCTGGCCAAGACCCTCGACAGGGAGAAGGTTCTCGACTTCCTTCGAGCTCATTGCCTGGCCGTCGTTATTCCCTACCTCGTACGTTTTTGCCTTGTTTCTTTTTCATGGTTTTTTTTGAAGTTTTCAACCTTATCTTTTCAGGAACACTTGATTTACAATTGGGATGATCCAAACCCAGTGTTCCATGAAGCCTTACTGGAGCACTACATCTTAAAAGTGAAGCGTTTGATGAGCGATTACGTCCAAGTCTTCCCCGATGGTAGGTTTTATTTGCTATCGCTTCTGATTTTTTGATCTGTTTTTGACTGCACGGTAATTACCTTAGCCGTTTAATCAGTTCCGAAGAGAAGGAGGGGGTTCCGATCGGGATGATCCCCAATGAAGGCACGGCCTAACTCCAATGTCCGAAAAATCGGCTGTTGGCACCAACGGATCCATTCTAAATCCCGTGTTCCCGCCACGAAAGCATTGGCGAAGTGCCAAGACTGTCGAATGCGCGGTTTTGGTTTTGCAAATCAACGGTTGTTTATCAGCTCCTTTCGTGGCGCGAAGTGATTGTCGGGGAATCGGGGTCCCAGTCCCTATGTTTCCCATCAGTCCTTCTTTAAGGGAATGGTGTAAATTTCAACTATAATAACATTCTTTTTCAGATCAAAACTTCTGCCGTGCCGGTGAGGAAGAAGGAGATTTGGGAATCTATCGACGAAGCCTCCTCAGATTCTTGCAGTTTTCGCTCCAGTACAACCCCCAGGCGATCCTATTTCAGCTGAACAACCACCGTGAGTTTTTCTTTAATTCTCTGGTCTACCTTAATTCAGCTCTTTATGAGGAACGCGCTCTCCTGATGGGCAGATTGAAGCTACACGAACAGGCTCTCACCATCTACACTTCGATCATCAACGACTTTGACCTGGCTGAGCAGTACTGTAAGGTTTACTTCGACAGGACCGACTCCTCTAACTCTCAGGTTTTTCATTTTCTGGTACATTTTTCTAATCAATACGGTTCAGGTGTACCTGCAATGGCTCCGGGCGTACCTGAATCCCTACGAACCACAGAAAGCCGGTCTACAGGAAACGATGCTGCCCATTCCACCACCTGATGTACCAAGTGCCATCAAGGTTCTGAGCAGGCATGCGGATAAAATTGATACAGGTTTGTATTTAAAATTAATGGAGTGCATTTCATTTTTTTTTCAGTAGCGGCGTTGGGAGAATTCCCGGATGATACCAACCTCCGCGTCATCGCCAGGGCTCTGATCGCTGTGATGCAGACAGTACGCGATTCGGCCACCTCGGTGAGTTTATTTTTGAGTTTTCGGGAAAGCTGAACTTTTTGGTTTTATAAATCCTATAGATTGAGCTTTTAGTTTCTGGGCTAGGATCCATGAATACTCTGAATCGAAGGGGCAGTTTTGCGTTTTACCAGTCTTAGCTTCAAGCCTTGCGAACATGCTCCGGGGGTTTGAATTGTATGGGTTCTGCATTTTTGATTCAGTCAGCTTTCTAATGACTTTAAGAATTGGGCTGTTGGGCACTGTCTTGTTCTGTCTGGCCTGCTTGAGTGGGTTTGACGGGCCGGCCCCATCCTGTGGTCCCGGTTGCCCTAATGGCTGCTGCGTCATTCCAGATTTCGTAACCCCAACGGATCCCTGGTTGCGGCTGTCAAATGGGGTTCCGGCCATTGTGGTGTGGTTTGTCTGTTAAATGGCACCGCTGGAAAAGACAGAAGACGGTTCGGCTCTGATACTGGTAATAAAAATGAATTCGTTGGCTTTCGGCCGCCACAGGGCGGCTTCGCGACCCATGAGAAAGCGACCTTTGGCCGCATCAGGGCCGCTTTGCGGCGTTTTTATATATAAGTGCGCGTAAGCTCCGGTCGGGTTTCGAACTGCATGGCTCCCCATCTATTTGGGCCAGAGCGGTTCCCGCCCGTACTTTTTTACTTTTCTCCGCTCTCTAACTCCCACCCTTCTGGAATAGGCTAGTTGTGTCATTTACGCTGCGCTCCTGATCAACAAACCGAGAACTACCATTTAAATATAGCGATGAACCCAAAAAAAAAATACATACTTTATGTTTCAGCTCTCCCTTCGCAGTTCAATCTGCACTTCGGCTATGAACCACGCTCAGAACCGTCTACGGGCCCTCGAATGTACGCGGATCTTTGTCAACAACTCGAGCGAATGTATCAAGTGCGGGAAGAAAATCGGAAACAGTGCCTTTGTAAGGTTCCCAGCGGAAGAAACCCTAGTCCACTTTTACTGCCACAAGTAGATCCTGTATTTACAATTGTATTGTTTTATTTGTACTTACTTTTCTTTCCCTCGCTCAAGTTCCACTACGTGTATTTGTCTTGTGATTAACCCTTTCATGTGATGGAGTACGTGTACGTAAAGCCTTATATGGAATAAAGTTTTAGGTGGTTTAATTTTGTGAACTATGGGAAAATATGGTTTCATTGAAGGCACTTGGGCGTTAATGAAGCGCGGGAGAGGCCATTTTCCGGAGATTGCGTGATGTTGATGTGAAAACATTATTTTTAGGAAATTATTTTTATTATTCAATTGGGCACAATGCGAAGTGCTGTGGGCAAGTAATAAAAATATTATTCAGGAGACATTTTTATCTACGAGATATAAAACACTTTAGTTGTCGCAAAAAGGATACTGAATTTTTGTTGTGTTTATTGTATTTTTAATTAATTTTTAATTGGAGTTTATTGAAAATAAAATTGCCGTCAGGAGCAGTTGGGGAATAAGTTCCCCTATTCATGTTTTTTTTTTGAAACCAAAGATACTCAATGTTTCATCAAAAACCGGAAAACCGCACCAGTAGTTATACCTGCCAGGCGCGCGCGCAATAACCCTTTTAGCGGGAACGCTTTGCTAATTGGCCAGCTCGCCCGTGACCTAGAAAGTAGCTGGCTAGGGAACAAAGGTCACCACTAATAATATCCGACTGTCGCATCTCATTCGCTTTTTCCTGCGACTCGCACCCGTACGACTGCGGCGAGGACCTTTTGGGTAGTCGGCGCATTTCGACTGAAAGACAATTTTGTGCCTCATGATGAAATGCTAGAGCTTCGGGTCAAATCCGACCTCCACGCGGTCCGAAGTGGGAGGATTCCATCCGAATGGAGTGAAATCTGCGAACGGATTTGCATTTTTTGAAAAGCCTCAAAGGAGGCAAAACACAAAGAATTTAAATAGCTTATTTCACCAAAGTGAATTACATCAACTGAAGAAACTTTGAACTTCATACGTACCCGAGCTTGTCACCCTTAAAATATGGGCAGATCACTTAGACAATAAGTTCGTACTCCTGTTCTCCAGGAAAGTACTTCTGTTTCAGACGGGGAAGAGGAGGTTGTGCTGCTAGGGAAAGGGCAGCAAAGGCGGCGGCAACCAAGCATAGAAATACCAACGCAATCAGCAGCCAATTGAAGCGGTGGGGTTCCATTTACCTGAAACGTAGAGAGTTTTGCAGAGGCCAGGAAGCGGATTGCATGATTTGAACACTCTTGCCAGTGGGGCGTGTCTCGGAAAGCGGGCGGAGCGGGAAAGGAAATGCTGAATTATCGGTGAAATTGCACGAAGGGTGTCTGCACGCAAAGAGGGCTTTTCAGGTAGTGCAACATGGAATTTGCAGCCATGAAGATTGCGTTTAACACATGCATATATTCATATCAAGTTTATAAAGTTCTTTATTCATGGCTGAAAACAACTTTTCATTGAGTGTTGTATTTGGGTTACCGAGTTAGATCCATTTCTTTCAGTAGAAAGGGGAAATCTGTTCTATGAAGTTTGTTTTAATTTTTAAGAAAACATCAGTTTTTTTTTCAGTATTGATCGATTCATGCAAGCGCACTGCTATGGCTTCCCTAATCACCCGCGTTCGTCAAGAGTGAATAGCGCAGCGGTTAACGCCTCGTTTAATAAGATGAAGCTCATAGGTTGGAGTCCTCTTTAACATAATCTTTTTGCTTTTTGTATGAATAGTAGGTTTAATAGTTTTGTAGGCCAATTCATACCTTTAAGTGAAACACGCCATCACACTAAATTTGAAAAAAGTAGTGTTTGTCAAATTTGAAAAAAAGTACACATAATAATCCATCACAACGTTGGGTCACGTTCTAACAACTATATTTTTAATGTTCTAAAATGTCTTTGCATACAATTATATAGGAACCATGTATTTGTTTAGAATGGAAAAAGATTACTGAACAAAGGGGGTCCAACCGGAGAGTTTTTTCTTATGCAGCTTAGCAAGGCCTAAGAAATCCAGGGTAACATCCACCGTTTAAGCTTTTATTGTTGCCTCCTGGAGGCGTTTCAAAATCCAAATCCGTTCGCAGGTATCACTCCTTTCGAAATGATTCCTCCCACCTCGGACCGCGTGGAGGTCGGATTTGACCCGAAACTATGAGCACAAAGAATTTCTTGTTTGTACTCATTGAACCACATGTGCAATGCGCTGACCACCCAAAGTGAAGTTGCTGAGCCCATACGGGTGCGAGTCGCGGGCAAGGAAAAAGGATGACCTTTGCTCATTAACAGGCTCGCCCGTGACCTAGAAAGTGGCTGGCTCGGGATCAAAGGTCACCGTTAGGGTTTTTTTTTTTTTGGGTGGTCAGCGCATTGCGCATGTTGTTCAATGAGTACAAACAAAAAATTCTTTGTGCTCATAGCTTCGGGTCAAATCCGACCTCCACGCGGTCCGAAGTGGGAGGATTCACTCCGAATTGAGGGAATCCTGCGAACGGATTTGCATTTTTTGAAAAGCCTCAAGGAGGCAAAAAATGAGTAAATGGTATCAATGTAATTTTACTAAAGAGTGCAATTGCATCTAAAAGCGCTGTAAAGTGATGTAAGCTTTATGATTAGTCTTTTTTCTATGGAAGTACATTTAGAAAGAATTTTACACTAGTGTTACAATGATTTCCTTAGTTTAGCGTTCAAACGATAAAAGTTTCGCTCTAAAATGCGCATTTGTGCATTTCGTTGTTTTTCAGAAGATCTTAAAAAACTTTCTTTTTCTTAGCCGGGTTTACGTTCGCTCTACACCGTTTCCTGATAGCAGTTGGCAAAACTTCTGCAAAAAGCTTTGCACTTACGTTAATGCGTCGGCACCTTCAACGCTCGGCCTATTTTAATTAATCGAATCATTCGCTTTTGCCGTGCTTTGTCTGATTGTGCTAAATTTCCTCCCCTTTTTGAACGTCTTAACTTCAACAATTTTTTGTTTTCAGAATATATACATTATTCTTCAATATTTTACATCTACCAATTTAAGCGTAGCAATGCCCTCTCTATCCTGACAAAGGTCGGTTTTTTATAGATTCATTTTGTTTGTGCGTTTCGCTCAGCGGATGATTATTTGATAGGGAAAAGAGTAGTTTATGCTGATTTGGGAAACACAAAACACGATATCGCTTTTTGACATACTGTTTCTGCCTAACGCGAAGTCGGCTTTCTAATAAATTCGAATACAGAAAGCCAAATTCAGAAACGCGTTAGAAGATACAATCTGCGCAATCATAATTTCCAATACTGTCTCGCGACCAGCAGTTCGCGCCGTTTTTGACATACAACTTGGTTGCGGGACCTTGTACCTCCATTTCTTTAGGGTGCCAAATAAACGCTTCTGGCATTGCAAAGCCATTGCATAAATGCTATAATAGGGTAACGGGTTTGACATTTGTTCCCCATGGTTAAAAAATAAAAATCTAAAAAAAAAATCAAGTAGTTTTCAAGAGAAAAACAATGACCACTTGTCTATAGCAACAATATCGCTTTTTCAGAGCGGATCTTGTCGGACCATGTGTTCATACAGCCGAAAACAACGACTGAGTCATCTACATTTTGGATAATAAAGAAAAGAAATAACGATGTTTTTTCAGTTCTATCAGGACCCTGCAGAGATCGAGGCAGAAGTGAGTTTCTTTCTTAGTATGCGATTTATGGTATCTCAAAGCAAATACACAGCCGTTTTGGTCAAAGTAAAGTTGAAACTGACTCATTTAAAGTAATATAATTAAAAAAAACAAGCTGTCGTACCAAGAACGGTGATAGATTTGCAAAGCAATGTTCCGTTTCATGAACCATTTTGAATTTCTTTTATACATTACAGTTTAAAGTAGTGAATGTGTCATTTTGATTACTTTAGGAAAATCTCTGCATCAGACTGAAAAAGAGAAGGAAGAACGACACGGTGCCGATTGTTGCGCTAAGGCACTAGTGGCACCCAACGAAGCCCCTAGATAGAAAAAGCACGACAAGGAACCCCGTCGCGTGAGTGAAAAGGTATGGTTAGATGAACTTTAGAAAACTTCAAGGAAACGTTCAGTTTGCCGCCCTCACCATCGTTCTTTGAATTTTATGACTAATACCACTGTAATAGCCCTCGAATCTTGCGACCTCTTTTCCTTCATACGTCCCTTCTGACGGTCGTCTTCCTCTTCTTTCTGACATTCCTTCTTCCAATCCTAACAACAGCCTTATTGTTTCCCGCTCAGCTTCCCGTTCTCACCTTCTCTTCATAGTTCTGTTTGGTTAATAAAATCTGTGTAATTACCAGGGGGAACAAAGGTCCGCCGTTAAAAATGGAACAGCCGGACGAGTGGTGTAGCGGGTAAGTGCCTAGTCTCTCCTGCTAAAGGTCGTTGGTTCGGATCCCTGCTCGGTAATATTTTTGCATTTTATGTATTTTCTACTTCAAATCACTTGTCGTTTGAAACAAATTAAAACCAAACAATTTCGAGTGTCACTACTTCAATAAAAACAAATCCGTAGTCGGTTTTCAATCGGATTGCCAATTGGGATTTGTAGGATTTCGCATTATGAGCTGATTTGAAACATGGGAAGACTTCCAAAGGTTTTATAAAACTAATTAGTCGCTTAATCAAGTAAACTAATTGTACTTTGCCAACAATCATATAGAAACGTTGTAATTTTCCAGAAAGCAAAACTTTCCATAACAGAGAGGTCGAAATACAGATTTTTCTCGTAAAAACGAAGCTTTTACCTCTGGTATATCAAGCTTTGATTGGAATTGCACGATACGCATGGAACACAGTTAAATTCGATGGATAATCGAAAACCAGTGCCGTTAATAATAACCAACTGAAAAATCCTAATAGAACTAAATTCTCAGTTGAACAAAACCTTTGAAATCCAGGGTAAAATCTCCCGTTTAAGCTACTATCCATATAAATTGGGAAAACATTAAAGTTTTATGTCCAAATTTTGTCAGTTCTTTGTTGCCTCCTGGAGGCGTTTCAAAATCCAAATCCGTTCGCAGGTATCACTCCTTTCGGAATGATTCCTCCCACCTCTGACCGCGTGGAGGTCGGATTTGACCCGAAGCTATGAGCACAAAGAATTTCTTGTTTGTACTCATTGAACAACATGCGAATTGCGCTGACTACCCAAAATGCAGATGCTGAGCCGATACGGGTGCGATTCGCGAGGAATCGCAATGCGAGGGCCCAGACGCTTTGATCTTTGATCGCGGTGCTAATATGTAGGTCACAGACACTTTTGCTAATTAAGGCCGGGGAGAACAAAGGCCCGACGCGAAAAATGGAGTAGCCGGACGAGTGGTCTAGTGGCTAAGCGCCTAGTCTCTAATGCTGGAGGTCAATGGTTCGGTTCCTCGTCTAGTAAACTTTTTGCTATTTATATATTTTGTAACTCCAATCACTTGCCGTTCAAAACAAAATGAAACCAAACAATTTTTGCGTCACTACTTAATCATATAGAAACGATCATCCAAAGAATGCAAATTTGAATACGACTGTTTATAATTCGTAAATGTCATGTTCAGTGCCCCGCGCACTTGGAAATACTCATCTGGGTTCCCCTAACATTTTTACTCTGACCGCTCAAGTGTTTATTTCTTCCCCTCTGCATATCTCGTTTTAAGGTTTGGCTTTCAGGTATCTTGTTGTGCTTCAATTTTCACTGCGGGTGGCTGATCTCCCACTTTTATATCTCCCATTTTTCTCCGTAATAAAGTAAACTTCGACTTTGTGTTAGGCCTAGGTCTGAGAAAAAAAGGGATGCCGTAAAACGATGTCGTGTCTTGGAATCATACAAATGATTGATCATCTCTATACACATTTAAAAAAAACTTGCGGTTGTGAAGAATTAATAGATAGAAGTGGCACTCATTGTTTGAAACAGGCATCGTTGTCAAAACTTTGAAAGGTTTTGTAAAATTTAGATCACTGGGTAAGGTTCTCAGCGGAAGCACAGCTTGTCACTTTTTACTGCTAAAAGTAAAACTATAGTTTGAATGAAGGCACTTGGGCGCTAATGAAGCGCCCTCTTTGGACAAGTAGATCAGCGGAAGGCGCCCGTTGCAGCCAGAATTGCTCGTTCACGCAATCATGACTATTAATAAGCGAGAGAATCGATTTGGACACGAGAAAAGTAACTGCTTGGCGTTTAGGAACAACAAGTTGTTGAGAAAAGCGGGAACACTATGTGGAGATTGTTGTTCATGTAAAAACGTAAGATTTAGGCAATTCTTTGTTGTGGCGAAGTAAAAACGATGCAGATGATTAGAGCTCAAAATCAAAACCTTTTCTTCAGAAGCTAAAAGGTTAACAAAAATGTATCATACTCTTTTAAAACTTTTATGTCTTATATTTGGCCCCTTGAGGCGTTTCAAAACTTCAAATCCGTTCGCAGGATCCCCTCCATTTGGAGAGAATCCTCCCACTTCGGACCGCGTGGAGGTCGGATTTGACCCGAAGCTATGAGCACAAAGAATTTTTTGTTTGTACTCATTGAACAACATGCGCAATGCGCTGACCACCCAAAATGAAGTTGCTGAGCCCATACGGGTGCGAGTCGCAGGCAAGGAAAAAGGATGACCTTTGCTCATTAACAGGCTCGCCCGTGACCTGGAAAGTGGCTGGTTCGGGATCAAAGGTCACCGCTAATAATAAACGACTGACGCATCTCATTCGCTTTTTCCTGCGACTCGCACCCGTACGACTGCGGCGAGGACCTTTTGGGTAGTCAGCGCATTTCGACTGAAAGACAATTTTGTGCCTCATGATGAAATGCTAGAGCTTCGGGTCAAATCCGACCTCCACGTGGTCCGAAGTGGGAGGATTCACTCCGAATGGAGGGAATCCTGCGAACGGATTTGCATTTTTTGAAATTTGCAAGCGCACTGCTATGGCTTCCCTAATCACCCGCGTTCGTCAAGAGTGAATAGCGCAGCGGTTAACGCCTCGTTTAATAAGATGAAGCTCATAGGTTGGAGTCCTCTTTAACATAATCTTTTTGCTTTTTGTATGAATAGTAGGTTTAATAGTTTTGTAGGCCAATTCATACCTTTAAGTGAAACACGCCATCACACTAAATTTGAAAAAAAGTAGTGTTTGTCAAATTTGAAAAAAAGTACACATAATAATCCATCACAACGTTGGGTCACGTTCTAACAACTATATTTTTAATGTTCTAAAATGTCTTTGCATACAATTATATAGGAACCATGTATTTGTTTAGAATGGAAAAAGATTACTGAACAAAGGGGGTCCAACCGGAGAGTTTTTTCTTATGCAGCTTAGCAAGGCCTAAGAAATCCAGGGTAACATCCACCGTTTAAGCTTTTATTGTTGCCTCCTGGAGGCGTTTCAAAATCCAAATCCGTTCGCAGGTATCACTCCTTTCGAAATGATTCCTCCCACCTCGGACCGCGTGGAGGTCGGATTTGACCCGAAACTATGAGCACAAAGAATTTCTTGTTTGTACTCATTGAACCACATGTGCAATGCGCTGACCACCCAAAGTGAAGTTGCTGAGCCCATACGGGTGCGAGTCGCGGGCAAGGAAAAAGGATGACCTTTGCTCATTAACAGGCTCGCCCGTGACCTAGAAAGTGGCTGGCTCGGGATCAAAGGTCACCGTTAGGGTTTTTTTTTTTTGGGTGGTCAGCGCATTGCGCATGTTGTTCAATGAGTACAAACAAAAAATTCTTTGTGCTCATAGCTTCGGGTCAAATCCGACCTCCACGCGGTCCGAAGTGGGAGGATTCACTCCGAATTGAGGGAATCCTGCGAACGGATTTGCATTTTTTGAAAAGCCTCAAGGAGGCAAAAAATGAGTAAATGGTATCAATGTAATTTTACTAAAGAGTGCAATTGCAGCTAAAAGCGCTGTAAAGTGATGTAAGCTTTATGATTAGTCATTTTTCTATGGAAGTATATTTAGAAAGAATTTTAAACTAGTGTTACACTGATTTCCTTAGTTTAGCGTTCAAACCATAAAAGTATCGCTCTGAAATGCAATTTTGTGCATTCCATTGTTGTTCAGAAGATCTTACAAAAACTTTCCATTTCTCATCCTGGGTTTTCCGTTCGCTTCGCACCGTTTCTGATGGTAGTCAGCATAACTTCCGCAAAAAGCTTTGCACTTACGTTAATGCGTCGGCACCTTCAACGCTCGGCCTTTTTTAGTCGAATCTTTCGCTTTTGCCGTGCTTTATCTGATTGGGCTGAATTTCCTCGCCTTCTTTACGCCTTAGCTTTATGAATATTTTGTTTTCAGAATATATACATTATTCTTCATTATGTCAGATCCACAAGCTTAAACCTTAAGAGAGGTTTTGGCGAGAGAGAGAGGTTTTAGCTTTAACCTCTCTTTCCAGAAAAAGGTAGGTTTTTATACATTTATTTTGTCTGCGCTTTTTTGCGCAGCGGATGATAGGGAAAACAAGAGTTCATGCTGATTTGTGAAACACAAAACACGAATTCGCGTTTTGGCATACTGTTTCTGCCTAACGTGAAGTCGGCGTTCTAAGAATTTGGAATACAGAAAGCCGAATTCAAAAATATGTTAGACGATATAGGCTGTGCACTTGTCATTTCTGGTATTGTCTGGCGACCTGCAGTTGGCACCGTTTTTGACATACAACTTCGTTGTGCGACTTTGTCCCTGAATTTCTTTTGGCTGCCAAATAGACGCTTCTCCAATGCACAATTTTTATAATAGGGTAACGGGATTGAAATTTGCTCATACATGGTTAAACAATATAAACCAATGTTAAAGACTTTTTGCTGCAAACATTTTCAAAAGATTTTCAAATGATTTCAAATGACAAATGCAACTCATTTCGAATTTTTAATGTCGCGTTCTTTGTTTTGAGCACTTTTTGAAAGTAACTCGTTTTTTTTTTGCAGACCCCCGAGCTCCTCTCAAGGAAGACGTGGCAGAGATGGTACCGGCAAAAGAGGCTAGTCTGGAGGAGATTATGCAAGTTTTCTTGAGTATGAGGAAGGCCGGAATGGAGTACTCTTCGGAGCCTCCTAAGAAGATGAAAAATCTCTCCAAAGTTCAGAAATGGCATCTAGTACCCAACAGGACTCGACGTGGAGACAAGAAGTTCAGTTATCTTTCTGTATCTCTTAGAGCTTACCGGGTTCAGGTTTCCTCCTTTCATATTTGATGTCTTGTAACATATAAATGCTATAATAAATATATAGAATGCATCTCTTTCTTATAAGTTTTGGAACTAATCCAAACACTGGAGGTTCTAGTGAGTGAACTGGTAATTTACCACCATTCAAAATTTCCTTTTGTTGCATTTTCTATTCAAGCCTCACCTCAACGCTCTAGTCCAAGTTTTTAAGCAACAGGATGTACAAAGTTGTTCTCACAACATGATTCAGGTATATTCGCAGAAAGAGCAGACACGAATAGCACTTTATTTGATATCTCTGCCAAGACCCACGTTTTGACAGTCACTCGTTAAGTTTAATAACAATTCAATCTCATCTGTATATCTCGTTTCTAGGTGTTTGGCTCTGACTCAGTTGTGCGTCAATTGCCCCGCTGGTGGCTGATCTCCCACTTTTTTCTCATTTTTTATACCTCCATTTTTTCTCTGTAATAAAGTATAATTCGACTTTGTGTTGGGCCTAGGTCTCAGAGAAAAGGGATGCCGTAAAACGATGTATTCTTGCAGAATCATACTAACGATTGATTGAAAACAACTTGCGATTGTCAACAATTCATAGACAGAAGTGGTACTTTGTAATACGCATTTAGATATTGTAAAGGAAGCATCGTTTGTCACTTTTTACTGCTAAAAGCAAAACTATAGTTTGAATGAAGGCACTCGGGAGCTAATGAAGCGCCCTTTTCGGACAAGTAGATCAGCGGGAGGCGCCCGTAGTAGCCGGGATTGCTCGCTCACGCAATCATGACTATTAATAAGCGAGAGAATCGATTTGGACACGAGAAAAGTGACACCGCTTGGCATTTAGGAACAACAAGTTTTTACCAGAGCCGTGAACACTACCCGAAGATCGCGTGAAATTGAAGCAAAAACGTTAGATTTAGGCAATTATTTGTTGTGGCGATGTAAAGGCGATGTAGATGATTAGAGCTCAATAACAAACCCTTGTCTTCAGAAAAAGCTAAAATGTTAACAAAAAAATGTCATACTCTTTTAAACCTTTTTTTTCCCTTATGTTTGCCCCCTTGAGGCGTTTCAAAACTTCAAATCCGTTCGCAGGATTCTTTCCATTCGGAGGGAATCCTCCCACTTCGGACCGCGTGGAGGTCGGATTTGACCCGAAGCTATGAGCACAAAGAATTTCTTGTTTGTACTCATTGAACAACATGCGCAATGCGCTGACTACCCAAAATGAAGTCGCTGAGCCCATACGGGTGCGAGTCGCAGGCAAGGAAAAAGGATGACCTTTGCTCATTAACAGGCTCGCCCGTGACCTAGAAAGTGGCTGGCTCGGGATCAAAGGTCACAGCTAATAATCAACGACTACGTCTCTCATTCGCTTTTTCCTGCGACTCGCACCCGTACGACTGCGGCGAGGACCTTTTGGATAGTCAGCCCATTTCGACTGAAGGACAATTTTGTGACCCATGATGAAATGCTAGAGCTTCGGGTCAAATCCGACCTCCACGTGGTCCGAAGTGGGAGGATTCACTCCAAATGGAGGGAATCCTGCGAACGGATTTGCATTTTTTGAAAAGCCTCCAGGAGGCAAAACACAAAGAATTTAAATAGCTTATTTAACCAAAGTGAATTACATCAACTGAAGAAACTTTGAACTTCATACGTACCCGAACTGGTCACCCTTAAAACATGGGCAGATCACTTAGACAATAAGTTCGTACTCCTGTTCTCCAGGAAAGTACTTCTGTTTCAGACGGCGAAGAGGAGGTTGTGCTGCTAGGGATAGGGCAGCAAAGGCGGCGGCAACCAAGCATAGAAATACCAACGCAATCAGCAGCCAATTGAAGCGGTGGGGTTCCATTTACCTGAAACGTAGAGAGTTTTGCAGAGACCAGGAAGCGGATTGCATGATTTGAACACTCTTGCCAGTGGGGCGTGTCTCGGAAAGCGGGCGGAGCGGGAAAGGAAATGCTGAATTATCGGTGAAATTGCACGAAGGGTGTCTGCACGCAAAGAGGGCTTTTCAGGTAGTGCAACATGGAATTTGCAGCCATGAAGTTTGCGTTTAACACATGCATATATTAATATCAAGTTTATAAAGTTCTTTATTCATGGCTGAAAACAACTTTTCATTGAGTGTTGTATTTGGGTTACCGAGTTAGATCCATTTCTTTCAGTAGAAAGGGGAAATCTGTTCTATGAAGTTTGTTTTAATTTTTAAGAAAACATCAGTTTTTTTTCAGTATTGATCGATTCATGCAAGCGCACTGCTATGGCTTCCCTAATCACCCGTGTTCGTCAAGAGTGAATAGCGCAGTGGTTAACGCCTCGTTTAATAAGATGAAGCTCATAGGTTCGAGTCCTCTTTAACATAATATTTTTGCTTTTTGTATGAATAAAAGGTTTTATAGTTTTGTAGGCCAATTCATACCCTTAAGTGAAACACGACATTACACCGAATTTGAAAGAAAGTAGTGTAATCACACAAACCTCTAATAATCAATCACAACGTTGGGTCACGTTCTAACAACTATATTTCTAATGTTGTAAAATGTCTTTGCATACAATTTTATCGGAACGTTGTAATTGAATGGAAAAAGATTACTGAACAAAGGGCGTCCAACCGAAGAGTTTTTTTCTTATGCAGCTTAGCAAGACCTAAGAAATCCACGGTGAAACCCACCGTTTAAGCTTTCTTTGTTGCCTCCTTGAGGCGTTTCAAAATCCAAATCGGTTCGCAGGTATCACTCCTTTGCGCTGACTACCCAAAATGCAGATGCTGAGCTGATACGGGTGCGAGTCGCGAGGAATCGCAATGCGAGGGCCCAGACGCGTTGATCTTTGATCGCGGTGCTAATATGTAGGTCACAGACACTTTTGCTAATTATGGCCGGTGAGAACAAAGGCCCGACGCGAAAAATTGAGTAGGCGGACGAGTGGTGTACTGGCTAAGCGCCTAGTCTATAATGCTGGAGGTCAATGGTTCGGGCCTCGTCTAGTAATGTTTTTGCTTTTTATGTATTTTGTAACTCCAATCACTTGTCGTACAAAACAAAATGAAACCAAACATTTTTTGCGTCACTACTTCAATAAACACAAATACGTTTTGGGATTTCAATTTGATTGGCATTTTTTGCTGGGATTTGAAGGATTTGATGCCATAAGCTGATTTGAAACAAGCGAAGACCTTTGAAAATCAACAGGCTTCAAAAAACTAATTAATCGCTTTTTCCAGAAAATGGCTTTTTCAAGACGTTGAGAAAGACTTTACCTGTTGAGACGGAAGTCTCAATTCTGGCGGGGCGAGTAGCAAAAGCCGAGAGGTGGAAGTCGATTAAGCGCAGTGACGCTTCCGCCCCAGGTGAACATGGACAAACAAGAAAGCTGCCAATGGAATAATTCGTTGATGTATGTTGCCGGAAGGGCTCCTCGATAAATGGAGATGGAAAATGTCGCGAATGTCGAAGTGGCCACTGATTGTGCCGATAAAAAGACGCGACTGATGACGACAAATAGACATTTAACGATGCATTTCTTCCAAAAGCGTTCCCTCGGGAAAAAGCCAAAGAAGGAGCAAAAGTCGCGAATGTGTGTTTAAAATCTGTTACGAAGTCACAAAATCGCGTTTTTAAGAAGAAAAACTGCTGTACTAGGGATCAGCTTTTCCCCTTCTCAGAGACTACCTGAAAACGTTTCGGTGCGTTAAGTGCAATTATGGATTCATACATGACAGGCGCGCGCCCAATAACCCCCAAGGCGTGAACGCATGAGGTCAAATCCAGGGGCATCTTAAATATATGCCAGTTGTCACAAACGTTACTAAATATGCGCTTAGAGTGGTCAAAATCTGGAAAGAGGTTCTACTGAAATTCACGTGGGGTTGACTTTTTGCCAATCGTTTAGCTGTTTTTGGGGTTTCCGATATAGTTCTTGCAGTTTCATCAGCAAAAGTTATCAAACGTAGACAAAAATTTTTGTATCTCTTAGCAACTATCTCCTAAATTGGCACTTTCGCCTGGAAGCTATTCTCAACCAGTTCAATCGGGTGGCCCTGGAAGATATATTCATCTTTTTCAATCGAACCCAAGGACAACAATAGGGTGGTTTAAAAAACTTTATGAAAAACAACGAAAACAAAAAGAAAAAGATAATGTTGTGAATTACTTTCCGTTCTTTCCCTTGGGCTTGTTTTGCTTCCTTTGGGCGAGATCATCTCCGGTGGTTCCATCAGCGTTGATGAAGGTAGCACGGGGCTTCCTGGCAGCCTTGGCAGCATTGGCCTTCCTCTGAGCAAAATCGTCTCCGGTGGTTCCATCGGCGTTTATGAAGGTAGCACGGGGCTTCCTGGCAGCCTTGGCAGCATTGGCCTTCCTCTGAGCAAGATCGTCTCCGGTGGTTCCATCAGCGTTTATGAAGGTAGCACGGGGCTTCCTGGCAGCCTTGGCAGCATTGGCCTTCCTCTGAGCAAGATCGTCTCCGGTGGTTCCATCGGCGTTTATGAAGGTAGCACGGGGCTTCCTGGCCGCCTTAGCAGCATTGGCCTTCCTCTGAGCAAGATCGTCTCCGGTGGTTCCATCAGCGTTGATGAAGGTAGCACGGGGCTTCCTGGCAGCCTTATCGGAGTTCGCCTTCCTCTGAGCAAGATCGTCTCCGGTGGTTCCGTCGGCGTTTATGAAGGTAGCACGGGGCTTTCTGGCAGCCTTAGCAGCATTGGTCTTCCTCTGAGCAAGATCTTCTCCGGTGGTTCCATCAGCGTTGATGAAGGTAGCACGGGGCTTCCTGGCAGCCTTAGCGGAGTTCGCCTTCCTCTGAGCAAGATCGTCTCCGGTGGTTCCATCGGCGTTTATGAAGGCAGCACGAACATCACGTCTGAATCAATAAGGTTTCAAAGGTTTTATATAATAACTCACGGCCTGGCATAAACCACGGCGTACAAGGCGACAAGAGCTAGAAGTATGAAGAAACGCATGGTTGCTTGTTTGTTTCTCTTTGGAGTCGTTTAAGTACGGTTCGAGAACGCCAAACAGCAACTGACCTTGGCGGAGATACGTTCAGAAAACTGGGCAAAGGGGAAGCGATCCGCGTAGGTTTAGGTTTCCTCTTTGAAAAAAAATACTTCCGCATAAGAAAGATGCTGGGCACTCCATCAAAATAGATCATGACGCGTTCAGAGGTTCGCCCGATTTGATACCTAGTTTGACGAACCTGAGCTGTTTTGATAGCACAGCAAAGAAACCATGAACCGAAGATTCTTCGATCAACAGTAATGTCAAAAGTGTACCCAGTGAGTATATCAATATTTTGTTACGCTCTTGTTATTGAACAGCACAATTTGTCAAAGGTTCCCGCACCCCAACATCTATGGACTTGGCGACTGAGCAGATAAAGCAATAAAATTCTGGGGGGGGGGGGAGGATCGAACGCTCGTCCCTAGTTTTTTAAGAACGCCACCACTGTGCGCCGGAGGAGAGGTCTGAAAAATATATCACTTTCAGCGGCTGAATGAGTTTCTGGCAAAGTGAAAACTTTGTCTCTGGCGACCCGGGTTCGAATCCAACCCTAAATGTTTTCTTTCACCAACTTTATGTAATTTTCAGAAACAGTGACAAAAAATTTTTGGTTACTGTTTCTTCTTTTGTAATCAAAATATGAAATTAAAAATACCAAAATATCAAACAGCACGGAGTAGTTCATATTTCCAACGCAATTTTAAAAATTAAAAATTTTTCATTTAGGAGAAAACGGGAAATTTACTTACTGATAGTTTTTCGAGCCGAACTTCGGGCCATAAGTATACGGCCACCCCATTTTTTCTTCCTCATGCAAATTCGGTGAATATTGAAAACCTGTGAGTGGTACCGTCGGATTCGCAATTTCGCTCAGTTTTTTTCTGCTGACTCCAAATATGCTATACAAGTTCAAAAATTCAAATGTTGCAAAAATCACATAGGCCATAGCGGCCACCCTTGAAATTTCGGCCATCCTTGAAAAGATCCATTTTTTGAACGACAAACCAAATCGAAAGACCACTTTCGACGAAAACCGATAAAACAAAGGTTTTCAAACCTCTTTCAGTACATTAGATGTTGTAAAACGTTTTTCACCCACAAAAAGTGAAAAATGGTGTTCCACATCAAACCCAAATCGCAATTTGTACTCAAAATTCCTTTTGAAGTTTTTGGAACACACTTACGGCCATACATTGTCAAGCTCCGCCATAAGCGGCGGTGGGGCCGTCGCAATTTAAGTGTTCGGCAAACTTTGTTAATGAAGGGGGGTCCGCCGCAAACTTCCGAAACTTTTTATAATAGAAGAGGCTCTCGCAAAATGGACATCAGTGGTGGGTTGCCCAAGTATGCTTACGGCACTCTTCAAGGTTTTCTTCGTCCTTTTTCGCTTATTGGCTGATTTAGAAAAACACAAAATTTACGTAAGAAAAAGTATACGTACATTTTATACGTATTTTTGGGAGGTTTTCAGGTAAATATTCCACCGCACTGTAGCTCAGGTACTTTCAGTGAGAACTTCTCTCATTTTTATGCTTGTGGGGTTTTTTGTTCCAAAATGATATTTCTCGTTTCAAATCCAAGTCACTCTATGGACACTGTAGACTCTGTCAACCTGAGGCAGGATCGAACATACAACCCCCATAGAACGGTTGCGCGCCTTGGACCTGTAAGATACAATAGCCCACAAAAGGGGATTCATTCTATATCAACTGAAGTTTGCACTAGAAAGGCCGATATCGCTTCTTAGCAACCGGGTTTTTAAAATCAATGTGTAGTAAGTACTACCTTTCGATTAATAGAATATACAAATGAAAAGTCACCACAACCATAAAAAAAAAACGAAAAAATCCTATTTCGGAAAAACATTAGTCAAGCCCCCTCCCATCTCATTCAGTTATGCCCCCCATATAAATAATTCAGGTAAACCCTTTATCTAATTCCGTTTAACCTCCCATCTAATTCTGGTATGCACACCATCTAATACAGTTATGCCCCCCCCCAAACACACGAACAGTTCAGGTAAATTAAAAATTCACACTAGAAGGCAAGAATAAAATCCTAAGCTGACTTATTATCGGTCAATTCCTGTTACATTTTTCCAATGTTCGGATTATAAACAGTTTATTCAAAAAATGCCCATGGTGTGCAACTTAAATGAACACTAGATAGTCATTTATGGGGGCTCTAATGAAATTGGTGGGGTGTTAAACTGAATTTCGTAGTCGGCACCTGTAGTGGGGTGCTCAACTAAATTGTGAGGGGGGGGGCAAACCGAGCGGCAATTGAGGAGGGGGGGGGGCAACTGAATTGGTAGGGGGTCTGAATGTCTGGGGGGTAAACCAAGCGGCCATTTTGGGCAACTAAATTGGCTGGGGACTTAACTGAATTTCCTCCCCTATTTCCAAGTACCCTCAGCATTTCTATCTGTCATAGATAGCAATGCTGTTATCTTTTCTTTATACGGTTTACTGATTTTTATTCACACTTTTCCTTTACCTTTTTCATCCTGATGACTAATTGGCTCAATAAACACGCCTGGATATGGGCGCGCCGTGACCGCAGTTGTTGTTCCGGAGCGAGGACGTTTAAGAGGAGGTCAGGGGAGGCCATTTGCGCCCGGGCAAGGATAACGCATGGAGCGCTGGGCTCCGCACCCCCCGATAAGGACAATGGCTGCGAGAGAACGCTACGCTCGGCGAGGACACAGAACGGGGGATTACCTGCCGGGGTCACTATGGCACGCAGCCAGTGGTCAGCTGGACCCCGCCCACCTGGGCACACAAGCGAACAAATCGATAGGATAGCGACTCACCTGAGCATGAATCAGACACTGTCCGCCCCGCTTCTTCCTTTCCTGACAGCCGCTTTCTTATTTATATCTGAGATATTCCACAGATTCGTGGGCCGAAAGCAAAGTTTAATTCAAACTTCAAAAACGCCGACTTTTAGAAAGTCAATTACGAAAATATCTGTTTTTTTATCGCTTTTATTATTTTTCTGCCTTCACAATTATCCCACGTAGTTTTTTATGCATACCGTCTGTATATGTCACCAGTTACTAGTTTTGTTAAATTTCGTAACGAAGGTTCGTGTTTTCGAAAATATATTCCTGTTATTTTCTAAAATTTTGATACAATCAAGATTTTTTAAACTTAAATTTCGAGCGGATTTTCATTTTTCGTAACCGTAAACATTCTTCATAGAAAATCGTGCATAAAATGCTCGAATTTCCAAATTTGGAAGGTCCCATTTTGATAAATTTTTTTAACTTGAAAAATTTTTCGTTGGCACCAAGGAACAAAATCCCTATTCAAGGGTTAACAACCCTTGTTCTAAAATTTTTTTTTAGTATTTCACATATGTTTTTTGGGGCGTTGTCAAAATTCAGCATTTTATTTTTTATTGACTTTTAACTTAAAATTAGAACTTAAAATTTTCATGGATGTTCCACTGAAATTTAGAACGTAAATTATGTCAAAATGAAGACTGAAAGGCAAAACTGAGATTTTGAAAAGTTTTTTAAAGATTTATTTTCTTACGTAGCTTTTTCGTTAATTTTTAATGTTTTTTTTTCCAGTTGCCAGTTTCTTTTAGGTCGTCAAAAAAATGTTGACAGTTAATCCATTTATTGTGAAACCAAAAAAATATTTTCATTTTGAAATTTTAATTTTGGCACTTTTTTACTCTTGGCATAAGTTTCTTTTTGTTTCCTTCTTCGAACACTGTTTAAATTGTTAAAACATAAACATAGTTTTTATTTTCTTTGGGAAAAGTTGTATCTTTTTTCCTCATAAACATCAGCTTTTTCTCCCCAATGACAATAAAAAGTTGAAGTTTCCTTATAATTTTTTTTTTGCAATTTATGCAAAAGTAAAAAATTTTCAGGACCACCCAGTTGTTTTTGTCCACCCTTCTCAAGTCGTTATCGATTTATCGACTTCCCTTTGCCCGATTGATAGCATGAATTAGCATTCGTTAACATCTCAAATTGCCGTTTGCCCATTGATCCGTCTTTTTTTTCAGCCAGGAATGCGATGAAACAGTTATTCCTTCTAATCTACCTTGTCCAGCTGGTGCTGCCTCAGGGCCAAGTTGAGCACGAAGGCGTTACCCAACCTCGTCAATCAATAAAGAACGTTCTCGGAGGAGTTTATTCGAATAATGTCACCCTTTTCTTCCGGAATTCCCCCTACCGCGTAATGACGGACCTGACAGTCGAGGTTAATCCCCCACTCGAGCTTGAACCAAACGCAAATATTTCAGGTCGGCGCTACTTTGACCATCGAGACTGGTGTCCAGCTGTATTTTGACACCGGAGTAGGCCTCAAAGTGAAGGGTTCCATCTGGGCGATAGTGAGTTTTGGCGGGAGTTTTGAATTTTCCATCCCTTATCGCTTGAATCATAAACAGATAATGCAAACATTGAGTCAGAGACCGGTTAGGGACCATTTCCAAAGCGCTCCTTTCGTTTCAAAAATTCCAGGCCAAGTTTCGGGTGAAAGTCTCATTTGCCACGGTTCATAGAGGCGCCGATACTGCTTTTGTTGCTCAAATAGCGCATGCGCCGGGTGTCTATTTGCATACTCTGAGAGCGAACGCGTATACAACCCGACGAACAGGATATCCGATCTCGAAAGAGAACAACAAGTTAGAAAGTGGGAGCCGAGATGTGATTTTACAATTTGAGAAGCAAAAAGTAATTAGCAAGTGAAAAACCGCCGATTTCAAATTATAAGGTTAAAAAATTCTCGCAAAAACCTGTGTTTTTCCGATGTTACGGAAACAGGCTCTTTACATTTTCAACTTCATTGAAATTTGAAAGAAATTGAAAACGTTTAGGTCACAAATCATTTTGATAAAAATACATTCCCTTTTAATTTCCTTTTGATTGAAAGAATGAAATTCTAACTTTCAAAAAACGAAAATTGAAAACGACTTTCAAAGCAACAAATTTTTAAAGCACAAATTTAAATTTTTCTCGTTGTTTTTGATCCTTTGAAAAGTAATTTTAGTTTCTACATTAGTTTATACAACAGGATCGTTTTCTTTTCAATTTAAATTAAAGTTTAAAAGTTCCTTTTCCAATCTACATGTTTGGGCTAAGGTTCTAAGAAATATTGACTTTGTAAATCAGCGATTCTTCCTTAAATATAATGTCTCACTCAAAAAGTACCTGCAACTACGTCTGCTAACTACGTTGGATTTCCCAAAGGTAACCGCTTTCCTCAATAAAAAGCGATTTTAAAATTTGTAATTTTCATACTTTTATACACCCCGCATTCAGTTTGGGTGTATAAATTTGTTAGATTTATGAAAAATTGTTAGGTCGCGCGAGAAAAAGTTCATATTCTGAAAGACTACTTTAATTTAAACGCCTTTTCAGGGAAATGAATTTGCTCACATTGAAATGCTTCCCCACCAACAGCAGATCAACTACGACTCTTCAATGCCAAATTTTAGACTCATTGATGGTCCAACTGTTCGGCAGGTACTAGCTTTGAATTTCAAAATATCATAAAATTGTTCAGATGTCGTAGTTTAAAATTTAAATTTCAGGGTCGGCTTCAAGTCAAATTCCGTGATCGCTGGAGATCTGTCTGCACTATGGTTACAAAGTAAGTTGATTTTCCTCGCAAATCGAAAATTCAAATTTCAGTTGGACTAGTATTGACACTTCCACCGCTTGTAGATCAATGGGCTTTGGTGATGGAGGTGAGTTTTTTTCTGTACCTTGCCTATTTTTCGCCTTTTTCTTCTTTGTACCTTCTTTTACACTAATCGTCCTAAAACAATACAGTTATTCTTCTCCGCCCTTGGCCATCTCACCGCCGCTGTGTAATATCGTTTTTGTTGTCTGACGTGGTTCGCACCACGGCGGCGGTGCCATTAGCGCCGCGTTCTTATCGCGACCTTCGAGGGGACCACGGCGTCAGAAAAAGTGTGAGAAAGAAGCCCTTGTTTAGGTTTCTGGAAGTGGTACCGCAGGAGTAATGAGTCCTATCCCTTTGCGCTTCCCGCTCCAAATTGCCACCCTGGGTCGGCCAATTTGTGGGACTGTGCCGGGCTTCAAGATCAGAATAAGATCAGACTGAGTGAAAATCTATGCCAGGTACCTGAAAACCACAATTCATGTTTAAATTGAATTTTTAGGGAGAAGACGATCTAGGCCTTGTTTGCTGGGGCCCTCCGTCTTTCCAAGGCTGGGCTCGCCACTGGAAGGGACTTCAAATCCTAAACTCGCCATTTACCTACGTCAATTCTGATCCAGACTTAGTAGCTGTTCAAAAGGAATCGATGAGTCGCCTGGAGTTCGTTGACATAATGTACGGCGGTTACGACGGAGTAACGAAGAACGTAACTTCTGCCCTTTGGATAGAAGGAGTACCTCCGTTAATGAATGGATTGCGGATTGAACACAGTGCCAGGGATGGAATGTATATCTATGAACCATCAGGTGGGTTGTGTGTATTGATACATGGCGTTGCTTTCGGGCCGGCCCGAATATAGATGAAAAACACAGCTTTTTATAGTTTTATTTAAAAAGATTTTTTCACTAGACGGTTCTTGAACCATTTTGAAAGAAAAAACTCACATTCGGCTTTTGACTTTCCATTGTTCCCACTTTGTCATTTTTTGTGACATGTGTGAAACCAATACTTGGATTTTAATTCTGAACAAAGGCTCAAAAATGGAGAAAATGGAATTTAATAGCTAAAAATAGTAAAATTTCTGTTTTCATAATAGATTTTTTTGGCTCGAATTAGTAAAAACCATTTGACCAAAACGGCTACCAACACATTTTTGTAAGCTCTTTTGGTAGTGCAATTAGGTACAGTTTGTGTATGGAGTTTCTCGAGTTTCAATGCTTTCTTGCTTTCACGTTCTATTCATGCCGAGATATCATTGCCAATAGAGAGGGCGCAGACGGAACCTTTTTCCTTTTGAGTTTTTCTCACTGCCTTTAACTTTCAAACACGTTTGTTTTTCCAAATAGCATTACATAAATAATGAAACACCTACCGTTGTTTGCACAAAAAGCCTACGGTTGTTTTCTACTTTAATTACCCTAATTATCCTTTTTCAGGTCCAATTTTGATAGCGAACTCCACTTTTTCCTTCAACCGAGGCCACGGAATCGCAATTGACAACGCCACGGACGGGAGAGCTTTCATCAATTCTTCACGAATCGAAGGAAACTGGGGAGACGGAGTCTGGTACAAGCAAAAGATTGGGACAAATCTTCTCTCACATGGAATTCGTGAGCATTTCCTTCCTAAATTCACAAAAACTTGGTTTTAGGCGAAAAACGATCTCTCGGCATTTATGATGAAGAGAAACCTAGAGCAGACATGTGTGAAAAACACGAACTACCAGCAAATCTTTTTTTTCCACACCTATTGGCAGCACATTTGGCCAATGGAACTTTAGTTGATCCTAGTATTCCACCAACCTGTTGGATGATCGTGAATCTACCTCCACGGCTACCGTACACCTACTCCCTTCAGTTTGTATCAGTTATGAACAGGTAACCCCCTGATATTTAAATTACGTCATTTCTAACGATAATTCAGAAATCCACCCAGTACCACAACTTCTCTTGTTGTGTGTGACGCAACGCCGGATCTTCAAGCATGTGCGATTGAGAGATACAGAATTCCGATTCGGGATGGAGTTTATCCTCAAAGTTTGAGTGTGAAGTAAGAAAGTGTTTTGAAGGGTTTAAAATTTCCACTTCAGGAGCTCTGGCATGCCGATGTTCCTTTCACTTGATCATCAATTGGCGGACAACTCAGTTGGATACGTGGCAGGGGACGTCGATGTGCTGTTCCGTGTTCACGCCAGTGTCTTAGGTGGGTTTTGACTTAAAACAGTAGGCCATTTTTACACAATTGAAAACAAGACTTACAGTTTATAAACCACCTTTAAAAACATTTCTTCAAATTTCCGTTTTCTGTCGCACTGAAGCTTGGGCTAAGTATAAACCTTGCAGCTTTTCCATCATTAAGTATGCTTTTATTACAAGACAGTTTGCTGGGGAACAGCCAGAGCTCAAATGTTTTGTTCAGAAAAGCGATCATTTCGATTTAAAGTGAATCGCAGAAACTTGTTTATATAACAACCAGGAATGGGTTAAAAGGGCTCTATTCCAATCTGGCGGTGTTTGGCGGGACCTATGGTCCGGCGTGGGACCTATGGTCCGGCGTGGGACCTATGGTCCGTGGGATGTATCATCCGTGGGATCTGTGATCCATGGGACCTATGGCCCGTAAATTTTCGAATCAAGCACGCCCGTGGGACCTATGGTCCCTTGGACACATGGTTTGTGGGACCTATGGTATTTATAAGGTCTCTAAGGGTCGCCCACCGTTATTTGTGCTATAAATGGTATCAATAGGTAATAAAATGACGTCATTAGGACTTCTTAGATACCGTATTTTGTGAAAACAGTTAGAAAATGAGGCGGATTTTAACAATCGCAGAAACTAGCCAATTGAAAATGGTTTACAAAATAAAATGACGAAGTGTAATACGTCTCTATTTATTTTGGATACAATTATCACAATTTTGTAGAAACTGTTTTTGATCTTTTTTTAGTTTTTGGTTTTTGTACTTTTTTCAAAGCTTGTAGAAATTGACTGCTCGCATGTAGCATACTATTCGATTGGGGTTTGTAACTTCTACATTTACCAAATATACATTCGACAAATGTCCTTCTCCAAAATCCATAAATCAAAAATAACAATCAAACCTTCAATCAACATCTGTTTTTCAGACAAGGCCTTCTACGGCCTCAACGTGACCAATTCGATAATCTCCGACAACACGGGAAATGGTGTTTATTGCTCGGACATTAGGGAGCGCACCGCTTTCACAAATGTGACCCTCAATCGTAACCAGGGAATGGCTGCCTTTTTGGTGAAAGATGGAGCAGCAGATATTTGGCTGAACGACTCAAGAATCGAGGAAAATTGGGGCGATGGAATGAATGTAACCTTCGCTGGAGGATCGGTGACCGTAAATGGAACAAGGATTGTGAGGAATCGGTGGAGAGGTAAGGTGACAGTTCGAAAAATGGATAACCGCTTTTTTTTCAGGAGCCGCTTTTCATTTCAACGATTCGTCACCTTTTCTGGCTCTGCATACCGAATTCATCTTCAAAGGCCGGCCATCCAACAACATTTTCTATTTGCCGACTGTGATTGCTGGAAATGAGTGGGGAGGTGTTCTAGTAGGAAACTTTTGCCTACCAGCGACAACGAGAATAGAACCGAAAGTATGAAATAGTTACAACTAGAAGTACAAATGTTTTGCAGGTTTTGATCAACTGGGTTGAATTCCTGAACAATCAGTATCACCCGGCTTTGGAAGTTCATACATGCCAGGGATGGAATACTGGAAGAACAATTGTGGATATCACTGGAAATAGAATAGAAGGTTGGTTTTACTATCTCTGTTTAATAAGTCAGTTTTACCATTGCTTGTTTTGGCGAAACAACTGTGCGCTACCCTAATTAAGATGACTCTTTCGCGTGGGGCTTTGCATAAGACCATTTAGCTGAAATGCATCAAGTCTCCAATTTAGCAGTTTGCCATGAACTGTAGCTAAATCTACAATCGAAAATCCAAGATTGGCATAATTGTATCAAAACCAGTGCAATTTTGCGTATGATACTGTATTTCGTGTTCTGGGTGGCCTGAATTGGCTGAACCCTACAAAATAATGACGTCATTACGCTTTTTCTAAGTTCGATGTAAAGCCAAAATTACGTCAATGACTTTATGCTAATTTGCAAAGCTCGGCCTTTCAAAATGCTAACAAATAATGACGTTATATTACCTTTTTCGTCAATTATTTTTAAAACAATTCTAAAATTATCCGTTTTAGCAAAATTCAAAGGCAGAAAGACGTCATATGCTTGATTCAGAATTTGAGATGGTGACGATTGCATTAAGAAAAGTTACGTTTAAGTAACGCTAAAAATTTGCAAAGAGAAACTTCCGATAGTCAAATGAAAATTCAGCTTTTTGTGTTCAAGTGTACTTTTGAGTATACATTCCTTAACTTCTATAATTTCAGTTTTTGATTTCAATAATTTCAAATTCAGGAAACTTCGGCCTGGGTGTCAGAATTTCTCCAGCTGTCAATGTCCACGCTTTGATCAGCAGCAACCAATTCCTTAACAACAACGACACTGCTCTTTTTATCAAGAATGCGGAGCAACCCTGGCTTTGGACTCTTGGAGCGAATGTCACTATTTCCAAAAACGCATTCAAATTCAACCGGGGAAAGTATATCATTTCAATCGGCTTAAATGAAGATGCACCGGGACAAAAGTTGATTTTCAATCAGCAGAATGAGGTAAACAATCTACTTTCAATCTTTAAATTGTGTTTTCAGATCCGAGAAAATGTCGTATTCAACCCTACTCCTCACTTAAGACCGAGAACTTCCCCATATGCGGCTTTGGTGGTTTCAAGCAGGTAATTGACGTACTGAATTCAGTTCTAACCATTATTTAGCAATGTATTGATCCATCGAAACTGTTTCAAAAACCCTCAAGCTGAATTCGAAATCGCTACTGAACTCTCAGCCCATGCAAAGTGGATCGACGCAAGGGAGAACAACTGGGGAACCCCGAGTGTGCCAGCATTTATGAGAAAGATCTTCGACCAGGTAGCTTATAAACCAATTTAAATCAACAAGTTTCTTTCAGTTTAATCGATATTCCTTGGCAACTATTGAAGTTGACCCATATGCAGCTGTTTGTAACCAAAGGAACCCGCACATCACTCGGGTGCAGGAGTACTTCAGAGAATTCAGAAGAGATGAACAGCCGTTTGTTTTGGGTGGAACGATCTATGAGAACCACGATCTGCCTCCAGGAAGGTAAGTAAAATATAACACCAGTAAAAAAACAGAGCACCTGTAAAACAAATGGCAAAAAAACGAAAGCCGGACTTGGAACAACGCTAATAGCATTTCGATTTTAATCCATTTTCGTTCAAATATAGACGACTTTATGAATGAATAAGATGGTTTTCCAGTGGATTAACCGTGCGACATGGCATTTTGGATTTTGCTCAAGCTTTGACGAATACGACGCGTAATTTGCGTACATTGTAGCCCGAAATGTTATGTTTTAGGTTTTCGTTTTGTTGCGATGTTGCTCAGAAATGAGTTCGTAGCAGTGAAAAAACCCAAAAACCCTCAAAACATCAGTATTTTGACATTTAAAAAATCAAAGTGTTTATTTTGGGTTACCATTTTTTCCGAGACCATAATGCATCGATTGTTTTGCTATTTCCCATGTGTGGACCATTTTGGACCAAAGTACAGTAATCCAGGGCGGCCTACCGTAACTTGAGACCAAAAATAACAATGGGAACCTTCAAAGTAGGGGTTTCAGACAAATAAACGTTTTCGACTAAGTTTGAGCAAATTCTAAGATATCGTGTCGCGTGGCTTCCCATACCGCTCGACTATTACAGTAATCCAATCTGAACCTATTAGCACTATTGGCATTTTCCCGAAAAGTACCATATGCATTTTGAATCCTGTGATGAGCACTTTTAAAATGCTATCATATTACGAACCTTTTGTTTTAGGTACACCGTCAACGATGATCTCCACGTTGTCCCAGGCGCCAAGTTGACCATCGCACCCGGCTCCACCATGGAGTTCAAAGACGGCGTAGGAATGCTAGTCCAGGGAGAACTCTCCAGAACAGAATTCTTCGGCCAGGACAAGAAAGTCATCTTCACAGCAGCTCCATTCACCCTACCCAAGGTCAACAACATCCGCCTTGTTAACGACGATGGGAATGATGAAGTAACAGAAGGTCGCCTTGAGGTTTCGAATTTAATTTTTTATCTGAAATTGAAATTTTAGGTCTTGGTCGATGGGGAATGGGGTACTGTTTGCAACCGATCATGGACAGCCACCCACGCTCGTATGGCTTGCAACCAACTTGGACTGGTGATGGATCCTGAGTTCTTCGAAAACTGGAGAATTTTCCCAGGGAAAGGAGATCTTTCCATGAGAATGGATAACATCCGTTGTGAGGAAAACGAGGTATGACGTCATAGATAAATTGTTTCTAAACGTCAACTTCAGGTTGATATTACTCGTTGTCGTCACGACGGTGTTCTCCACAACGTTGCAGCCGGTTGTCGTGAAACCGAAGTCGTTGGAATTCGCTGCTCCGAACCTCGCTGGGCTGGAGTACGGTATTCCCTCCTAGCCAGTCCGCCAACAGTAACCGGTCAAACTACAATGAACAACTGGGTTATCGAGAAAGCGGGACTTTTTGACTTCAAAGCGAATGAGTTCTCCCCAGCGCTTCAAATTGACTGGAATTACCACACCTTTCACAATTTAGAGATCAGGGTACGGTACCATTTAATTGATCTTTATAAAAATCGATTTAGAACAACTTCTGGAACGGAATCGATATAGTTTACAATGATCTGACAAAGAAACCGGCTATTCGGAACAGTGTGATTACCAACAATCGAAGAAATGGGATTCACCTCCGCTCTGCTGGAATAACAATTGAAGAGGTATCATTTTGATGACTAGGTCAAAAATTGGAGTTTAGGTTACTGTAACTCACAGTGGACAAGCCGGTTTTCGGTACAACCCTGCCGTTGCATCATCCTTACAAAGAGACATTGTCTCTTGGCTGGATATGAGAGAGCAGCCGGAATTGGAAGCTAACAACGTTTATGCCGTTCCGAGTAGTAGCCAGGCCTTGATTCAAGTTTTTGAAAGTCAGCTGAACCAGAGAAAGTTCTTGGTAGCAAAGGAGACAACTGACTGTCCAGCAGGTACGCTAAACAGATTTTAGAGATTTTGTTACACACAAAAATTTGTAACTTTGAGTTTTGATATGGCACTGGCGTATTTGCAAGAGATAGCAAAATCTCGCATGATTATAAGTGCTTCGGATATTACTCTTGACTTTTAAAACTGTACGAAAAGGGCCTGCATTTTAAATGAACTCACATTTGCTTCATCGAAGGCACCGTTGAAAAGATCGCGTTACGTGAAATTTTAGAATTTTCCGAATTTTGACCAAACAAGTATTTTTGTAATCACCTGAAGCTTTTGGAGTTGTGATTCAACCAAAAGTAGTGGAATTGTAAATTCTACATATTTCGTTAGTTTAGAGATATGGGAACCTAATTTTGTACTTGTTTAAAACTCTGTTTCGGAGGTAGTAAACATCGCTTGTACGTTAATACAGGGTCCCGCAGCGAAATGTGTAGGTCAAATGAGGAACTACGAGCAGAATAGATAACAGAATGTCATTATTGCACAGTTCTCTCACAAATGCGCATTAAAGCTTTGAACAATTCAGTTAGAAAGCCGAATTATCTGCAGCTAATTCAAAATTCAAATTTATTTTCAGTTCCTCTGGAGCCATGCTCCCAAGAAATCGTCCTCGAAGCTGTTGGTTTTGAGTATGGTCTTGCTTCAAAGCTTGCCATCCAGGTTAGTTTTAACGAATAATACTTGAAATCCAAAGTTCATAGATTGTCAACCCTGTCTCCAACATCTCTGACGAAGATGCTCTCTTCATGGATGCCAGTGGAGGCAGAACCTTCAGTGCCAGAAGGGATCAGATCCAATTCCCAATTGTGTCCCATTCAAACCGATTGACTATGAGATACACGAGGTCTCACGGTACTCCTCGTCTGGTTATTCTGGTTCTGTTCTTGGACTGTAAGTTACTGAAGCCGAACGAAAACAGAGGTTTTTTGCAGCCCAAGAATATCTGGATCGATTCGTACATGTTTACCAATCAAGGGTTGAGGACAATCAATACGGAGTTTCTGCTGTGCACTACAGTAATCTTTCTTTTGCCGATGGAACGCTAACAAATCGATGGAACAATGAGAAAATATGGCTTCAAAAGGTAAAATGAACCTGTTTCTGAAATTACCAATTTTTAGGTCAACTTCACTCGTAATTCTGAAGCCGTTCTTTGGATTCACTCCCCTCAACATCAAGTTCTACCAGGTACTCCAATTGCTGAGGTTCGTCTTTAGCCTTATAAACGAGAAAACGAAAAAAAAACCTTCCAGATCACATATCACTTTGACAACTGTTCCGTGGTTGACAACACTGGTGCTGTAATTGAGACCCATAGGGATCTTTTTGCATCAGCGAATGTTTTCCATTGGAACATTTGGTCAAACACATTTGCAAACAACACCAACAGTGGAATATCAGTTCGTCTGCCGGATACATATGATTTGTTGGCCAAACAACAACATTCTTTCTGGGTTAGTCTTTTATTTATGCTTTCAACTATCTCAGTCGCTATTGACGCGTTTCCCCAGAGCTTGTAACATACTTTTTCATTGTTGTTTTTGCGAAAATTCTGCTTGTCCCATCATAATATCTTGCAATGAAAGTGGCAAATGGGCGGGGCCTAATTTGGATCATCGAGTTATTGATTCGTTGAAGATTGTGGTTTTTATCCCGAAAGCACAAATCGTTTTGAAGATTTTAAAGTTGCATAAAAGCTCCCTCCAGTCATAAGAAATAGAAAGGATTGATGAAAGTTGAAAATCTGTATAAGTTAAGTAGAGAAAAAGGAAAAAGTTGAATAAGATAAAACACGGTTTCGCCCCTTGGCTCATGTGCTTTCGTCGTTGCATATGGCATTTTTCGATTCGTCGTTGCATATGGCATTTTCGAAAATTCAGATTTCCGAATTTTTCAAAAGTTATTTTCATATTTCAGATGACTGAAAACCGCTTCGAATACAACGACAACTTTGCCATTCTCCTAGACGGTTACTACACCTTTGCTAACATTTCTTCCAACAACTTTACTGAAAACTCCGCCCGCTCTCAATTCGGAATCTTGGAACTCCGAGGAATGGAGAAGAACCTTATCATGGAACGAAATCGATTCTTCACCAACTGGGTCAGTACTAAGAGCGGCGTTCGGTTGAAACTGTTTTTAGGGTCACTGGATGTTTAAAATGGACATTCGTTCCCACTACCTCAAGGGTAACGACATAAAAGCCTTCATTCAGTACAATTACTTCCAAAATAACCACTTTATCAAGGTAGTTTGTAGAAGTTACAAAATTTATATGGTTTTTAGAACAACGAAGATTACGTCGACATGTGGCCACGTTCATATGCCGTTGGAATTCTCGGAGCACAAAAAGCCGATGTTCATTTCAATCGCCTCGGCAACAAACTGCTTGATTTCGAGCTAATTTCCGGTTGCAAGGTTATTTTATTGATTTTTCAAGTCCAACTTTGTACTTTCCACTTTCCAGTATCACACCGTCTATGACGTCATGAATGTTTCCCATAACTGGTGGGGCATGGGAAATGAAGCTGAAATCGCTCAACGAATCTTCGACATTGACGATCGGAACTCGTACACTTTGGCCGAGTTCAGTCCATTCTACGTTTCCCTGGAGCACTTTATCGATTTCTGGTGGAGGGATAGAGGAAAACAGGTTACTATAGCCGATTTAACGTGTACTGTAGCTTGTTTTTAGGGTCAACTGGCTGTTGCTACGAGAACAGAGCCAACCGAGGTTGACTTGAAGGGAAGGGTGTTTGAGAACAAAAATCTGACGCTTTGGAATGAACGATGGTACAAATTCCCATATGTACGAAGGGTGAGTTTTTTTGAGGTTACTGTACTTTTGGGACTAAACTATCGAAAGCTAAACATTTCGTCTAGGATACTGGACTTGTACTGTAATTGTTACAGTGGCTACTACAATTTTAAGCACAGTAGTTAGGGCTAAGACTACGAAAACTAGTTATTGCGATTCTAATCAAATTCAATCGATAAACGATAGCTTTCATTGTATTTAACCTAATAATCTGTTTTCAGCCCGAACGCGCCTACTACATCACCCGTGACCTGATCATCATGCCTGGAGCTACCGTAACCATTGAGCGAGGAGTCGAAGTTCACATCTGGCCAGGAGTCCAAATCCTAGTTCTCGGAAACCTCATAGCCGATGGAACTTACTGGGAGCCCAATCGCTTCAAACCCATCAATGTCACCGAGTTCGCCCAAAACATGGGTCGCATGAGTACCCGCTACAAAAGGAGCGCTCCTGTAAATCTACCAAGAACGAGAAGAGCAAACCGGGCTAGGCAGGATACTGTATATCAGAAGTTCCCGGCTCTATATCGGGATGACCCCTACTACCAACAGTTCAAAGTTTCTCTTAATGAGAATGGAAGTGTTCCTGGAAGGAGTGGGTTCTTGCAAATTTATAATGCCACGACTGGAGAGTACCTACCTTCTTGTGATCGGCAGTTTACCATGAGGAATGCGCAGGTTAGTTTGTATCTATTTCATGTCTGCCTCTGTCTCTGTCTCTTTATATGCCTCACTACCTCTTTGCCGCTCAGTTTCTCTCCCTGTCTCTTGATTTCTGATTCTCTATATCTTTATTTCTCTGATTCTTGCGTATGTGCCATTCATTCTCCCCATATCTCTTAGTTACACTAGGCTTCAGGTTGTTTGCCGAGAACTAGGCTACCCCACTATGAACGCCTATCACTGGTTAACACCTCGCTGGGACTACATCCCGCAAGTAAGGATTCTGAAGACCCACATGGAACCTCGAGAGTGCAGAGGAGACGAACCAAGTTTGGACAAGTAAGCCTTCCCAAAACTTCAAATCAACCTGGTCTTTTAGGTGTAACCTCCGTCTCTCTGGCAATAACTCCCAATGGATGTGCATGGACAGTGAACACTTCAACTACATCTATTGTGGGCAAAATACAACATTGAACAAGTAATTCTTGTAAAAACTGTGTAATATGGTGATTACTTAGGGACTACATCGGCCACTGGGGAGGTATAACCTTCGCCAGTGCTTCCCTCGAGCTTAGTGACGTCAAAGGAAAGGACCCTTCGATTCTAAGGAATGTTGAAATAGTTGGAGGAGGCTCTGGGCACAACGACTCTTGGCAAGGCGCGGCTCTCCAGATCATTCACAGATCGCCAATTCTGGATCACGTAAATGTGACAAACTCCAGTCTCCATGCAATTCAGGTATAAACAGGCGAACTTTGGCACGTTGTTCACTTTTCCTGACGTTTGGCACGTCTGCGCGTCGCTTTTCATGAACAACATATAAACTTTATCACATTTTTAGATTTTCGGACCATCTGACCGCCTAATTCTGAATCAAGTCAACGTCACCCACAATGGAGGACAAGGCGTTTCCATTGTAACTGCAAACCAACAAGCGTCTAACGTCAATGCCGGTAAAATTGCAATTCTGCCTAAAAAAAAGCCTCCAAATTTAGAATCACCTACTGCTCCCATCAACATCCCTTACAACACCTATGGGCTTCTGAATATGTGTGCGGCTGGGAAACATGTGGAAATTTCAAACCGAATATTGGTCAGTTCGAAATTTGAATCGCAAATCTATCGTTAATTTAGGTTTTCTACAAATATGATTCCTTCCCTGCAGACTGTGTGAAGATATTCACCTCGAAGGGTCGGAAATTAGCCTTCCGATTTCTCCAAGTGAATCTCTACTCGTCGCCAGTAGACTTGGGTAGATCCGATGCTCTAAGGGTTTTCTCATCAGCAGCATTTTCGCAGTCCACTTTGTTGGCTGAGTTCAGGTCTGGCAATTTTTCAGAAACATTGAGTTTTTTTTTAAATTCAGGTCTGACAAGGAGGTTACGCCGCTTTCGCAATCGGTCTCGGCTGAAGTGCTGGCTCTTCATTTGAGAGCCACCGCTGCTGATGGACAATACGGTTTTATTGGAGAGATTTCGGCTGTTCCTTCGCCGCCTGATTCACGTGGGTTTCTATAGATTTTGCAAAACTTTTGGCATAGCCAAGCGAGCTTTGTGGAATTTCAAAGTCGTTAGTTTTAGATCCTGCCGACGAAGTAGTCATCCGGGGCTCCCGACTCGATTACAATGACCGTGGTGCCATCGATTACCAAAACACTGGGGAAATGAGTCCCAACGTCATAATCGAAGACTGTTCCATTGCCTATAACGGAATTCACCTATATGGTAACATCTCAACCTCAACTCAGGCAGTTCAACTTCAACTTCACAACACTTTGGTAGCTGAATACTATGTTCCAATCAAATTTTCTTTTTCAGCTTGTCCTGTTTCGTGCTAACTCACTTACCCACAATCGTGGTGGTCTTTTAGTCTCAGCTAGGTCTTCCTCGGCAGTGGCTAGACTAACTGCCGTGGTCAAGAACAACTTGTTCTCTTACAACTCGAACTCGACTACATTGGCCTTTGTTGGAAACAACTACCAGCTCGTCTCGCTGCTGAACAATGTCATATCGTTCAACTACGCACTTTACCATGACACGGCTTTGGTGCAGGAGATGTCTGTTAACATGACGAAGAACCTGTTCTCCTACAACACTGGGCTGCACACGGTTGATACCCATGGGTACTCAAGGTACGACTTTTTTGAATTAGTTATTGAACATCGTTTAGGATAAGTTCTGATGCTCAGGTGTTCATGTACAACAACTTTGAAGACAACCTAGCTCTTGGACATGGGCATCAATATCAGGTTAGCAAAATTCGAACTATTGCATATAACGGCAATATCGTACAGTTCAAGCGTGTATGATCAGGTCATGTACGAATAGGCAAATCGCTTTGCGCCAGAGCATTTTCCGACCGCGTTTTGGTTAACGACACAAAGACCGCTTAGCGTCCCGATGCGGGCGTAGGCCGCTTTTCTGAGCACCCATAGGCTGAAAGTCCCGAAAGTCCCTGGACCGCCAAGCGGCGCTACTTTTGTATTTGTGCACAGTTTTTGAAATCCAAAATACCCTATTGGATGGTAAGCGAAAGGTCAGACAGTTTTTCAAACTGATTTAGAACTTTCAAAGGTCATATCTTGACCATTTTGTGTCAATTCTATCGTCTGTATGCTTTGATGTTTACAAAATTGTAAATGTTTCAGGAAGCGTTTGGTTACCAACCTTTGGTCGAAAAGGATGAGTTTCTCCGAAGACCTAAGCGTCAAGTCCTTACCCAACAAGGAATCTCTTTTGATTGGTGGACTCATGTTGGAACTGATACCGGAAGATACAGATCCACGATTCTAGGCAAACACCACTCAATTACAATTAGTAACTTTCTTTTTCAGCCGGTTCCGCCAACCAACAGTACACTGGAAATGTGTTCAACAACCCGAGGAATTCATTCGAATTAGTTACTTCAAAAGCAACTCAGTGTGTTTAGTTATAGGCATACCTAAAGTTCAAATTTTAGGTTCGATATGGGATCGATTAACGCAAGGCAGAACTACTGGGGATACCCAGGGACTGATGGAGTAGCTGCTGGAAAGATTATGGATAGTTCCGATTATCCTTACCTCATTAGGGTATGCTAAACTTGAAATTACGCTCACACTCTTAAGGCAAATTTTAACAATTTTGCTTTCAGACTGACTACCAACCAGTCCTTGAATCGAACACTTCTCTAATCGAAGGCGACTGTCCAGCCGGGTGGTTCCAAATCGGTCATGAAGAGTTCAAAGCCTGCTACCTATATGTCGGGGCCGCTGCTACATACGCCAATGCTGTTCAGTACTGCGCGGTTAGCTACAATCAATCGATAATAATCAATATTTCAATTTTTCAGGAAATGGATGCTTTTATGCCTTACATGAGGTCCAACGACAACAGACAGAAGCAGCTAGCCATGAGAATTGACACCTTCTCCAGGGAGTATATAACCGACGCTGAGAGATATCACAGCTCTAGGGTACGATCAGACACCCATATTTGGATATCAGGAGCTGCTATTTCAAACATCCAGTGTGGTTGGCTGAGTGCTAGAACGGCAAAAATTGGTCAAGTAAATTGCAACAGTTTGATGCCATTCGTCTGTGAGAAAGGTGACGTTTGTACTGTTTAGTTCATAATGGTGAAGGTTAAGGTACCCAACCTTACTCGGAGCCTGTTCTCTGGAGAAAAGGGGTAATCATAGCTGTGGTGGTGTTGGCGGTCTTGGTCTTCATTGTCTTCTTGCTTCTCATTTGTTGGTGTGTGAAGTCGAGGTACCGGAAGGAGGAGGACTTTGAACGGAAGCAGGTGCTAAGGGCAAGTCTCAAGCTTCAAAGGTCAGTGGGAGAACAGAACAACACTTGGGGGCTCAAAAACTCTAAACTTCTTTTGTTTTATGGTTGCACCAAAGTAGTGAAGGTGCTGTGTACACACACACACAACTCACAAAAACAACAATTCATAAAACCTTTGTTTTTTCATAAAATGCTCGATTTGCCTGAATTTATCGCATAAATAATTTATGCAAAAACAAAAGAACTCGTAAAAGTATCAAAACAATAGGAAAATAGTAGAATAAAAAGTTAAAAGAGATATAACAACACGCGGGATCGAACCCGGGACCTTCAGGATGTGAGGCGAATCAGGTACCTCTCGACCATCCGGTCGGTATAAATCGCTGGCGCAGGCCCGCTTAAGAAGCGGGCGGCGCCAGCGATTCGGCGGCGCGAGAGAACAATTTTACAACTTTTATGAACAAAATTGGCAGAATTTCCTAGAAACAAAAGTGCGAAGGCCCAGGTTGAAGGACAACTATGCAATTAGGGTTGATAACACTTACTATGTTTATAGGGGCTTAAAATAAACTATACACTTTATAAATTTTCATTAATGAAACCTCATAAATCACACTTTTCAGAAAAGTAGCACAAGAAAACAAACGCCTCGCCGCTCTGAAAGGAACGGGACCTCACGACTCAGCAGTCGCTAGTCTTCGCAGCACTACAATCAACGCATATGGAGATCCGTTCACCGCCCATCGGTTGGTTTTAGCGATTTCTAATTTATTAAAAAAGTTCTTTAGAAACATGCTTCGGGGAGGTTCATCCGCCCAGTCACCCACAGGAACGGAGAGAACAAGTTGTTCTGGGACTTTGTCTACTGACAGGACTTATGAGAAATTATACACTTCTCAGAGGTTAGTTACAGGACGGTATGAGAATAAATAGGAGTTAAAGGGATACTACGATCAACTCTTCTCGGGATGAAACTTACACTGGAAGGAGTTCGGATTACTCTTCGACGACTTATTACAATAATAATGCACCAAGGAGGTGAGAAATACATTCACACACATAGACACACAGACACATAGACACGGAGACACGGAGACACAGACTCACTCAGACACATACGCATACGCACACAGGCAGACACGCATACACAGACACACTCACACACATACACACACGCATACACACACACACACGCACAGACACACAGACACACATACACACAAACACACAGACACACAGACACACAGACACAAAGACACACAGACACACAGACACACAGACACACAGACACACAGACACACAGACACACAGACACACAGACACACAGACACACAGACACACAGACACACACACACACACACAGACACACACAGACACACATACACACAGACATACACACCAACAAACACACAGACACACACACACCATCACGTTCACTTTTTCAGAAGTCTTGTCAATGTGAACCCGAACCCATCCTATTCTGAGATCCCCGTTCTGAACACTTTCCAATCTCCAAATCGAAAATCAATCTCTCGCCCAAATGAAGTTGGCGGTGTTCGGATCAGACCTGGAGTTAACGAAAGTCGTTCTACCGACACCCCCTGCTCCACCTGTCCCACGGAGTCGGAAAGAGATTCGACGGTCACTGGAGACTCCTGGTCGCAATCGTCCTACTCGGATAGTACTGTGACTATGAAAGCTCCTGTTGTTCCCGATCCGCAAAGAAAACATCAACCTCCTGCAGCAAGTTACTTTGGAGGAACCGGAAGACCGATTACCTCCAGTAGATCGAATCCGAACCTGCAGGTAAGATAACAAGAAGTTGGAAAAAGTAATTTTGTGGGTTCAGGGTATGAATCAACCTCAATTTGTGAGCAGGGCTGCACCTCCACCTCCTGAAAGAAGTAAGTTCATTCTGGGATTCAGAGATGATTTCTCTCTCTCTCTCTCTCTCTCTCTCTCTGTCTCTCTCTCTCTGGTTTTTCTGTATTTATCTCTGTTTATCTATGGATTCACTATCACTTGGAAAATTTTGTTTGGAAAATCACTTTGTTAGATAGATTCTTTGAAAGTTCAAGAGAACAGTGCCTTTCAAAAAAGCTATCATTACCATTAGAAAATTATGGGTAATTGGGGACTTCTGCAACAAAGTAGACTTAGATTTTAAAATTCACAAGAATTAACAAATTGCAAGTGTTTCTAATCACATTTTGTGGCCGGAATGTTTTGATTTTTTGATGCGATTTGCAGCGAATGCCCTCAAAGTCGGATATAAGTTGAGTTTACAATATCTAAAACAAGCAATCCATTGAAAATTTATGTTTACCAAACTGTTAATAAGCTTTAATAGTATAAATTATATAAAGAAGTTTGCATTCAGAGAACTGAAGAATTTTAGCAGATAATCTAGGTTATGTAAACACATTAGCAAAAAGAGTATGTTGTTGCAAATCGAAGAACTTTCTTGGAAATCGCGGAAAAAAAACTAAATTGTGTTTTGATCTCTAAAAGCGGTTTTAACCAAAAATTGAAGTTTGATCTTGTTTTTTCAGCTTCTCAACGCTTCTACGCACCTCCACCGGCTCCTTCTCGCTCATTTGTAGATCTCAGCCAACCTCAACCTCCTCGATGTCCTTCTGAACGTCCTCCAATCGTCGAAACATCAATGTGAAGAAGATTTCGGGTCCATCCCACGGGTCGCTTTTTTGCACTTTCTGACATATGATGACTGTGATGCTCACCAGGGATCTAAACTTGCCTTTGACCACTTTGTGTGATAACTTTGTCATAAACCTTCTTAATTTTATACTTTTCTTTTATCTTTTGAAATTTTCTTTGCCCGCGTGGTTCAGTGGGAAGCCATCTTTAATTCCATGCAATTATGACTCACCAATTAGATTGAATATGAGGCTTGTCGTTAATTAGCGCAGCAGCCTAGTTGCTTCAAAGAAAATGCGAAGGCAAATTACCGTAGTCCGCGAGACCACACGCAGTGCAGTCTACTGAACTCACGCGCGCGTGCAATTAATTGAAATTGGGGAAACTGAATAGACAACCGCTTTTTCAACTTCCCATCATTTGGCACTTCGTTATGGAGAGGATGTCTGCAGAGAAAAAAGCGCAATAACTTCGAAGAATTTGGATTGCATAGCGAAAAAAACCGAGGGTCGGTTATTATACGGAATGAGGGATGGAAGAGGCCAAAGAGCAAATAAGAGAAAGGCTAGAAAAAAGTACTTTCACCCAAAACTTCACGTACAAGTCAAAATTTCAACACAGAATCATTATAACCAAAGCAAATATATGAGAATGCAAGCTTAAACTGCTTAGGTCTAACATTAAAACGGTTGTTGGGCTGCTCGCTTTGCCTGAGTAACATATTCACATGTACTTGCCACCGAAACTCGTCGTGCCAAAGTTTCGATGTTGTACCCATTTGAATAAGTGTTTGTTTGAGTTGTTTCTCCTGCTTGCTTGCCTGATCATTTAATTCAGTTTGTGTTAAAGCTTATTTTGTCTACTGTGCCAAAGTTCCGATGTTGTTCCTACAGTTTAACGCGTTTGATTGGATACACAGGCTTTGCGCAACCAAATTATTCAAAGAAACTTAATGGAAGAGCCCAAAAGAAACTTTATAGAAAACAAACAACAATGTCCCACATGAACAAAATTAGATTATTTTACTTTCGCAGGATAATTCTGATATAAAATATGAATTATGTTGTATAAGATTTCTCTTCTTTTCTCAATCTCTATGACTCTTTAATCTAACCACTTATTTTTTTAATCGAAAAATGTCCTTTTTAAATCCGTTAGAACGGTTCTGGATCAAAACATCAATCTTTTCGGCTGGTTATAATAACTATTCTATCTGATCTCATTGACCAAATGAACCACATAGTTCAGTTATCAGATGCAATTCACACTTAGGGTTTAAAAAGATTCCATAGCTGTTCTTCAATCGCAGATTACTATGTGAGCGTTCTAAGATTTATACTAAATAAGTAAAAATCAAAACTCAGAAACAGGAGCTTTCCAGCAGTTGCGGGGAAAGGGATTGTTAATTGTCGTTTAAAACGCATTTGTCGAGTTCAAAGAATCAAAAATTGAAAACGGTAACTGGTGAAAAGTAAAAGTTTGATAAATCAAGGTCTACCGGGTTTTTGCCGGGATATAACTTCCGTGTGTGGAAACAGCTTTTTTTAAACAAAATCTTCCGAAATGTTTGAAAAAGCTGAATCAAACGCAACAAAAAAGCTACAAAATGAAAGTTCCGCAGTATTTCAAGCCATCAAATCGCAACCAGTCAACATGTGAGTATTCCAAGATTTTATTTAGCTCTTTTGATCTCACTTTTCGATTTCCGACATTACGCAAGTTGTCGTGATTGCGTATCGTGTCTCTTTATCTTTTTAACCAATTACCTGTAAAGTAGACATGCATTTCATCACTTAATTCGCACGAAAATTATCTCATAAAGGAAAATGAATGATAACACGTGAGGTGTCAAAGTTCGACAGAAGCATGCAAAGTAGAAGCATGCAAAGAAAAGTGGAAAATTGAGGGGTTGCTTTCGGAACACTTATTTTACCCAATATACATGAAATGTATGACACTAGTTTTACGATATCGATCATTATTTGTGTAAGAAATCCATGTAATTTAGCGTTTTAAACGATTTCGAAAAAAAGAAAATGTTGTTTAGGCGCAGCGTTAGAGCGTTGGACGTTAAACTCGGATCCCTCCAAGTTACTCTAAATGTCCCCGTTATTTGCTGTTGGCGCCGTTTTGACCCCTTCGTTTCGGGACCTTTGCACCCAAAAACCATCATAAATTACAACTGTTTCATGAAGTAATAGTGCAACCGTATGTAGAACGTATGTTGCATATGTAGAACTTAATTCTCAAAGACTTGAACTGTTTTGTACCGGCCAAAGTGAAAGTATGTCCCTTTACTAGCAGTTATAAAGATCAGTACACATGAGTACCCTAAAATTTCTCTTCAATTACCACACTTTTGCATGAAGTAATAGTACAACCGTTTAGTACGGCCACATTAAGGTCCATTCTGGCCTCCACAACGAACCTAGTACAAAATCTTCCATTTAGCCGCTGGCGATCGCAACAAAATGAAGCAAACATCGAATCAGACGAAATGCCCCCAATTCATTAGGTTTAAATGGGCGGCAGGGCGCCAATTGGAAAATTAGTCAACGATTTTCCAGCTGTGTAGCTTTTCGATAATTATAACAGTAAGGACAATGTTAAAAGTAGATAATTTAAAGTCGCTTTTTTCTAGAATTTCTACTAATTATGATGAAAGCCCTCTCAAGTTATCATTTCCTTCTTTTTCTGTCTGTCTTTCTCTCTCTCTCTCTCTCTCTCTCTCTCTCTCTCTCTTTCTCTCTCTCTCTCTTTCTGTACATCCATTTTTCTTAACCATAGAATGTTGCATTTTCCCCGAACTCTCAATGTTGCATTTTTCTCGGACCGAACAGATTTTCCAATTTTCAACTTTTTGCTCACTTTGGGCCCACTTGACCCAGATTTTCGGAAAACAGAAACGCACGCGCTGCGGACGTCTACCAGCTCTTTTTATCTTTTCTTTTCAATTTGCCCTCAGGCGATCATTAGACGTGTGCGTGATTGTTGTTGCCTATGGACTCTCAGCGGGCCATCCTACAAACCACGCCCTCTTGGTTGCTCAGAACCGAGTTCGACCTTCTCCAGACGCACTCCCTGCACTCCTAACTCCGCCCTTCCTGCCCTCCCGACTTCTTCCCCAGCTGCAATTGACTTGCAGTGACCGTAGTTCCCCCGGAACGTTGCACTTGCCTACAAGTTTGAGGTGACCTTACTTCTTCTAGAGCAAAATAAATCGCCTACGCATGAGCAAAGCAAAACGGGGGACCGTACTTTCTCGATAACACACACCAAAACTAAACAATGAAAGTTGAGTTTTAAAGAAAGGAATAAGGGCAGATAGGACACACACTCTTACTCAGGGTGGTAACAAACAAAGGTAAATCAGAGCGACTAGAAAATGAGATATGGACGCAGACAGGTAAACAAATGATAGACAAACGAAAAGAAGAGCTTTAAAAAGGAACCGAGAGAAGCCGCTAGAGATAAAACAGAGAAAGAGAGAAAAAGAGAGAGATTTGACAAAGAGACGGGGATACTGTTGCGATGGACAGAGAAGCATGCTGGGAGCCTATCCGGAGATGAAAAAGAAGAAAGAAAGACAGAGAGAGAACGACAGAGTGCGAGAGCGAGAGCGAGCGAGAGAGAGCGCGCGAGAGAGAGAGAGAGAGAGAAAGCAATAGAGAGGCCAACAAAAAGAAGTCAGCTTCTTTTTGTATCTCTTGACCCATGTCTCACCCAGTCTAAACTGAAAAATGTACCCTCACCTGTTGCAAGAATGGGGGTGTGGCAATAGTTTGCAGAATTCCCAATCACCAAATCTTGCACCATATTTCTCTTTTCAACGCAATGCATTGTAAACCTATTGTTTTGCTTCAAAAGGAGTAAAATAGCTGATTTCGAAGAAACGCTGTCACTGAAAACACCGTCCTGACGGGTAGGTCAGCCTAGGAAAAGCGCGAATGTCGAAGAAACTGACCAAAAGCCAAAAATTTCCGAGCTTTTTTGCCAAATTGCAATGGCTGTAATCGGAATGCTAAAAATTCGAAATTTTTAGACGTACAAGAGGTTTTTGAACTTTCGAGATTGTACTCAACCATGGCAGCGGGCCAGCCCGGTCCAGCCCATGCCGGTTTGAAATTTAGCCAAGCTAGGGACATTTTCAAATCTTATCTGTTGCACATTTGGAACTCTTCCATCTTGCGCTAATAGTAAACGGCGTTTTTCAAAGGATATTTTATAACTGTTTAAGACGAAGCGGGGTTTACTTTCTGTTGCATCAATTTAGCCACCGCTGAATGTACTAAAACAGATAATCAAGAAATATATTTTTAGGTTGCAGAGCCGAGCTAGGGTCGTAGGCCAAGTTAGCGATCTTTCCTGGGGTGATATTTCTACCGAATACGCTCGCTACGACCTCCTTCTACATGTAGTTGTCCCAGTAGACGTATTTTTTGTTACGTACTTCCTTCTTTGTCTATTCAACACGCATTCATGGGACTTCGCGTGCCTGTAATGACACCTTTAATGTTGTTACGTTACTGTGTCCGCCACGTAGTATTACCATGGCTCACGCTAATGATAGACATTATCCCCTCTTTTTTTAAAACTTCGGTAGTTTATTAAAACAGTCACGACAACTCAAAGGACAGCCCACATTCAGTCAGACGATGTTCTCAGTCCGTGCAGTACACCGTCAGCCAGCCATTAAATGTCTCCGCGTAGTGATAAGTTTAGCTAATTGTAGTTCCTGGTTTCTATATAGCTGGGTTGGGCTCAAACTTTAATAGAAACGCATCACGCAAAGAAGTTCAAATAGTTTAGTCATTAGATGGATGCCCTAAGGCAATACTGAGGACAAAGTTCAAAATGAAACCCAGAAATTCTGGGATGGCTTGATTTCATATTAACACGCCGATAGTTAGGTTAATTTTGTTATGCCTTCAAATCAAGGAAACAATCAGGTGTGCTCAGAGAAACGTATCAGCAAACTACAACCCACAATACAAAATTGTGCACTACAGAAATTGTTCCATGGAATAACATGCCGACGGTAGTTTTAGAAGCAAAATTAGTTTCGAAAAAGTTTTTTAAGCCCCATTTTGGTTTACATTAGGTTAAACAAAACCGTCCTCCGGACATATTTAGCGGGGTGTGCAACAATACAGTAAAAATACATTTTTACAACCGTTTAGTATTTTTGTACCAATGATTGGTTTAGTTTTTCTTAATTTGTGAATGTTGATTGTGAAACGAAACACGGAACTTATTAAACCAAGTATAAAAAGTTTTATAAAAGTGTGAAACAAAGAGAATAAAATTCCTCCAGATTGTATTTCTTTAATTTTATCAACGTTTCTTGAATCGAAATAGCTTTAATTTATTTTGAAAAAAAAAATGATTCGACGCAAAAGCTAATGTTTCATATTTAAAAAACTGTTCTATTTTCACTTTTGCGCAAGAAGTAAACCACATCCTCGAAATGAAACACAAAGAAAATAATACTTTCAAAATGTGAGGTTCCGTTTGAGTTTTCTTTAGTTTTATTTAAAATTAATAAAAATGCAAATACAAATCCAATAGATAACTTTCATAACATTTTTAACGATTTTCATTCAGCAACTCTTAATTATTCAAAATTAAATTTTAACATGAAAAACTTAGGTGAGTTATAATCCAAAAAAAGGCTTTTTCAAGTTCATTTCTTCGAAATTCGAAAGAATTTCAACTTCTGTTTACGAAATTGAAAAGAACATAAAAAAATTTTTAATCGGTAACCAATTTAGCGAAGTTTGTGGTTACAACTTTAAAAATAAAATGTGTTAGAAAGCAATCGCTTTATTAAATTTCGAGTTCACACAATTTACGTTTTTGACACTCAAATTTAAAAGTTCTTACGCACTGTATTAACCAGTAAGGACTTCTAAAGGTCTTAAAACGATTACAAACCACAAACAAACAAAAAAACAACGAAAACGGAAATTAAGTGAAAATCCCAAAAAATTAGATTTTTCAAGTTTAGTTTTACGAAATTTATAAGAATTTCAAGTTTTGTTTCCGAAATTCAAAAGAACATATTTCTATTTAATAAACAATTTACCCAAGCTTCTGGTTACAACTTTAATATTAAAAAGTAGAAAGCAATCGCTTTATTAAATTTCAAGTTTTCGCAAAATAAGTTTTTCACAGTCAAATTTATAAGTTCTTAGGCACTTTTCCAACCTATAAGGACCTCTAAAAGTCCTGAAACGATTACAAAACACAAAGTAACAAAAAAAACCAACATTCAAAGTATTACACAACTAAGTAGGAGTGTCGCGTTGATTCCTAGTTGCTCGCCGAGGCGCACGTCACTGAGGACACAAGGAGTCTGTTCAGCCCCCTCCCGTTGGCAATTGAGCTTCTGGTGCATAATTCACCCAGCGTCATTATATTCCACTTGGTAATTCGCCTACTTCCCCGATTCTCCTTATTGAACCCCGTTCATTTGAAGACCAAGAATCATGTTTTGCATCCCGAAAAATTTAAATTCACATTCATGGTTTTGCAAAAATTTAAAATTTAGTTTTTTTTCATGGCCTTTTCATTATGTACGTTAATTAACTAGTACAAGTCTAAATCGTAGAACAAACTATTGTACAAACTTTTTTCAATCAGAATCCAGAACAACTTTTGTGAAAAATTTTTACAAAATTGTTTTTTGCTTCTTTACAGAAATGTACATCTTCCTTGTTTATATAAAAGGTACGGAAATAATTATTAACAGGTGTTTTTGGTTATTTTTATAACTAATGGAGAGAAATAATTGAAGACCACAGAACAGTTTAAAATTTCGCCGACAGTGCTTTTTTAATTATGCTTTTAACCACTGTTTTAATTTGAAATTTTATCGTTAACTGTGGCGTTTATATTAGTACGTGTACCGTTTTCGAAAAGTTTCATTTTTTTCAAGATAATGAGAAAGACCATTTTGTAAGAAGCACGGATGCAACACCAAAACTTTTGACAAAAAGCCGAAATTTAAATCGACAAAACTTTTGACAAAAAGCCGAAATATAAATCGAAGCTTTCTTACATCTGCACTGTGACAGAAACGCCAGAAGTAGCTTTTTTATTTGATAAGCGGCATTTTTTATTTTGTGTTAATAGGCTTTTTCAACTGGTTTTTATAACCAGCTTTAACTTTAATTAGTTTTCACCATGTAAGGTTTTTCAACGTTTTTTTAAAATCAAATTTTATATAATTTTTTAGTCGATTTTCACCACTTTTTTCATGTCAAGACATTATATTTTCAAACATTGAAATATACAAAAAATTCTGTCTTTAGCAGATTTTTGCACAAAAAAGTGGCATCTTTTTATAAACTGTTTGAAAAACATTACTTTACACGATATGTGATTGGTATTTAACCAGAAGTTAAGCCTTTTCTAACCAAAAAAAACCAACTTAAAAAAAGTCATTATTTAGACCCTAATTTTAGCAGTTTACTCATACCCTTTTAAATTTCGCAAACTCTATCGCGTTCGGCATTTCGCTCCGTTTAAGGCAGACATTCTTCGTTACGGGACCTGAAACCCTTTAAAATTTTTATCTTTGTGAAAATTTGTTATATTATAGTTAAGGGGTTTCACAAACTTTGCTGCTGCGTTCGGCAGTGTTTCATATATTTAAAAACAAATCAAAATTAATATACAACACATTAAAACTTCCACGCTAAAATTGAATCTTTTTGCACTTTTTTTTCCAGAACCCCCGCAAGTGCACATAGGCCAATGTGTGAGCTTACGAGTTCATTTTTAATAAGCAGCTACTATGATCCATTTTCGTCATTTTCTCAGAAAGAGCTAGTGATCTTTCGTCTTGCAAATAATAAATACGCCACCTCTTATAATCTTTGCTCATTTTCAAACGTTTTTGAAAAGCGAAAGTGCTATTCAAAGAAGCTAACTTCTTCAATGATTTTAGGTGAATTCAACCTAAAAAGTTCAACACCTGTTTTTTTTCTCTGCTGTGCGGAAATTTTGCCGTCTGACGTTGAGCGGAAAAACTTGTTAAAGTTTGTCAAGCCCCCGTATCCCTACGTAAAATGATGGTGTTCCCGAGAGACCCACTTACCAGGAAAGTCTTCTTATTTTTTAAAACAATTACAGTATGAAAATTCATTTAAGGAGTATTAAAACAGTGGAAGTACTTTCCTTGACATTTCCAAAACGTACGATATGTCCGAAACTAATCCGTTTGTTGTGAAAGCACGATAGAACAGAACATGTCCCAAAATGAAAACCAAGAAAACATGTTTTTGGAAAGAATTGAAGTACAGTATCCTTTGAAAAATGTTTTTTTGAACATGAAACAAAGGGAACAATAATTTCACATTAGGCTTTCTGCAGTTATGTTATTCTATACTGTAGGTCAAATATGGTGGTCACTGCAGTTTACTGTAGTTAGATCCAAAGAAAGTCACAAGGTTAAAAAAATACAAAAAAACTTCTGAGGAACGTTGGAGATACACCAACTATTTTCACAATGACGTTCTATTGCAAAAGATACAGTTTGCTTTCTCGTTTCATTAAACTTTTTAGCTGTTCTATGCTTTCTGTTCAAATAAAAAATAATTTTTAAAATATATAAATTCACCCCAAAAAGCTAACGACACTTTTGCGCAGTTTTTGGCGTTTCTGACTGCTTAGTAATTTTACGTAGGTTACGTAGGATGTAACTGGTCAATGTAGATTTATCGATCGGGCTACGGGTTACTGTAGAATGAGAGTTACTGCTCGACGACTGTCGTTTACTGTAGATTTGAAGTGTTGTTTGATTACTGTCAGCTATATGTTGATCTGACTAGAATTGAAGTACAGTATTCTTAAAAAGCTGTTTTTTTAACCTTAAAAAATGGAATTGCTTTTTAAAATTGAAAAAAAGGCTTGCAGTTGTTTGTTCAATTCTTTAATTTGCTGTAGGTTTCTTTGTAGGTCGGTCACTGCAGGTTACTGTAGTTTGATGGGGTTGTTAGATTACTGTAAATCAAATAAAAGACATTAATCTAAAAAATTCAACAACAAAACAATACGAGGAACGTTTTAAGATACACCAACTATTTTTATTTCATGTCTCAAGATAAAGTTTGCTTTCTCGTTTCTGGAAACTTTTTAGCTGTTCTATGTTATCTGTTCAGATGAAATGCAAACTTTAAAATAAATAAACAAACCGCAAAATGCCAACGACACTTATGCGCAGTTTTTGGCGTTTCTGACTGCTTAGTAATTTTACGTAGGTTACGTAGGATGTAGGTAACTTGTCAATGTAGATCTATCGATCGGGCTACTGGGTTACTGTAGAGTGAGAGTTACTGCTCGACGACCGTCGTTTACTGTAGATTTAAAGTGTTGTTTGATTACAGTCGGCTATATGTTGATCTGTCTTACTGTAGCTTTGTTAGGTTACTGTACTCCTTACTGTAGGTTGTATGCTGATCGGTAACCGTAAGTTATTGTATGTCGGTCTGGTAACCGGGATTACTGTAGATCAGAAATAGGTCGGTCATAATATGGTACGAAAGCTACGGTACGTTGGATGAAACTGAATTTTCTGCGGATTACTAAACTCATTTTGCATATGTTTCATTTTTGTGTGGAATATTATAATGGAACTGCGTAAAACTATAATTCCAGATTTTGAAACTTCGTAAAATAATAGATTTCAACGAACACTGCATTTTGATTTCTTTTTAGAATAACAATGCGAAAAAGTTCCTGAAAACCTTCAATCCTTGCTTTCTTTCTCAGTTGCCCAAGTTTCCTGAGTTTCGAAACCTTATAATTATTGCTTCTTTCCGTGACCTTTCTGCAATCCCCAGAATCTGTGATTTCGACCCAGAACATGATCTTTTGCTGAGAAAATAGCACCAAACTATTATAGGCGATCTATCCCCGTCCCTCCATAATTACTCAGCACGTGTTTCTGACACTCTCGATGATTCTTTCAATTCTCGTTTTTTCTCTCTTTGAAAAATGATGCTGTTCAATGAAAAATGGAGATTTTCGATAACATGTTTTTTTTGTTAAGGTAATAAGCCGGCGTCCCCTGAGGAGCGTATCGTTTCGCCCCTCCCCTTGTTCGAAACAGTCCGCAGAGCTGTCGGGGCGTTGTCCCATGAACGCTGAAAACGTCTCCGGCGTGGAGTCGCCGGCGCCGGCACATGTTACCTTCACCACTGAGCATTATGTGAGTTTGAATTTTCATTCCGGTTTGAATTTATGCTCTAAAATAAAAGCTCGGGGAAATTCTTTTCTGATAGGATATAATCTTGAAGCAGCGGTTTTTAAAACGCTGGTAGGGTTGGGTAAGGGTGTAAAGTTTTAGTCACCGCCTTCAAAGTTTTTGGAATTCTGAAACACGCTACAAATTGTTCCAACAAATACTAAAAAGTTGGGAAAATGAGTAGGATCCCGTAGAAAAAAAGGGGGATAGCAGTAAAGGCAATTTCGGAGCCAGGTGGATGGAAAACTCTAAAAGTGTTCGAAAAATGACTTAATTTTCGCTTAATTATTTTCTAACCGAAATTGTAATAGAAAAAAAGAAACTATTTTTGAAGGCTAGAGATCGATCGTTCCATTTGGTGAATTGATTCTCCCAGAAACAACAAATAATTAAACTAATGCTTTTTTGTCATTAACTACTAGTTTTTGGTGAAAAAACCTTCAAAAATGCATGCAAAAACAAAAAAGTTTTAAAAAGTACTAAAGTAGAAGAAAACAAAAGATCCACAACAAGTTATCAACAAAAGCAACCACGTGGATCGATCCCGGGACCCTAAGAGTGAGAGGCGAACGACTTACCTCTGAACCTTTGTGCCCCATGGTACTGAAATGCGTCGCTTCACTTAAGAACACAGAAGGCCGGCTCATAGCTCCATGTCAGCAGCGCGAGAAAACTATTTGACTTGTTAATTACAGAAATTAGCAGAATCCCGTAGAAACAAATGTGGAAAATTAGAATTAGCATTGAAGGCTATAATGAGAACGTGAGGATGGAAAACTCTATAATTGTTCGGTGGACATTTTTGTGTTCTATTTGCCTCTTTTATTCATCTTAGATATTGGAAATGGTTCTTTAATAGACTTTTGGAATACAGCTACCGCAAGTACTAAATGACCTTACGCACGCCCATTTTAGGTAATCATTATGCTGAACACCTGGCTCCTCGGGCCTCAAATCATCTTCGGTTGCGGAGGAAATTTGCTAAATCTGGCTGTTCTCCTTCACCGAACCATGAGATCATCTCGCACCAATCTGGTAGGTGTATCCCTGCATTTGTCCTGGCGATAATCGCCATGTGAGACATGCTATTATATGAGAGTTCTGCTACAAACGCGTCAATGCTGACGATATGAAACAAGCTTTTCTGCTAATCCTTCCTGAAGTGGCAATTTGGATCAGAGTTGAGATTTTGGAGAGAGGGGCATCGGAAGGGAGAGATGGATGGAGGGACTTTGACACATAGAGTCATAGAGACAAAGAGACAGAGAGACAGAGAGACAGAGAGACAGAGAAACAGATAGACAGAGAGACAGAGAGACAGAGAGACTGAGAGACAGAGAGAAAAAGAGAAAGAGAGAAAGGGAGACCGAGAGACTGAGAGACAGAGAGACAGAGAGACAGAGAGACAGAGAGACAGATGAAACATTGATCTCCTTCAGATCTTTGCTGCTATGGCCATGAGTGACCTAGCCTTCCTCCTCCTACACCTACCCGTTCTCCTCTTTTACGCCGTAACCAAGCCTCTTACTTCTGGAGCAACTGTCTTTTTTAGGGCCCCCTGATGTCCTCCGATCTCGTCCGTGTCCACCGCCAAATGCTCTCTTCTCTGATCACCTGGTGCAGTGCCACTTCCATCTGGCTCATGACCTACGCAACCCTGGAACGTGTCCAAGTGATCCGCAGCCCGTTCCGTGTGTCTGACCGTCGTTCCGTCTCTCCCCGCTTCTTCCTCTTCCTTTTCGCCGTTTGGATGGCAGCTTTTATGATCACCGGTTCTAGGATTCAAACTAACTTGACAATGTTGGTTTTCAGTGGTTCCCGCCCTGCCCCACTACATCTACCCACCACTTCAGCGCTTTATCGACGAATCCTACGTTAGCTCCATCTTCGTGGTAAGTGGAGAGAAGGTCGCGACATATGTCTGACAGCTGTGTCTATTTCCAGCCTGTGGGGGTTAATTGAGTAATTGTGCAAAGAATTGCAGTTTTCAAAGGGGAAGTGCAACCTACGTTGCTTCTACGCAAAAATTGGACCATGGAAACAGGAAAAATAGGAGACAACGATTCACATTTTCATCTTGAGTTCGCAAAATCGTCCACAAATTTTTGCGCACTTGTGTTTTTGCATACCTGGTACGCCCGCAATAACCCTCTTGGCGCGAACCCGCCAGTTCAAGGTTGAGGGAAGCGTCAATTACAGGTCACTTGAACCGAAGATTTCACAAACTTTACTGTATCGAGGCTGGAAAGCTTCGAAAAATAGCGAACTTAGGTTTTTTCGATCCGTCTTTGAAAGTTCATAACAATTATAATGGTTTAAAAAAGATATTCTAGCGTTAATCGCAATGGTTCAGTTTTTAGGGTGCATTCATGCTAATTGGTTCGAATAGTTTTAGTAAAAGTTCGTCATTGGAAACGATTTTAGGTTCAGAATGTTAAAACTTGAAAACGAAAAGCGACTGTTAAATGGGAATGAACTTTCCACCTTTCAAGTTTGCTTCTAAAAATACCTAATCCAAATGTTCATTTCAGAACATCAGAGCTGCCCTGATCGTCATCGGCCCTATGGGAATTTGCGGAATGCTGAACTTCCGCCTCGTGCGAGCTCTAAAAATGAACAACCGAGAGTGAGTAATTATTCGAACAAAGATCACCTTTAATTAAGATGCTGGAACTCCTTGGATGATCCCCATAACCAAGCCCTAATCGAATCCCGCGCAAAAACCGAACGTCGTGTTACCGTGGTCGTATGTGTGATCCTCACCTGCTTCGTTGTCTTCAATGTCCCCGGCGCTGTGCTTTTCGTCTACCGTGAATTCTACCACCGCAACTCCCAAGGAATGAGCTTCGTTTTCGCAAGCACCATCAGCAACATGCTGACTATCACTGGAAAGGTTAGCTTCAAATCATCAGTTTGGCGCCAACGTGCTTCTACAAAAGTAGTCTTTTGGCTTAGGGTCACTGAAGGTAAACCTTGTTACTAACATTTGCGATACCACATGGTTTCAAACGAACAGTGATGCGCTCACTTGCAAGTAGAAACGGTGTTTTTGTTTTTTGAACCTAAAACGACGAATTAGTCACAAGTGACCAAGCCTGTATTTGTGCTCAGGGCACAAGTACCGAAAACATCCGTTCAACTGAAGGAACGCAAGTCACAACTCGTAACATTTTGCCAGAATTGTTAAACTGACACACTATTTGTTGTGACAAATAGATTCTTAATATAGGGGTTTTCCCTAACCTTGCCGTTTTTCACCACCTTCGAAAGTCAAATTTAGAAAATACTGATGTAAATGCTTAAACATTAGTCTGTCTCACTAGATAATTATTTCGTTGAAACGGTGCTGCTGACAATAAAACTGTTTTCGAAACTCGGAAATAGTTCTTGAAATAGGTGTGCTTGTAGCTACATGCCTTTGTTTCGCTGTTGAAATGGTACTGTCGCATATATTTGTACGATATATAGCAAAGCGAAACTGCCCACAAAATTGAGCAAAACTGTTTGTCGGTAATTTATGAACTGAACCCTAGAGAACATCGGAAGGCTAGATCTACATGGGGGAATCGTACATATACGTTTGTTGAAAACATGTAGGGAAAGTTTATTGAACTTTACTATGTTGGCTGCCTAGAAACGCCAAAAATTTACATTAGAACCTTTGAATTCTAGCAAGGAGACTGGGTAACGTAACGAACGCCGTTTAGTACATACCCCTCCCCCATTATATTGAAACTACATAATGAACAAAAGTTAGGCTTACACATTGATAGTGCTACTGTATTTTTTATCTGTTTAGTAGTTGAGGGGGGCAGCGCATGAGAAATGAAAAAAAAAACTGTAGGTCCCCGAAAGGGGGGCTACTTTTTTCACCAAGGCCACGTGGGCGCTCACTTTGTTACGCGCAAACATGGGTTTTTCAGGTGTGGTACAACGCCTTGGACCACTAAACCACAGAAAGTTTGCAAATACGCTCTAATTTGAAAAACAGAAATGGAAAAAAGTTCAATACTAAATCTGATTTAATCCATAAAATTTTAAACGACCACCGAATATTGTTAAAATTAGACTGCCTTTTGAGATGTACAATCGCAAGTATGAAATTCCTTAAAAACCCCGTAAAGCTCCTAGAAGGTACCGTTAGTCATGAAAAACTCAATATTTTGTGAAATGTTGAAAACTTAAAACCACTTACCTTCAGGTCCTGAACTTTGTTCTCTTCTGTCTGACTTCTGACCACTTCCGCAAGCTTCTCCGTGAACGTTGCCGCAACTGTTCGGCCATCCCTAGGCGCAGCTCCTCCCGTTCCCAGAGAACCACCACCATCGCTCTGGAGACCTTCTGAAGAAACTGAAGAGTACAAAAAACAAATGTGTTTTCACACTAAACCGGTAGAATAGACTGGAACGTAGTTCCCCTTTCCTGTTCGTGTCACTGACGTGTTTCTTTGTGATCTCGGTCCTGGACGAAGAATTCTATTTGATCTTCACGTATTTAACCATGTGTTGTGCGGAATAAATGTGTTGTCCCAAAGAAGTGTATAAATACATTAACAAAACAAAACTATAAAGAATCTTTGCAAGGTTTAAGAAGCCAGTCATATCCTGAGGGCATGACCAATTGAAAAGTTTGTTTTATATTTTGTGTTTTGAAGCTGGGCATCTCAGAATTGTTTTTTTTCCCGCGAATGTTTAGTAAGTATTTGTTTCAATGAAATCCGCAACAATTTTTTTTCATTTTGTAACGGATCTTCATTGTTTTCCAAAAGCAAATTTAGAACTGCGATTAAAGGGAACGCTTTGTTTTGTAAGGATGTTTTTTCCGTGACTTACAAAATTTACAACAGAAAAAGTTTCTACAGGAAAATTGTTTACCTAACCTTAAGACGAGGTATCTGTAAGACTCGAGCGGCCTGCGGTCCCAGGTTTTCAAAACGCTCCGATTTTCCTAAAACGCTGAAAATTAGTCTATTTGGAGCTAAAACTTCGAAAATCTACGTTCGTTTGGGACAAAAAACTTCCGCGCCGTTTTTTGGATGTTGTAATTAATTTTTCATAACTCGCTTCAAAGTGGTGCTATTTTAATTTTGAAAGACGCAATCGATAGCTCATTTTATTTTAGAAAAAGTTTGTTTTTGACTCAAAGTTTGTATCTTGTTCAAAAAGTACTCAGTTTTTGAAAAATACCAACAGAATGTGAGTTTTGCTATTTTTTTCAGCAATCCAGAGTGCCGATCAGGCTCTGATTGTTTTAGATTTGAAATCTACGTGTAATTCTAGTTCAGAACAGTTTTTCCGCATGTTTGATATCGCGAACTCCAGCTATGCAATGTGCGTTTGAAAACTTCCAGTTTGTAAAATTTTGAGTTTGAGGCTACATTCTGGACGACAGAACCCGGTAAAACTTCATACTTTTGACCTATGAAAACATGCAATCTCTATAGCAGTCGGTTTCAAAGATTTTGTGAGCGTTACAACCCTTCTTGGTGGGATTCACGATTATTATGCTCTCAAACGCCTTTTTGATTTTTTATCTTTTGTGTTTAGATTTGATCTTTCACTTTCTTGATTTTTGTCTTTGTGTTTTCAAGTGGGAAATCGGGGAAATGTATTTTTCGCCGAGAAAATGTTTACACAAACATCTGAAACAACTGCAAGCAGCAACTGCTTCCTTGCTTTTTTTTGGAAACAAATCAAAAGATTTATAAAAAAAACGGTGGTAAGGGAATGGAACGACATGATTATGTGAAGCGAAAAACTAAAAGTATAAAATATATCTTCCGCGGATAAGCGATCCGATTGGGTGTTTTTTGCTTCAACTCCTTTTTGATAATGTAAAGTTGTTATCTTAAAAAGTTTAAACAACTACAAAAATTGGACCGTTTCTGAAGAACATAATATACTGTATTACATGTCTGTCACCGAACTTCGAGCTTTTATTCCCGACGTAAAGATATAGTTGGTAGGTGTTCAATACTTTTACATAGTTTTAGTGAGGTGTTTGAAAACAAAAACAACAAAATTTGAAGTGAACAAAAAATAAAGCTAACAATCTGTTAGCTAAAAAAATATGAACACAAAAAGCGCAGTAAGTATTTTGCAGATGCTAAAATAGTTCGCGTTTTTTTTGGGCTTTTAGGTTATTTAAACCGTTTTTCACTGGCCTTTTGGCTTTTCTTTTATAACTACGTCTAAATATCTATGATCACTTTCATTTTCTCTCTTTCTCTCTGTCTCTCTGTCTCTCTGTCTGTCTCTCTCTCTTTCTCTCAATCTCTCTCTTCACGTTTTCTCTGTTTGTCTCTCCCTGATTAGGCTTGAATGTCAAAAGCTACATATTTTTTGTTCAGGAAAAAAACTTCGACCTTGACTTTTTTATTATTTTTTGTACCGTATCCTTTTTCTCTGAATTTTACAATCAGTAAAACATTTTTTTTGGTTCTTCGCTACAAATCGAACTTCAAAAAACAGGAAATACAAACTGCGAAGTGAAAATTTGACCGAAAAATCAGGGGAAAAAAATATCCGCTGAAATGGCACTGATAAAAGTCTGTTTTGCATTTTTAGATCATTGTCTCATTGCATGTTCCTCTGTCTCTTTATTTTTCTCTCTCTCTCTCTCACTGGATTTTAAAACAAGGATCTATTAATTAATAATTTATGAAACTCTTCTAACAAGACCTACAAAACAGAATTATACAAAAAGTTGTCCACCGGGAACAGCGCCTTTGGACAGGGAGAAGACCTGTCAGAGTTGTGAAGCTCCCACCGAAGCTCTAGTGCCCTGCGGGAATGTGAAAAGAGATCATGACAGGAGAAAGAAAAGATTTCGAAAGGAGAAGTAAATGATTGGAAACGCGGAATTATTTCGAATCCATGATGTCTTCGTCTATGTCTTCAATAGTGTTATAGTTTATCCTGTGCCATTTCTGAAAAAATCGTTTCATTGATTTTCTTTAGGGTTTTACCGCTTTCTGTGCCTTGTAGCCTGTGATTCGGTGAAGTTTGTCGCATCGACAGCTTGGAGGATCACAGCAAGGAGTGGCATTGTATCGGTAGTGGCCCAACTGTGTCGGAACATGGACAAGACTTTTTCGGTGCTCCAAAAGCAACTGGGACATCATTCTCCTTGCCTGCAAAATGAACACATATAAAATGTTATTATACAAATGAGCGTGACTTTTGGAAATTTTACCTACTCCAAATTCTTTTCGAGAGTTTTACGCGGTGTTGGATCTATGATTTTGGCCTTGTTGCCCTTTCCGGTAAGCGATGTGATTTCAAAGACAAACAACTGCATTTTTGAAAATTTTACGTGTTGAAACATATGATGGTAAAATTTACAAAAAATACATCTCCTCAAAAATGTCGGAAAATTTCAGAATCTCTGCCATAGTTCACCTTAGAACATTAAAATTCAATTTTTTTTCTATAATTGCACTATTTATCACTTTGTAGGTTCATTTGCTAAAACCAAGATATAATTTAAAAATGTCGTCAAAATACAATGCGTCTGTTGGTTTTTTGTTCTTTGCTTACTTACAAGCGCTACGTTCAATTCGGAGCAGATTTGAAATTTTTTCAGATGATTTAGATACTGTTCCATTAGAGCGCACTAAGTTTTATTAACTTAGAGAGCATGGTCAAAATAGAAAACATACACTTGGTCGTTTTGTATGAAGAAACTTCAACAATGGCCCAAAACGGCTTGGGACCAAATTGGCCGCTATGTGGTCCAATGCGGCCAAAGGTTGCCAAACGAATCTTTCTTTTTCCTTTTCAAGATTTGGTCCAAAACCGCTTATGCGCAAAAGACCATTCAGTAATAAATGCGCAGGCCGCTAAGCGCCGTAACGCGGCCGAAGGTTGCCAAAACCAAACATTCATTTCTCTCCTTATCGCAAGAAATCAAAACACATAGTTTCTATCAGCTGAAGATCGCATAACATAATCGGCTTTTGCTCAAGCTTGACGCTCGCAAGTTTTTTCTTGCAAGCGGATTTCCTTTTTTTTGACAAGTATAAATAGTTTTGAGATTATGTGGAAAACTGATCAAAGAACTTGACTCTTTATGTTGCTAAGGTTACTAAGGTTAATGTTCTTCAATAGCAGGGAACTTAACGTTGCTAATTCTAAACATGAATCATAGCATTGATAAGGTCGCTAAGGATACAAACACGGAAACTAAGTTCTTAAGGTTTCTACAACTTGAACCTTAACGGAGCTAAGGTTGCTAAGATTAATGTTGTTCTAAAGTTGCTAAGGTTAAAGATGTTCTCTCTCACCTCAAATGTGCTGTCTCCTTCCTCAAGGGGGTACTGCTCATAAGGATCCTTCACAATGTCAAAAACAAGAGGAGGGGAGTGCGTGATAAGATCCTCATCCGGACATGTTTGTGAAACGTACCTGAAAGTAGAATTTCAATTTTTGATACAAATTTTCCTACCAGTCGGTTTTCGGCTTTCCATTGGGACAGTTGCTGTGCAAATCGGCGTCCATCGTGTTGTTGAGGAAGATAATTGACGTTTTGTAGTGGATCTATTGATTTTTATTGATTAATTCTTTCAATTATCGATTACCTTGTATCGATTGTACCGTATGGCCATTAGATGAGTGTTACAGTAGTAGATGATCGGCCTCATGTTACCGTAATGTCCCTCGATTACGTTTTCTCCGCGCAGCTCAGCCATGATGTTAGTTCCGTCCAGGGGCAATTGTTTGTGCTAAAATTAAGTCATTATCTTCGTCATGTGGGTAACATGATTCACTACTTCATGTGCAAAGGTCAAGTTTGCAAAGGGTTGCAAGGTGCTAAAGTGCTTTTTAGGGTCAATTATTAACACCAGTTATGTTTGTTTTTGCGAACTGGCTAAATTTGGGAACTTAGGTTTGTGAACTCCGCCTACGTTTCGTAGGTCAAACGTGATATAATTGCTACTTGTGTTTCCAGAGCAAACATTTCCAAATCCTTCCGTTTGAATAACTCATACTCGCACGTGGAGCAAAACTACCGGTGAATGGCGGCGCTAAATTTGGCCAGTGAGCAAAGTTGGGAAAAACATGAACAAATCGGTGTGCATGGTCAATAAGGGTTTGACAAACTAGAATTTTTGAGAGAGAGAGAGAGAGAGAGAGAGAAAGAGAGAGAGAGAGAGACAGAGAGGCAGAGAGACGGAGAGACAGAGAGACAGAGAGACAGAGAGAGAGAGACAGAAAGACAGAGAGACAGAGAGACAGAGAGACAGAGAGACAGAGAGACAGAGAGACAGAGAGACAGAGATACAGAGATACAGAGAGACAAAGAGACAGAGAGACAGAGAGACAGAGAGACAGAGAGACAGAGAGACAGAGAGACAGAGAGACAGAGAGACAGAGAGACAGAAAGACAGAGAGACAGAGAGACAGAGAGACAGAGAGACAGAGAGACAGAGAGACAGAGAGACAGAGAGACAGAGAGACAGAGAGACAGAGAGACAGAGAGACAGAGAGACAGAGAGACAGAGAGACAGAGAGACAGAGAGACAGAGAGACAGAGAGACAGAGAGACAGAGAGACAGAGAGACAGAGAGACAGAGAGACAGAAAGACAGAGAGACAGAGAGACAGAGAGACAGAGAGACAGAGAGACAGAGAGACAGAGAGACAGAGAGACAGAGAGACAGAGAGACAGAAAGACAGAGAGACAGAGAGACAGAGAGACAGAGAGACAGAGAGACAGAGAGACAGAGAGACAGAGAGACAGAGAGACAGAGAGACAGAGAGACAGAGAGACAGAGAGACAGAGAGACAGAGAGACAGAGAGACAGAGAGACAGAGAGACATAGAAACAGAGAAACAGAGAGACAGAGAGACAGAGAGACAGAGAGACAGAGAGACATAGAAACAGAGAAACAGAGAGACAGAGAGACAGAGAGACAGAGAGACAGAGAGACAGAGACAGAGAGACAGAGAGACAGAGAGACAGAGAGACAGAGAGACAGAGAGACAGAGAGACAGAGAGACAGAGAGACAGAGAGACAGAGAGACAGAGAGACAGAGAGACAGAGAGACAGAAAGACAGAGAGACAGAGAGACAGAGAGACAGAGAGACAGAGAGACAGAGAGACAGAGAGACAGAGAGACAGAGAGACAGAGAGACAGAGAGAGAGAGAGAGACAGAGAGACAGAGAGACAGAGAGACAGAGAGACAGAGAGACAGAGAGACAGAGAGACAGAGAGACAGAGAGACAGAGAGACAGAGAGACAGAGAGACAGAGAGACAGAGAAACAGAGAGATGAAGCTCTGCTTTTTCATGCCCTTTCCCCTTTTATATTGTTATAATGTCAAAAGTATACATCTGACCCGTATTTCTTAGCTCCGACCCGAAAACGAAAGTGCATTACAATAGCTCCAGCGGACATAATTGTGCAAACCCTTTCGTGAATCCGATTACAATTATGCGTAAACATCTCTGAAAAGGTCGCACGTACCCATCTGTCTCATCTGAAACCCGATTGTTCCGAAAACCCGGCCAGGAGCCTGATTAAACTGACTAAAAACAGCCGTAAATTACTCTCTGGGTGGTCTTCGCTCCCCAGTTCTAAAATCAGGAAGTTCCACAAATCCCGCAGTGATCCATAGGCTTTGGATTGCGGCGCTCACTTTGCGTCATGAGCTGTCACCACCAGCGGCAAAGCTTTCGCTTACGCAACGCTTTTGGTTCTAGGTCTACTGTAAGGGAGCGCTCATAAACCATGGAGCAGCTGACCTAAGCAAAGGCTTTGCGTCACTCGTAAAGCACCGCGCGGACCACGAGCATGGATAATTGCGTTTAGTTCATCATAATGAGGCAAGAACAGTGACGCCTTTCGCGCGCAAAGATGCGAAGCACGCAAAAAGGAAATGCGCGGCTCTGCAAACGCACGTACCCGCGATCGATTTAGGATGAAAATGAGATACTTTACGCTGCAGAAAGCGGAACTTCCATTTTTGATTCTTCACCAAGGTATGATCAAAGCGCGGTCAAGATTTAAGGTTTTAAGAAGCTTGGGAAGAGCAAAAGCTAAGTTCAGATTTGAATGAGGATGGCTTATGTTCAGGCTGAGTATGATTGGGGAAAGACGTAAGCGATGTGTGTGTGTGTGTGTGTGTGTGTGTGTGTGTGTGTGTGTGTGTGTGTGTATGTGTGTGTGTATGTGTGTGTCTGTGTGTGGGTCTGTGTGTCTGTGTGTGAGCGTGTGTTTGTGTGTAAGTGTGTTTGATAGGCCTTACCTTAATCGGGCAGCTGTGCATATCCATGAACGTTTTGTAAAGATCCATCGACGAAATCACTTCATTGCTGACCCTCTTCTCCTTCACAGTTCCCGGCTGCCAAGCGATGAACGGAATCCTGAATCCACCCTCGAAACTGTTCGACTTGCCGCCTGAAACAATTTGTGATCAGGTTTTAATGAAATCTCCTCTCGATTGATAAAGACAGATATGAAAGCCCTTATCACTATAGTGAAATTGTCACCTTTTAGTCCGGCGGTAGAGCCACCGTTATTACAAAGTTCCACGTGTGGCCCATGGTCAGACATCAGAATAACCAAGGTGTTTTCAGCGATCCCGGCGTTTACCAACGAGTCCAAGACCTCTCCAACTGCCCATGACATCTCATTAATGGCGTCGCCGTAGATTCCTGAAGAATGGGTTAATTACAAAAAAGAAAGGAATGGATCAATGAATTTGAAAATGGAATTTTACAATTAAAAATTGTAATATAATACCACTTCATTCGGTTTGCTAAGTTTTAAGACTGGTATATGTCTCATATGATCAAACCCCGTGCTGACAGGAATAACTCCGGGATATGGCTAATTGGAAATTCTGAGAAAACAGCCCATACCCAGGTGGTGGGGAAAATTGTTGAAATTTTAAAATCGAAAGTTCATTAAATTGCCCTGTTAGCTCCCAGATGTGCTATGAATTTCTTATTTCATTCGATCCCTCGCTATTAAAGAAGTAAAATGCCCAAAAATACACAGGAAAAACGTAAAATTCCCCAAAAATTAGTTCATTTTTCTTTTCCTTTTTTTGTGACAAAACATCGTCGCTTTGAAACATTGTAAACGCCCGTTTCACTTGAAAAATATTCTCAATGAGCTCAATTTTGGAATCGTTACAGTTCGTTTTGAAACAGTTCCAGCTTCAGTCACTTTTTTCTTCAAAAACAAACCTCGACTTGATTGTCCTCTGAAGTTCGGTCCAGCAAATTGCGTACTGTGAACATGGGGAAATGAAAAATAGAAGAAGAATGGAGTTTCGTGCTGATCCTTCAACATCCTGTCACCCAAAAATTTCTTCCAGTCGTTGACCATGATTTCAGTTAGGTAGTCGAATTGAATGGGCTGTTGAACGATTTCATCTCCATCGTAGAGGAAACACAATTTGACATCCGCCCCGGGTTTGTGGTATTCCTAAAAGATAATAAGGTTAATTGGTTTTGGGTTAATTACCCCTGTGGTATCACACTGCCAAACATTTGTGAATGGAATGTTCACTCCAACGTGGTCGAACCCTCTTCGACTTGGCAAATGACCTCCGTCACTTGAATTGTGTTCGTTGATTCCCAAATGCCACTTTCCTATCATTCCTGTGACGTAGCCTGAAAAACACCCTTGAATTTTGCACACCTGTGTTACGGTACCTGCTCCTTTGAGCATTTCAGCCATGGTGGTCTCTTCTTTGGGGAGACCTCCAATATCGTAGGGTAGGAAAACTCGCCGACCCCCCACAACGCCAAGGCGAATCGGCAAGCGACCTAAAATCGCAAACTACAAAGGATAATGGGGTGGTTTTTGATGATTTCGTTTCGAGTTTTGTAGTTCTTTTGTGTTGAAGTACATCTAAATGTAGCTACAGTAGTTACGATTTTGAAAAACAGAAAACAGAAACTATGACAGGTAGGACATCAGACTATTTTAAGGTACCTGTCATGAAACCGGCTCTGCTGGGGCTGCACATGCTGTCAGCGGAGTAAGCCTGGGTGAATCTTGTGCCTTCAGCTGCCATTCGATCCAACTGAAAATGAGAATTAAGAAAGCGTAAAAGTTGACGTGTTTCAACTATGTTTAGCTGAACTCGGAAGTAACAATTGTGAAAAACGAGCAGTACTTATCAATACTGAAGTAGATAGTAGCGACTAAATGGAGTGCATTCTACAGTACAGTTTGGACAACAAGCACAAAATTTTATCGCTTTCTAATAGAGTTAAAATATAAGAATAGCGTTTCGAATTCGCTATTCTTTAGAAAGTTTATTTGTTACGTTTTTTGGAGAACAAATTCACATTATAAACATCAGGTTTGGGAAAGTTATAAAGGGTCAACTCATTACTGCTTTCTGTGGGCAAGATCGCATTTTTCGGCTTGCTTCTTTCAGTGTTTTCGGATTACCCTATGCTTTCGTTTTTTGTATATTTATTGTTTTTTACAGTAATCTGCATCAGAAGGAAGTGAATCTAAACAAAACTGGGTCCCAAATGACTTACAATTAAGGGAGGGGTATAGGGTCGTTATTAGATACAACGTAACTTCCCCCTCTCAGGCTTCAACAAAAGCTTAAGGAACCTAGGGACGAAGTTTTTCTGACTAAGAAACATGTTTTATTCTGGGTAATTTTATTTCCTTATGAAGTTTTTGCGTTTATTCTTTTCCCGCTTGTCTTAGTTTGAAAAAGGGTCTGTATTCCCTAAAAGTTTTTGATTTTGGCGCAATTTTGTTCCATTTTTGCTTCCTAGATGTAGATTTTTTCCTCACCAACTTATTATTTGATCAAGCTCATACGTAGATTAGCCACGCATTCAGTCTTCTTTGAGCTAAGCTCGTATTAGCTTTTGCTCTTTTTTGCTCTTTTGTAATTTCAAGGCAAGCACGAAAAACGATGAAACTGATTTCCGCAGTTGCGTTCCAGAGCTTGGAGGGGGCTTAGTTAAAGGAACCCCCCCCCCTAGGTCGGTTGAATTAAATGTGCTCAAAAACTTCAAGAACACGAAGACTCTGTTTTAAGGTCTTAAGGAAATGCGAATCTGTATGGATACAAGCTTGTTAGACTACTAGGCAGGGGCGTTTTCTAGCTTAAAAGTCTCAATTTAGTGTACCTCCGTTGCAAATAAGGTATGAACAGAATAAGCATGTTCACTAATGCGTAAAAGCACTAAGACTCTGTTACCCTAAGGTCGTTAACAACCGTATCATTTCTATATGTACCTCTAAGTTGGTTTGTTAAGGTCTTACTATGGTTTGTGTTTCGTATAACGTTAATCTTTTGCAAACCAACCTGATTACCCTCTTGTGTCGGATGTCCGTAGGAAGCGATGTCACCGTACCCTAAAACACTAAGTTTAGACCTTATCTACCCTAATCGTTACCTAGATCGTCGATCATCAATATCACAACATTGGGCCGTTCAGGCGTCGGCGGCGCACTACAGGACGACGCCAGTCCTGCGAGAAGTAGTACCCGAAGTGCGATGAACATACCCTAAAACAACGGAAGGTTGACTTCAGTTTAAACCTAAAATTCAGCACTTTAAAGGGTCGCCCAACAAATGGCTCCCTAATGTTGCATCACTGGGGGTGATCAGACATTAGAGATTGGCCGCGCGAAAACAGTCATGACGAAAAAATATTTGCAGCCGGCCTGTTTTACGGCTTTTTAGAAATCAAAAACTATTGCCATCTAGTAATGTGATAGGGTGGGGGTGTTGGGCCTCTGATCAAAAGTCTTCGGACCCGTGTTTCGTAGTGTACTGATCAAATTATATGAATATTATAATCCCACGGTGAACGTGGAAACAGATGACGCCTGGCGTAGACAACGTATAGCAGTGGGAGCTATAGCATCCAGGCTTAGAAATGGGAATGACCATATTTATGCTGGATAAAGATATACATACAGATAAATATGCTAGTTATAAATACGTGGGAATGTATAAGCTGTTGTTAGTCTTTGAGATGTTCATTTCAATCAAGGTTTTCGCTTTCTTGCAAATGTCAGTCATACGATTTTCAGTTGGTGTTTGAGTGATAACTACACTATGCACAAAATTAAGCCAATTTCCGACTATCAAAAATAGTAAAGCTAAGTTAGTCTTACGTAAGATGTCGGTAGCTGTGCGTAAAAGTGCTAAAAACAAAGATACTGAATTTTCCAACATTCGAAAAGTGTTTTTCAGACTTTTAAATACATTGGTTCTCAACTTCAAAAAGTGATTCAATTTTGAAAACAAGTGTACAACAAATTTAATTGAACAAAAAGTACTCAACCTCAGCTACTACAACCTAAGGCCGCAATGTGGAACCTAAGGCCGCTATGAGGGTCCTGAGGCCGCTATGAAGAACCTAAGGCCGCGATGAGGAACCTAAGGCCGCGATGAGGAACGATGGACTTAGGGCCGCTATGAGGAACCTGAGGCCGCTAAAAGAAGCGTGAGGCCGTGATGGGGAACCTAAGGCCGCGATGGGGAACCCAAGGCCGAGAAGAGTAACCTAAGGCCGCCATGGGGAACATAAGGGCGCGATGGAAACCTATGGCCGCGATGCTGCCCCGGAGCGCCTTGAAAGCGTAGTTTGAGCGTAAGCGAGCGTATTGAGAGAATCTAGAAGCACAATTGAGAATATGTTACTGGGTAAATGCACCTTGGGACATTTTAATTTGGGTTTTTTTTAAATGTGGGACGACCAAATTTGCGTTTTGAACATTGTGGAACGTTTTAATTTCGGAAAATTCGCTAAAAACTCGAAATCTGAGATATCCAATTTCGCTTATCCGAAAAACTGGTTACACACAAACTTCAGACACGAAAAATGGAATCTAATGTGTTTTGGTGTATGAAAATCACCTGTCACACGAAAAAGCAAAGTTTCAATGGAATCCTTGCCCTTGTAGGGAAATCAGAAAAACGTTTCGCATGAACCAAGTGGGAAAGTATGATCACACTGTTATTGAATTGCGGAAATTGTTTCGACAAATCAAAGGAATTCGGGAAATGCGTCTGGAAGTTTAAAAAAAACGAAAGAGAATTGAAAGCTTAGAGTGGGGAAATAATGGGCGAATTATAAAACTGTCTGGAAAGCTGCTGCAGATGCAGAGGAAAGGGACAAAGTCTGTCTCAGAAGAGAGAGAAAAGTGGTTGGGGCGAGAGTTTTTGAAAATTAACCTCCCGAAGGAGTGGGAAAATGTTAAAGTGAGATTTCCGACCCACATTGGAGTTTTTATAGCTTGTAAGTTCAAAATCCCAGAGTCTGTAGCGTAAAGTGTAAGTCAGTTACGTAGAACTAGGACAATACAGTACAAAAGAAAAAGAGACATCATACATCTAACAGGCTCTTTGTATTCGGAAGAGGTGTTTCGCCTACAAACAACGAGTACTACGAAAATAACCGATTTCATGCTGCTTTTGCCTAAAGTTACCAGAGAAACATTGGAAAAAGATGAACTTTTGGCTTAGAAAGCCAAAGTCAAGGGGCAACTGTGGGCCCGTTGAGCTGTGCCGCTGAACGACCCAAAGGAAGGGCGTGGCGATGAGGGCAGGGGGCGGAGCCGCACCCCCGTAGAAGACTGGTCGGAAAATGCAATAATCGCCCACGCCGCCGGTCCAAGATAAGAGTCATCTATCTTAAATGTTTCTTAAACTAAGTCGGAAAAGGTAGAAAGATGGTTTTTGTTCTACCCCACGCACTGGGTGTGAGAGAGAGGGAAGGACAGGCAATCTACGGTCGGTTAGGCTGGGTAAGACTTCCGCGGGGCGGATAATTACCAATTAAAGAAAACTAGAATTCTTGTCAAACAAGTGATTCAGAGGAAAAATAGGAAAGAAGATACAACTTGCTAAAGGACAAGCTTCAGATATAGAAATTTTTAGAAAACCTAGGTTTTGGAGCCCCACATATTGTAGTAAGCCTTCACAGAAGGCAATCAAAAGGAGGGGACGAGTTGAATGGTAATATAAAAAAACTGTTTCCGGAGGGAGATAAGTCAAAACACAGATAGCAAGACAGACAGAAGGGGTGAGAACTAGAGATATAGATAGAGGGAGAAAGAGAGACACAGAGAGACAGAGAGACCGAGAGACAGAGAGACAGAGAGACAAAGAAATAGAGAGATAGAGAGATAGAGAGACAGAGAGACAGAGAGACAGAGAGACAGAGACACAAAGAGATAGAGAGATAGAGAAACAGAGAGACAGAGAGACACAGACCCACAGAGACACAGAGACTCAGAAATCATGGAAAAAGCATAGGACTATGTAGGAGGTGTTCAAAAATGTCGGCCTGTGACCGAAAAAGCGAAAGCCTCATTAATTGCGGTGGGTTTTATTGCAATTGCAAAAACGCGCGCGTCTTTTGATCTACTTTCCCGACTGTGTCCCGAAAATCGCCTAAGGCAATGTGACTGACTTGTTTCGATGATCGTTCGAAAGGATGAAAAGGGATAAGATACATAAAATCTTGAGAGACAGAGAGAAAGAGAGAGAGAGAGAGAGAGAGAGAGAGAGAGAGAGAGAGAGAGAGAGAGAGAGAGACGAGACACATTGACAAATGCGCGCGCAGAAGAGGCACCCCAAATTACGTAACAAGCGCGCAACCTACAGACATCTGATAACTGTCTTCGATGGTCGTGTACTCACATCTAGCTAACGAAAACAAGGTCACGTTTGACACCACTTCCTTGGGGTTCTTTTTTTAGTTGCCCACGTTTTTGTCAAAGTTCGAAAACAAAAAAGTTCATTTAACACTATTTTCCAAACAGGAAACTAATTTTTGGTCGGTGATCGGTTTTTTATCATCATCTAACTATTTCCTTCGCTTTCAATACTATTTTGTCAAATTGTGTTTCCTGCCAATTGAAAATGAAATTGAATTCTCTCTCCGATTTTTTAATAAAAATAGGCAGACGTAAAAGACGGAAGTAAGATCAAAAAATTGGGCAGCAAAGAAAAAAAGCTATACAGAAAAGGGTGAGAGAGTGAGAGAGCGAGAGAGCGAGAGAGTGAGAGAGTGAGAGAGTGAGAGAGTGAGAGAGTGAGAGAGTGAGAGAGTGAGAGAGTGAGAGAGTGAGAGAGTGAGAGAGTGAGAGAGTGAGAGAGTGAGAGAGTGAGAGAGTGAGAGAGTGAGAGAGTGAGAGAGTGAGAGAGTGAGAGAGTGAGAGAGTGAGAGAGTGAGAGAGTGAGAGAGTGAGAGAGTGATAGAGTGAGAGAGTGATAGAGTGATAGAGTGAGAGAGTGAGAGAGTGAGAGAGTGAGAGAGTGAGAGAGTGAGAGAGTGGGAGAGTGAGAGAGTGAGAGAGTGAGAGAGTGGGAGAGTGAGAGAGTGAGAGAGTGAGAGAGTGAGAGAGTGAGAGAGTGAGAGAGTGAGAGAGTGAGAGAGTGAGAGAGTGAGAGAGTGAGAGAGTGAGAGAGTGAGAGAGTGAGAGAGTGAGAGAGTGAGAGAGTGAGAGAGTGAGAGAGTGAGAGAGTGAGAGAGTGAGAGAGTGAGAGAGTGAGAGAGTGATAGAGTGAGAGAGTGATAGAGTGATAGAGTGAGAGAGTGAGAGAGTGAGAGAGTGAGAGAGTGAGAGAGTGAGAGAGTGGGAGAGTGAGAGAGTGAGAGAGTGAGAGAGTGGGAGAGTGAGAAAGTGGGAGAGTGAGAGAGTGAGAGAGTGAGAGAGTGAGAGAGTGAGAGAGTGAGAGAGTGAGAGAGTGAGAGAGTGAGAGAGTGAGAGAGTGAGAGAGTGAGAGAGTGAGAGAGTGAGAGAGTGAGAGAGTGAGAGAGTGAGAGAGTGAGAGAGTGAGAGAGTGAGAGAGTGAGAGAGTGAGAGAGTGAGAGAGTGAGAGAGTGAGAGAGTGAGAGAGTGAGAGAGTGAGAGAGTGAGAGAGTGATAGAGTGAGAGAGTGATAGAGTGATAGAGTGAGAGAGTGAGAGAGTGAGAGAGTGAGAGAGTGAGAGAGTGAGAGAGTGGGAGAGTGAGAGAGTGAGAGAGTGAGAGAGTGGGAGAGTGAGAGAGTGAGAGAGTGAGAGAGTGAGAGAGTGAGAGAGTGAGAGAGTGAGAGAGTGAGAGAGTTAGAGAGTGAGGGAGTGAGAGAGTGATAGAATGAGAAAGTGAGAGTGTGTATGAGAGAGAGAGAGATGCAGCAAGGAAACAGCGTGGCCGTTCACTTCAGTTTGATTTCTGATGCTCCTGTTATCTATAAGCTTATCAGTAAAACTTGGAGCCTAATACTGAAGTTCAAAAGTGTGCAGGGAAACTGCTCTTAACCTTTGTACTGAGTACGTTTTCCTGGTTAAAAACGTCATTTTCAGTTGTCATCAGAATTAACACCCGTTTGCAACATGCGTGCACGCTGCACGGAGTGTTGTATAGATCGACCGTACGAGCGAGGTACGGAGATAAGAGAGGACAACAAAAACGCCGGCATCGGGTAAGGTGTTTTGGCGATGAGGCAATGATAAACTAAGGGATCAATGACCAGGTCGAACCTATATCAACCTTTCTCCTCGTGCGGATAGCATCTTGGTAGCTCCGGCGAACATGACCCACGTGCGTCTATCACGAACGGAAAATTTAGAAGTCCGTGTGAAAAAGGTGTGGAAATATTACACAAAGAGTGTCTTTAAAACGTTCGATTTGCTTGATTGTTGAAAAAATAACAAATCAGCAGTTTGAAAAATGAAAATGCCCTTTTTGGGGTTGTGATTTGTGTTTTCCTCTGAGCATACAATAGTGAGAAAGATCAAGATATCTAGGCCCGATAGCACACATGCAAACAAGGTGTGTAGAAGATGCTTCATTTTGTGATTAACGTGCAAAAACAATATACAGTTAGTGGAATTTTGTAAATTGGGTAACATGAAAATTGTATATTGGGAAAAACACGTTTCAAAACAGGAAACTGTAACTGCCATGGGTTGGAAGCAATGTATGTGTACTTCAGTGCATACCACAAGCGCGCTCTGTTCGTATTGAGGAATATATATTTTTATGAAAATTCTACAAACCGTTAAATTGCCACTAGAAAAAAGTATGATTGTTTGAACAGGGTTGAATCGAACTTGTAAGGTGATAAAAACTTGTAAAATTGCATGTGCTTTTAAAAAACGTTAAACTGGGAAGTAATTGTAAAAACTAATGTCTTAAGGGACCTCGAATGACCGACCACAAAAAATTCTTGGAAACTTTAGGAACCAAAACAGTTTTTCTCCCAAAAAAAACACAAAAAAAAGAATAATTGGGTGAAAAAGTCCTGTAACGCAAAACTTGTTAAGAAAAACGCATTAAAACTCCTTCAATGCCATACAACGCCATACATCCATACATCGTAGACCAGCGTCTGACCATAACGGAAACTTTGAACATTTTCATAAAAAATGATAAATTCACCATACTCTAAGAATTCTGTTTTGAAAACAAACGTTCGGTTTGTTTGATAGATACAAACAAAATCAATTAAAAAATGAAACGGTGGTTTTCAGATTTGTGATTTGTGTTTTCATCGCAGTGTACAATAAAGAACCAGATATCTAAGACCGATAGGACAGATGCAAACAATTTGTGTGTAGAAGCTGTTAGATTTTCTGACCCATGGCTGGCTACAATACAAAATTGGGGTTGGCAGCCTTCGGCCGCTTCAATGCGTTTTCACTGCCTTCATCCGTTCGCCGCTCAGTTTTGCGGTCTAATGTAGGTACGAACATGTAAGCTCGGGTTGACTACTAAATGGCGGCCGCTTCGCGCCAGAGCGGTTTTCGGTCACCCTTTGATCCTCTTTCCTCACTCCTCACCGCACCACTTCTCCCTATTTTAGAAATGAAGGGCGGAGTGCTAACAGAGAGAGCCTGCATTAGACAGTGATAAAGAAAAAAAATGCTATTAGAAAGTATGTTAAACTTTAAAACGAAATAATTGCGAAACCGCACGTATCTGACCAGTAAGTGAAAATTGCAAGATAAAAGCGTGACTGTCTGAAAGCACAAGAAAGAACGCTAAAATGTTAAAATGCAAAAAAGTGATAAAGTGCAAAAGATATGTTAACCGGCCTCAGACATAAAGACGAAAGGTCAAAGAATCAATGGCAAAAACATCCGGAAGCCTTCGGAAAAAGTTTTTGTTGCTAAAAAAAAAAGCAACGGGAAAAGTGGGATAACGTTTTCAACTGAATATCTTTTACATAAAAGCGCTTTGAAACCTATATTTTTGGAGTTGGACAACAACTTACATGCATTTCCCGGTCAAGTCACCTCAAACGCATTGGAAACAACAGCTGTCACTACCTAGATCTCTACGGAAAGATTTGCGATCTGTGATCGACATTCACAGAAGAGATATGCGAATTGTGTTGCGCTGGCACGAAAAATGTGTTTCAAAAAGGAAGAAAACGCAAAGATAGATTATTTTGGCGGAAATTGGTCAAAGTTCCGTAGTTTTCAAGGATTTCGAGGAAGAGTTATTGTTTATCTAAGGGAACCGTAACCACCGTTCCAAAGTTAATTTCATGTGTAGACAGATCTACTAAACGAAATTTTTCTGTAGACAGGTCTACTAAACGTTAAATATCCTGTGGAGGAAGATCGATTGTTATAACCAGAGTTGGGCCGAATTTGTGACTGGTAGTGTGTCTTAGACCTCTAGATAACAAGTAGTACTTCATGCTTTAATATTTCGAAATTCATGCGTTTTGGCAACTTTATAAACCGTAACGATGCATGCATGTTACCTGTTTGCTCACACTCAGGCACAATTTGCACGCAAATAAGCTGAACCGAACAACAGTCATACTATTTCAAAGGAATGCTGTAGCAACCGATATTTTTGGTATAAAATGTGAAGTTCTGCGAAACAATCTTAAAAACTGAACTATCCTAATTATCATGTTACCCTCAAAAATTTTCAAACTCAAATCTCCATAAATTGCAATTTTGCTCATAACTTTTTGTTTTTGGAAATGGTAGATTATTAATTTGGATTGTTTTTGAAACTTCCATTTTTCCTTAGAAAACCTATATAACTTATCGTTTTTGTTAACTTGGACACTGAAACAAAAATGACGGTCCAAACGTTTTTTCGGGTTATTTCTATCCATCTGGGGGCCATATGAAGGTTATACAAGCTTTCAGCTAATCCCATTTTTTTCTTTGTCACCTTACAAAGCCTGCTCACACAGAAGTCTTCAAAGCACAGAAAGTTGTAAAAAAAGTTAATCGGGGGCTGATAGTTTATCAAAAAAGATGTTTTTGTTTTGATATCAGTATGGGCGCAGACACACGGAAAGCAAATTAAAATTTAAATGGGTTAGGCGAGAAAATATTTATTATTATTGTTATTATTTGCAAAAACTCTGTAAAAGCAAAAATCAACGAAAACTTTTCTAGTTTAAAACAAATGTTGTAAAACATAGCCAGCTAGCTTTTGTAGTTTGCTACGCAGCGAAGTGTGCTTGCAACGTCAAATTTTTGCTTACTAAAAGGTCACTACATATGTAGTTTAGACATACAGATTAATCAGGAAGTAGCAAAATGTTCTGAAACTTGCTGCTTTGACTTATACGTCATTTCAGTCACGTAGCAAAAACAGAATTTCCTTGACTTCCTGTTATGCTAGCGATTTAATTGAAATACCTGCAACTACGACGATTCCTTAACGGTGACGTGTCTACAACCGCTCTAGCTGTACGATTTTTGGCTATGCTACATTTTCGTTTTATTAAAATTTAAAGCCATCATCATCGCAATTGGGGTAGCTACACTTATTTATAGTGCCACAGTTCCGTTCCAACCAAGTAATTTCAGTTCAACATGTGTCAGTTAATCGGATTATACTAAAGGCTGACTTTGACTTTAGAGACGAAAGAAAGTTCATTTTCAAAAATTTAAAAATAGATTGGAATCAAGGAAGGGGAAAACATACGCATGGCTACAAATTGGTAGAAATCCCTAGCTGTTTGTGGTAGTCTAGTGGACTAAGGGGGTTAGAGGTTTAAGGCACGCGCTAATACTCAAAAGGTCAATGTTCGATACCGCTGAGGGAATAAGAAAAAGGTAAAATGGGTAGTAAACATCCCTAGGAAAGTCTTATTGCAAAATGGGCTCACAAAGAAGACATAGTGAATCACATCGCCGGACTTAGCATATGGGTAACCCTGCCATAAGCGGCCGTAGGTCGGAATTCTCAGCGGCCGAAGGCCATATGGCGCTACTAAAGGGTTATAGCAGAGGGAAACATAGGAAGAGAAAAAGAGAGTCAAAGAGAAATTTAGTCCAGGATATCAAAGATGTGCATCTATAGTTGTAAAACGCAAATATGTCTTACAAAATGCACTTTTTTCTCTCGGTCTCCGCAATTTGCCGCTCCCTCATCTGAGTATCACACGTCGGCAGCAAAAACGCCGCAGATTTCCACTTAGGAACAACCATATGTTGGTAGTCAAGGGGTCTAAAGCACCACGATGCATCATAGTTCGATCACGCCCCGGATCAAGGTACCCTTCTAGTCTATTGATAATGTTCAATGAAAGTAGTAAGTCTGGAGAAACATTGTTAAGCTTCGAAAAGAGCCTCACCTGACTAGAAAATGGTTTTCTCCGGTCTCTGAAACCTTAATACAAAAAAAATCTAATACAAACTCAAAACGATCCCTGGCTGACACAGGAAAGTCATCGCGGAACGAACATTCATGATCAGAAATCAAATCATACTTCGTCGCTTTCACACTAGTCACTCATTCAAATTTTCTTACTGTGAAAGTGGAATGTGATTATTATGAAATGTCACAAATGAGTGGTGGCTTAAAGTGGCTTAGGGGGGGGGGCTTGTGACTGATCTCCCCCATTTTTGTTATCTAAGACATTCCGAAAAATGTTCACAAAGTGAAATTCATTTTATCATTTCGATGCAAGTTTAAATCGAATCTCCCTTAGCAATTGTTTTTGTGTATGTATTATATGTAAAACCTATTTGATACTTTTGTTTTTAAGCTGTGTACACTACTGCATTTACCATGGAACAAATGCAAACGCATAAGTTCACCCTGCTAACCACTGCAACTTTTTTGCACAGAAAAGTGCACACGGTGGTTATACTCTTTTCAAAAATCCATCTGTTACGTAGACAACTAAAATCAACTTCCCACATTGAGTTCAATTCTAACGAGGATCATTGAACACGAATTGAAATTTCATGTTGAAATTCAGTCATCCCACTGAAATCGTGTTGCAATTCTAATTTCACTAATTCGAAGACAAACCGACAGACCCTACGTAAATTCATATTTTGAGAAAAACTAATTTCCACCCCAAATAGGCTTCGATTTAAAATGTGGAGGTGTATATACGATGCGTGGTTTGACGTCAGGAAATATATATTTCGGGAGTGGGAGAGTAGTGAAATGGAACTCTGATCGTAGTATCACACTGATTGCACGTTTTAAGATTTCGACCGTGGGAATGTTTTCAAAGCGGTGATGTGCTCGTATACGAAAGGAAAACGTTTTGAAATTTGGTCAGGGAAGCAATTTTTTCCACAAAGTACGTGGCATGACGTCCCAAAGTTGGGAGACCTTGTGAGAAAAGATCAAGGGAAACTGAAATAGTGGGGGTGAGGGGGGACAAAACGGTTCAAAAGAGGGACTGAACCTATAAACTATGAAAAAGGCCTCCAATGAGAATCATGGCATACTGAAATTGACGTTTTTGCGCACTTTAGAGCAACATGCGTTACAGAACTTCAAAAGCGAAAGTGCGAAAACGCCAAGACGCCGAAAAAAGCGATGTAATTAAAAGATACTGCCACAGTTTTGAGATTTCTTAGAGTTCAGCTTTTGAAACAGTACAAATTTCCATGTAACAGGGTTTGAAAAGGAAAGAAACGTTGAGTCAAAAGGAGCTCGTAAATAGAATCCTATTACTGTTATTGTTGTGTTGCCATGAGATGCAACAGGTGTGAAGCAGTGCAATGCACTGCAGGTAAACATAGCAAAGAAGTTCCGTATACAAGTGATCGGACGTCTAAACATCAACATCTAGGATTTTACGCAACTGTTGCAAACAACAACAACAACACAGATATAAACTCGAGGACGGCGTCGTTAAATGTAATACAACTTTGAAAAATTGAACATTGCCAGCTAAAACCACAAACGATATTTTGTCTGATTTGACTGCCGTGTTCACTGAGTATCATATGGGCAAGCCAGAACAATTTACGATTACTGAACATTGGCATATCAAGCCAAATTTTAAAGATTTTTGGTTGAATCTTTTCAAACACTCAAATTTATTGATTTCTAGGGTGTTTTCTTGATTTTCTATGAACACAACTTGGTAACATTACAATTCACAAGTATTTTTTCGTTCGACTACTGAGTTCATTGAGTATCTAATGCGCAAGGCTACTCAAACTACATTATCGAAACATTGACAGATACGACAAATGGAAGAAATGTTTGAATGCTCTAATGGCAAAGTCAGTACGATAAAAAATCATGCAGCAGTCGCCAAACGAAATCGGCGAAAAGAGCTGCTTTTTCTCTGCGTCTTCGCTTTTTGTACGCTGTTTTCGCCTGCGTATCGCACAAATGCTTCATTAAGGCTGTTTTTGGCCGAATTCCAATTTAGCGACAGCTATATATACATACTTTTTCAAGTTAAATCTTGATTTTGCAGCCAAAATATGGCTCAGGACCCAAAAAGTTTATTCTTGACACATGGTTTCCCACTAAAATTTTTAAATCAGAAACACCGCCATGCGATTGATAGTATTTGGGAGACAACTACAATGTTGTCATGCCAGCGTGCAAAAGTGAAAAGTCAAGACAGACAGGATTAACAATGATAAGAGATTGGTCAACATAGGCTTAGAATTCTGTTCAAATTAAGTTTTCACGCGACCAAAAACAAAAGAAAGGGTTTAAAGCCCTTCAGGCAAATCTAAAGTTTTGAGATAACTCCTTAGAATATCAAAAAAAATTCCAACCACTCTTTTTTGCGACAAACTGGCTTCTGATGTTTTCTTCTTTGTTGGGTCATCGCAGTGTTGCATATGGTAGCCTACGTCAAAGCGCATGACTACCAATTTTCAGAATATAACAATGCCAGGACCAACGAAAATCGCGTGCAACAATAGTAAACGACACTGAATTCCCAGAAAGTCCGTTAAGAGCAACATAGGCGTCAACAGAACCAAAGAACTATGTCGCAAGGGTCGGTTGGTGTTGGAGCCCATAGGTAGCAACAAACAGAAACTAGTGTGAATTTTGCGTAAAAAATAGTAAAAAAACCAAAATTTAGTAAAATTACTGATAATTCATCGAAGTACTTCAAATGCTAAGCTTCACAATAATTTTTTTGTAATTCCATAAAAAATTTTAAAACTTTTCGATTTCGTATACTTTTCTCGTGTAGCTTGCGTGTAATTTACAAAGTTGTTTATTTGTTGTTTGAAAAGTGGCTTCAAAAATAAAGTTTTTGGTGTAAATTCGAGGTATTGTGTATTTCAAAAACGACAAAAAATACTGATTTGGAAACCTTTCTGCCCTGAAAAACGTTTGTTGGGGGCCAAACGATCATCTTCACTCAAAATCACAACGGGATTCTCAACTATGCCGGAATTTATGAAAATCAAGGGAAAACTTGGTTTTCATTGTTTCATCTGATGCGAGACTGGGCATTATTGCGTTTAAACAGTTAAAAAACACTGCTAAATCAAAATTGATTAAAATGATTTTTAAAATTTCTTTCCTCAGGCAATGTTGTGTGTTTCATTGTCTGCCGTAGATGTTTTGTCTGGGAAGCACTAAGGCCCCGATTGTGTAAGCAGCACCTTCCTCGATAGTTCGTCTGTTTTGAAAACTTGGAGATATACTACCATACAGTGCCCTGCAAAATGCTAGAGCCTCCCCCCTAAAAATCACCGTATGAAAGTTGTTAGCGTTTTTCACAGCATGGGAACCTGCTAGATCGATTCCCCGTACCCGAAAACCAGACAAAATTAAACACCAAAAAGTTAAAATCCATTTCTAAAAGGTTTAGAATTGTCTGTGATGTACGAAGTTTTTCTCTACCTCAGAACTGGCAAAAGCCTATATGAAAACGCGATTTCGAAGGGGATCTCTGTAATTTTGCACCGGCCAACAAAACGGAAAAATCAGCTTGAAAAATTTTCATATTCAACAAACAAACTAAGGATTTTGTAAGGTTTCGGCTACGGGGAATCGATCTAGCAGGGTGCCATGCTGTGAAAAACGCTAACAGCTGTCATACGGTAATTTTTAGGGAGGTCTATATAATTTTGCACCGCACTGTAAGAGTCGTCTTAAACGCCACAACCAGAATAAAGTACATAGAAAACCTAAGAAATCTATGTTAGTAAAATAAGGGGAGCTAGGGTTACGATTGAGTAATTCTTGAGAGGTAGAAATTTACAAAATCACGAGTTTACATAACCATTTTCTAGGTCGGTTTTTGTCGCTCGTTTGAATTGTCAGAGTTCTTTTTTTGCGCTGACTGTTTTAATTAAGGTGGGGGTGGGGGAGGGGGAGGTATAGTCTGTTTCCAAGGGAGGGCTTTTGTCCATTCTTGAAAAATTCCTCGTATTTAACCAAAAAAAGATTTGAAACATTGAACAGGGATAAAATAAACGAAACAGCACTGTAAAAGAGGAGTGCGCAGACAAATAACAAAGATCGTTATAGGACCAAAGGTACCTAGTAAAATTTGTGAAAATCCTTGCCCATTCGTTGGAAATGGAATATAGATGAGGCCCAGATTATAGACACAGACAGGCAGATTTTTCAACTTTGGCTTAAAAAAATACAGAACAATTCGCTGATCATTAAAATGTGTCTGACTTTGGGTCGTAAATTTAAAGTGTTCGAGAAAAGCCGAAAAAAATCGACTCTCTCGGGTCTCCGTCTACACATCAGGTGAATGCGAGACAATTTAGTATAGTTGATTCGCATATTTTCCGATCGTTTCCGATTAAAATATATGAAAAACCCCCTTACTGCCCCTTCAAGTAGGTTAATATGACCTACCCATTCAAAAAAATCTCAAGACATGAACAGATCTGAGCTGAAATTCATCTGCATTACCGTATAAGCCAGATCTGTTAAAGGTGTTTAGCAGATTAGAGCCTATAAATCTTGATGATACTTGAAAACCCCAATGGTCGGATATAGTTGGGCACCAGTTGCCTCATCTAGTAAGGTAAGCGATCAAAAACTAATCGCAATGTTGTCATATTGTGTTCTCAGTGTTGTATTTATAGCTGTTTCCGTTGGTTGAGTTCAGGTCTGGCACATTTTACGGCCCAAAAAATTTGTGTCTTTTGAAAACAGGTCTAGTCGTTTATGTTTTTGTGCAAGCCAATGATTCTTGGTTTGTTCCGGTCGAGTGCATCAAAATACAACGAAATGACCCGAAAACAACGAAGCGCCGGGTTTTGAAGAGTTCAAGGCACGTTTCAAGCAAACCAAGTTAGAAAACCGTTTGATACAGGGACTACAAGAAAACGAAAAAAAGTATAATCAACAGCGTAATTTTGGCATGTTAAAAACTCGTCAAGGACAGGGACTTAAAAAGCAAATAGCAATATTTATCTGTTTACCCGTTTTATTCTTAATGTCAACAGCGTAATTTTGGCACGTTAAACATTTTACATTCGAAACAACACTGTTTGAACAAAGATTATCCATTAACGTAACGTTAATGTCAACATCGTAACTTTGGAACGTTAACCCGGAAAACCAAGAATTGCGGGGGGGGGGGGGGTTGAAGAGTTGAAGGCGTCGGCTGCTGTAGGGACAAGAAAGGTTTTAACATCGTATTTTGGCACGTTAAGACGCCGTCTCTGTAATTTTAGACAGTTTCTCCCCTTTATAGGACATAGAAAAAAAATGTCCTTCAAATTTGCTCAAAATTTGTTTCTGAGGTGTCCTAGGGGTCTTATACAAGATTTTCGATTCAAATTGTCATTATTGATTTTTTGACCCGAGATGACGTCATAGGGTTTGGTCCTTCATATCTCGGCCAGAAGGCATTTAATCGCTTTGGTCAAAAAAGCAAAAATGTAGCTAACTCTATACCCTAACCGCTTGTTATGTTCAAATTTCAAGATTAAGATACACGTTTGTAGAAAAATGAGAAATTAGGAATCAAAAGTCAGTTTTTTCTATCAGACGAATTCATACTACCGAGAGGGCTTCGAAACCATTTTTTTCGGATTCTACGCGTAATTTTGGTCAGAAATGTTACAAGGGTTTTCCAGAACCGTCAACATATCAGGTCGCAAACCGTCGTTGAATAGTGCATGTGACGACGCGAAGCCGCGCGCGCGTTGGGTCAACAGCGCGCAGGCGCCCGCGGCGGGTCCTGCAGTTGCCCCAAACTGGCAAAAACAAAATTTAGGCCTATTTTGACTAATTTTTGGTTCGATATAACAAGTTTCGCTCGAGATACGGGTTTCTTCTACTGTTTAGTGTATATATCTCTATTAAAAGTTAGCATCGTTCAAAGCGATGGTCGATTCTATCGAAAAAGAGTGCGTTTTTGTTTATCAGGGGCCGAAAGTTGATTTAAGCAGTGACAAAAACCCTGAAAATGAAAACTGGCCCTATTGGGCAGTGCTATCTTCCCCACGCTAGGCAGATCATACAAAAAAGTGAAAAACGTTTTCTAACCAACAATAGCAAAGAAATTTGGCGACTGACTTTATAGCACTGCCCAAAGTTCAAGCGACACTTTCAAGATAACAGAAAGAAAGTCGTCTCAAAAATTAACCTCAAGGAAAATGCAATGTCAACATCGTAATTCCGGCACGTTGATAGACTAAAGAGGAACCAGGTCTGTTGAAACATCCGCACATTGAAATATCCCGCGGTAAGGAACTATGCAAATCCAAACCATAAAGTTAACTTTATAGTTAAGAAAACGATTCTGCAAAAAATGCTGGATAGTCAAACAAGTTTATGTCGACATCATAACTTTGGCACGTTGGTAAATGGCTCTTTAGTACCAAAGTGGGCCCGGAATTGGTCCGGCGGAAACGGCATGAGCTTTGCTGCATGAACGCCAATTTATATGGCCTCGTTATTTTTGAAAAGAACCGAAAAACACATAAAAATCACAAAACTTAGAACCAGTTTCACCTCTGACCAACATCAACTGCAAGTTTTTTGATTGTGAACTCTAGGTATTTACGCACTTTGAGATCGTTAATGTTTGTTTCACTATTACTTTGAGTAGGAACTTTGGTTGTTATGTGGTCAGTGAAAAAACCACGTTGTGTAGAAACTAGAATGTACAAAGAAAAAAAGAATAATTGGTGAATTAGTGTGGCATTGGAACATTTTGACATGAACAGTTTCAGAGAAATTCTAAAGAATGCACTTTTAACATTCGGGCGTGCAATTAGGGTCGGGGCCTAAGAAAAACTGAAATGCTGGAAAAAAGACCAAATTGGTTTTTATGGTCTTTTTCTGAACATATATTATTACGGACTTTTCGGTCCAAGGTCAATACTATTTTAAGGGTAGAATTTTCTTTTGTAAATTTATGTGAACAAGCGAACCGCATTAGAAGGGGTGGTTTGAATAAGGGTGGATAAAAAGGGAACGAAATAGTTGTTCAGCTTGAAATTGAATTCTAAAAATTGAACAAGAAACGCTTTGAAGATCTTTTAAATAAAATTGACAGCTACTTCGTCAGATACGAACACATATCAAAACCACCTCAGTTTTTTTGTTCCGAAACGATTTTGAAAAGCTACCATTCTTTTAATGCAGGTTGTCAGCTTTAAAAGAATGGTAGCTTTTCAAAAACATTTCGGAACAAAAAAACTGAGGTGGTATTGTTATGTGTTCGTATCTGACGAAGTTTTTAACTCTCGTAAACTCTTTTTTTTTTTTTTGAAATTCAATGATTTTAACTGTTTGATATATTAAAAAACAAAATCGCAAAGAGATTAAAAAAATATTTTAAGAAACACTGTATTCATTAAACACATCAGGTTGTAAATTTTGGTTTTGAAAGCCGTTTTTATCAAGCTTTCACTATATTTGCACTCAGAGGGCATATGTACGGCACCCGGTACAGTTAAAGGGTATATCCAATTTTAACTTGAAAGTATAACACATGACATTTTTTTCAGATCACTCAAAGAGAAGCAAACCAAAATAGTTGAACATGCGGAAACATTTGCATCGAACTCAATCCTAACTGAGTCTGAAGTTCGAAGCAAACATTTTAAGGGCAATCTCTGATGCTCTTCAGTTTTTATGAGTCATTAAACTAATGGGCTAGAAACGTTTGCATCATTTTCCCATTAACATCAAAAGCATTGGAATGGGTAGTTAAAATTCGCAAAACAGAGCTGCAAATCTAAACAATTTGTTTGCTAAGAACTTTATCAATTTTTCAATAGTACGCAATTAATCGACAAACTACAATTGCACCGAATCCACGTGGTTCTACATACAAAGTGTTAGTGCCCTTTGTGATCATTTGGTATCAGGTTTTCGAAAGTTGTACGTTTCGGTAGAATTTCTATTAGAGAACAAAATAAGCGTGTGTGGATTGGCGAACAATGTTATTTTCATTTTGAATAATTTTGCGCAAGAATTTTGAATGTTTCGGGCCGAAATCGGTTTTTTGGTTTAGAAGGTATAGTCTTCGCTAATTTTACTTCTTGGCCGATTCGCAAACGTAACCCTGACGCAGTATTGCGTACGTGTTTTAAAATACAAGATTTTCGTACGCAATTTCGCGTCGGGTCTCATTTGCACAAAAAAGCGCATAAGAACGAAATTGGGCGAAGTGCATTGGCGACGACTACATCATAAAACAATGAGAACCGTTGTTCTTATAGTGGAAAGTTAAATCCAAAAAAAACAAGACGCAAAAAACTGGAAAAGTTACCAATGGAAAATTGCAGGTCCCTGGAAAACTAACAATCAAGTGCGGAAGTTTGCCTTAAAACGAAATGTTTAGACAGTAGTGCGAATTCCGCATCGCAAATTACAACTTTAAAATTTACACCTGGTTATGACAAACGCAAATACGAGATAGAAACATTTACGTCACAACAGTCGTCACTATTATCTGCACGTTGAGATTTTTGGTTCCTTGCCAGTTGAATGGCTTCCAATTTGGGCCTGTTTCGTGTGGGCCGTGTGATCCAAGTCACGATCTATTTTTACAAATGTGATTCAACAACAGGAACAAAAAACATAGAGGGACTTTTTATATAATAATAAATAGTACAAGAATTATTCAATAAAATGATATCAGTGTTTAAGGAATAGGATGTGATTACGGGGGAGGTAATGAGAGAATATTTGCAGTTCTGCAAAATAGGTTCATTCAAACCGATCAGCTCAGTTTTTAATAGCACTAATAAAAACTGTATCTGTGGAGATACGGTCATTTTTTTAGGAACAAAAAACTGTCGTCAAGCAAGAAAAGTCACAAATCTTGTCTTTTTGCGACGCAACAGCAAACAAAGCAGCAAATTTCTGGGTTTGGTTTATGATTTCGGTGCAGAGCCGGAAACATAATTCAAAAATGAGTAAGGCCACGCTACGTATAAACAGGCAAGTGAGGCAGAAGGAAATTGTCTGAATGGAACGGCACGTTCGTTTTTAAAAAGGAACATCGGTTTTTGATCACAGAAAACTTTCATATAGATAAAAAACTACAATTTAAAAGTATCAGAAAGAACAGGACCAGCTTTTTGGGTAACAAGTTTATTTATTTTTTGGGCAGCGCACCTCCATCCAAAAAAAAGCTAGATAAAGTGTTTCGATCAAAAGGTCAACTACTATGTATAGAGGTTATACAAGAAAAGATGAGCAAGTGTTGTTCAAAATAAACTCAGAATCACAAAAGTTACCTTCTAATGTTTGCTGGCACGCTTTCTTCTCGAGCCCAAGTTGGGATTTGACATATGATTTACCCTTCACAAGTGTACCGACTTAAATTAAATCGTGCCATGATTGCTACGATACTTAAAATATCTTGAACCATTGTCACAGTCTAAGAAAAACACAGTCTGTGTCCTCGTGGATTAACTTTCGATACACATAAGTCAGTCTTGCTATTTCAACAAATGTTTGTCTTGATATAATGTTAGCGGAAAAACATCAACAAGAAGAGTCTGGATAGAGAATTTGAAGAAGGTCTTTAGATGAGCAAATGTAAACAACAAAAATCTCGAAACAACCTGAGTTTTTGAGCTTAATTACGGTGGTGTAAATTGAAATAAGTATTTAGCTTACGGTAGCAAACGTGTCAATGATTTAAATTTTCTGCCGTATGCTTAGCGTAGCTTTGCGAAGGCAACACCACAATGAAAGTTTGTTGGGTCAGCAACGCTTTTTTTAGTTTTGTTGAGTCAAAACTCACTTCGTTTTTCTCTCAATCTAACGCTTTTTTTGTATGCTCAATATAACGCTTTTTGTTTGGTTAAAACCATTCATATTGGGTTTAAAGTACAAAAAATGTAATGGGAAATCTGCAGTCCGGATTATAAAAAGTCTAGTCTCAGAAAAGAAGGTGAAGACAAAAATCTGTAGGCATTTACGCCGCACAACAGCAAACACGACAACAGAAAGTCGCAAATCACAAGCCGTAGTTGAAATCCTTTGTTGGGAAATGCTTCTAAACGCACAACAGCCTTGTTTACTTCGCAAGTAAGCGAAAACCACGGCCAAGGAAGGAATTTCGAAAAGCTTGAGGAAAGGTTATAGAACGAACGAGAAATTTTGTACTACATTTCTGTTGGGCTCTAAATAAGGGGAAGACAAACATTAGCTGCGCCGGATAATGGAGCCAAAAAAACTTTCCCTGTAAAAAATTGAACTTGTCTCTCCACTTTGCAGACATGTGATTTTTACTACTGCAGAAACAAGTCTATTAATCAACATTCATATTTGTTTACTGTCAATTCTGAACAAGCTACCTGAATCTACCAATCAACTTGTTATATTTGGTTTGGCTGTTGGTAAATGACAACAACTTGTTTACAAGTGAGTCGGTGATCGAAAACCTCGCGAGCGATGACAAGACAAACCAATTTCTGACCTAACTGAGTAATGTTTCAGAAAACGACCATCTGTAAGCTATTTCACAATGTTTTTCCGTTTAAATTGGTGAAAAAACACACTTTTTGGCGGATTTTCCCATGCTTATTGAGTCTTTGAGTCTCTTAGACTATTTCAATGTCTTTGTAAACGTGCAGCAAATGAGATATCGTAAAATTGAATTTTTAGCTTTCTTGGGACTCAATTACCAAATTTCTAAATTTTTGGACCATGGTCTGTTTTGAGGGGGTTACGGTAGGTGAGTCCCAACTACGGTAGTTTGAAAATTTTAAAAATGCTAACTTAGTTAACTAATTTTGTTTAAATGACCAACTTGGCATAAAAAAAACAACCACAGCCTGCATCCCAACAAAAAACTCCATAAAAACAAGAAAACAGTAAATTCTAATACATTAAGTCGTGTGTTTTTCTTGATCCGAAGCTGACTGCTCCCTAATTTGTGGCATCATATCCGAACCCAAGATCTCAGCTCTCAGAAAATTATCAGAAAGTTGTTTCTCTAGATGGAATCTTGTTCCCCGGATGTTTGTTGCCTTCAGAAGACCCAGAAATGATATATAGAAGGGATATGACTAACTCAAGGTTGTTTTCCAAAATTATACATAGCAGTTTGCAGTTTTTTGAAGATGGTTTAGCAAAAATTTGAGACTTGGGGTTTGTTACTTTATTAAAAATAAATAATTACGCAGCATGTCAAATGACAAATTTGTATGTGTTTAGTAGTGCTAAGCGATCATGAATCTGAAAATTTGAGAACTTGGAAAATCAAAAGAACTCGGTCAGAATAGCATGAAGCATTTTATGATTTGTCACTTTTCTTTATCAAACTTCAATGGAACAACTGTGTGGGGGAATGAAAGTTCCCACAGTAGTTTGTAGTTTGATTCTGGGTAAGACTAGTATTTTGTAAGTGGACTAAAGAAATCAGATGACCTTAACCTGCTACAAAAAGAATACTGATTTGTGTAATTTTTCATTGAACCATATTCTCGGTGACTATAGAATTAAGAGTATTATCGTTTCATTTTGACTGTTTCTCTTCAAAAGCTGAAGTTGTTTTAGAAACATAACTTGAATTTTGATATTGCGAAACAAATCATACATCTACAAATATACCCTTCTAAGAACAAGTTTACAATGAATTCTTACTCTTTGGCCTTTCAAATTTCTCCACCTCCTGCACTTCGTTCGTTTTGAGAAATTTTCACAATTGGTCGAGGATTGGGGGATTTTTGGTGCTTTTCTTTCTACAGCTTAGACAATAAATTTTCTCCACTTTTCGTATTTAACATAAATTTAGCCGACACGTTTCTCCACAACACTACATTTTAGGTGAGAAAATGAATCTACAAAGTCTTCGAAAAAGCTGGGAAAATTTCCAAGTGATCCAAAACCAGAATCCAAAAATAGAGCCTGATCCTTTGGTCTTGGCATATGTTTGCGCGGGTCACATTCGGTCAGTGCTCATCGAGCTCTTCATTGAAACCGCATTTTCCTTGCTGTTCCCACTAATTATAACAAGCTTAACCAGCTTTATCTAAATGTTGCGCGGGGTGGTCAGGCCCTCTTAATTAGGTTATCGCTTGGTTTAAGGTCTCGGCGGGTGCTTTTTGGGAGGGGGAAGGGGGTCTTTGGCTTGGACACCCAGACCAGGGCTAAAGGGAGCTTGACCTGTTTCCAAATCAGTTCAGCCAGACAGCCCTGGAAGTTTAATTAAAGCAAAAGCTCGTTAGGTCAAAACATTTCAGGAATGAAGAGCAGAAGTCGGTCTAAACCATGTTGGCTCTGTTTAGAGTCTGTTTCCAAGGGACGGTCTTTGACTTTCCGGCAATCTTGAAAACGACACATACTTAACCAAAAAGGATTTGAAACATTGAAGTGAAAAGAGACATAATAAGCGAAAAGCACTGTAACAAATCGTTGCTGGACTAAAGGTACCTAGTCCTTCAAAATTTGTGAAAAGCCTTGCCCATTGGTTAGAAATTGGGTATATTAGGAAACAAAGGCAGAGTTGATTCGTGTTTTAATTTTTTTTGGTTTGAGCCTGGACCACCAGCACAGGCGCTTGTTTAACTACTGTACGTCAAATACCATGGTGTTGTATAAATTATAAATAAGGATGCAACCGTAATCTTTTGCAGCTTCTGTCCACGGCCTTGGAGACGTGTGCAGGACAAAACATTGGTAGGTCGAAAAAAGATAACGGTAGGTCAAAAATCTGACTTCGCTCTGTTCCCGACGAGTTCAGACAGAAAGCTCTGAAGACGTAAGTATGTCGAAACCCTCGGTAGGTCAAAAAATTTTCGAATGAGGGGCGATGTAATATTTCCAGGAATTTCCCTTATACAGAAGATCCGTGTTTAAAAATTTTGCAGATTTAGCCCGGATCTCCCTAGATATGCATCTTCTGGTACGGTAGATCAAAACGCGGGTCGAAAACTCGGTAAAATCTGAAGACAGGGGAGAAGTCTGAAAAAACCAAGTTTGCCCTAATTAACAGGAAATGTCCCTAGGCAAAAGGCAGAGTATTCGTATTTTAAATTCGTAGCTTTAGCCCGGACCACCCAGGAAGCGCAGGCTCAACTACCGTAGGCCAAAAACGAGGGTTTTGTACAAATTAGGCTTCATCTGTGATTTTAACTTTCGCAGCTTCAGACCAGACCACCCTGGAGGTGTTTGTAGCCTAAAACCTCGGGAGATCAAAACAAGACTACGGTAGGTCAAAAACGCGGGCGTTGTTCGTTGATTGCAAATCGTTGAGATGTTGGTGTTGTCTTCGATGTTGTTTGTACCCGATGCAAAAAGCGTAAATATGACTTGAATTCCGCCTCAGTTGGTTTGAATGAACGGAGTAAGCCTGTGTTGTGGCAACAGCTCCACGTCAGCTTGTCTTCTCGCCTACGTGACGTCGGGACCAGAAATTCCTTACGCCATTGTGGGTTACAAAGCGGGCTACGCGGAATCTATGATACTCGAAGTTATTCAACGGCTCTGTTGCGTGACTTTGGCGACTTTCCGGTGATTGTTTGCCTAGCGCGATAGACAACAACGGGTTTATCAGCATTTCGAGCATCAAACATTATAATGACTACTCACTGGAACGGTATTGGACAAAGATCATTGACAAAAGTGGGGACTGCCTGCAATATTTAAAGGTCCGTAAAAAGATCCTTATAAACATTGGGTAAAAAACCAAACCGGTCATGGGGAACATTTTATCCATAGTTGACCTTGAGCCGCAGGACATCTACCTGAGCGGCCGAAGGTCGCGGATCCAAGCAGCCGCAGGCCGCCTACCTGAGCGGCGGAAGGCCGCGTATCTTAGCGGCCGCAGGCCGCTTACCTGAGCAGCCGCAGGCCGCGTGTCTTAGCGGCCGCAGGCCGCCTACCTGAGTGGCTGAATACCTGCGATCACTCTTTGAGGAGGCCGAAGGCCGCCGAAACCAGAAGGCAAAGACCCGCGTTAGCGGGGCTTTGACTTCTGGTTTTAATACAAATTCATGTAGTTGTACTACTTTAGTCGCCAACTGTTATCCAGCTGACAAAAAACGATAATAGCCACAAAACAAAAAGGCGTTTTGCAACAAAAAGGAAGACCCATCGCCAAGTGCAAAAAGGTAACATAATAACTTAAATATTATTGAAAACAAACAGCCAAAAATTTTGCAAAAATGTAAAATGTAAACTACAGTACAACTTAAAGCCTGACCTGTCAATATTTGAAGACTCTCCTTCCAAAAACAGAACTTTATTTCGCCGACTTGAAAATGATCTTCTTCAAATCTGTTCACACTGATGTTTGCACCTTAAAGTATCAATTTAAAAAGAACAGAAAAAGACAAAGAGCTATTCAAAAAAGAAACTTTTCAAAGACAATTACTTTTAAATAGTGTTTCTACATAAAAAAAAAAAACTAAAGCTTGTTTAAACGAAACCAATGGATGGAAAATGTGGAACAAACGGAGAAACGTTGCAGGCGTCACGGCGTTAATATGCATATTACCCTAAATATCAAATCTGCGGTTTTTCGTCGCTTTTTGTCGTGCTTTTGATCTGCGACTCGAAAAAGCGAAAAATATGCGAAATGTACCCATTAAAAGCGATGACGCCGCGACATTTCTGGTGTTGATTTTTACCCTCTACCCGTTTTTTTGTCTCAATGACTACCTTTGTCTTTTTTTGCGTACAAAAACTGTGGCGCTTCTTTGTCATAGTATTATAATTTAACAATTTATTTTCTTGCTTAGCTTTGCTTGTGTTACATTGATAAGTTTTGCATTAACTGTTAACGATTCGTAGCTGTTATGTCTTACATTTTTATGAACGTGTTTTTTCTCTTTCCTACTCTATAAAATTTCAGGTATCCACCTCGGTGATAGAGAATGAAAAGGAAGATTCTTGGTAACTTTCGAGTAGGAGTACAAGTTTTGTTTTGGAAGGACGTTCTCCAAATTGTGACAGGTCAGGCTTTCATATTATTTTGCCATTTGGGGGACTCCATCCCTTAGACCCCCTTTAACATTAACTGAGCTAAAGCCATACGTGCTCATGTAGCGAAATCCAAAGGTTTTACGCTTTTTTTGGGAAATCTAAACCTATGTTATTCGGTTGTTGTGAAATCCTAAAGCTACAGGCGCTTATATTACAAAATTTAAAATTAATCGCGGTTATTTTTGTAAAATTCAAAGTAATACGTGCTTCTATCGCGAAGTTCTAAAGCTATACGCATTTATGTAAAATCGGCTAGTTGACATACGGCTTTACGTACCAAAGGCAAATGAAAAAAAAACAGATAACTAGATTTTTTTCATTTTTAGGCTTCTGTTGTCATCAAAAAGCAAAACTAAAGTTTTGCGTGGTATTCTTCTTTTAAAGTTTGTTTTGCAACTATACACCGAATCTTAAGTTTTGTAACTGTTTTTGCTCAAATATCCAGTTTTTCTTTTACATTTGCAACATTTAGAAAATTGACGAACTCTTTGAATAGTTACAAGAATTTTCATTTCTACACAAAAAAAAACAAAAGTACTTGTTTTAAAGTTTTCTGAACTATGCATTTCAAAACAATTTGTTACATGTTTGTGTTTATGCAATTCGGCGTAATACATGCGGACATAGATTTTACGAAAACTTATATTTTGTGGATTACATTTTTTCTCAATGTATGTTTTATTCTTTGTTTAGGATCCGCCAAATATAAGGGTAAAATCGAGGCACCCGAGTCAAGTTTTTTTTTTCGCTAACTTTCTTTAAAGTAAAAGTTTTCTCTAAACAAAACGAACATGATGGCAAATTCATTTGACCGTTTTCTGCATTTGAGGCTGTTCTTGGTTTTGTGAGAAAAAATATCTATACATATTTTTAAGTGTAAAATAGACATAATAGACAAAAAAAGTACAAGGAACAATGCAAACATTTGGAAACCCATTCATAGTTATTCATACAAACAACACACTTTCAAACTGAGTATTTTTAAACACAATTTCCAAGGAAATGAGTTCACAAACTCTAAAATGACAAAACGTCCTCAATGAACAAAGTTCTATTTCTAACAAAACACCTGACGTAAACTATACTTTGAAACCTTTCTTTGAATAATGTTTATTTTAAAATTATCCTTTGGAACTTCAAAGAATCACAGATCTTTGATGAGAAAGCGTGAAATACAAGAATGGCGAAGTACAATGAATACAAAGGCATTGAAAAATAGGATATTTTTGATTTTTAATGAAAATATGAAACATAGGAAAATAATTTCATTAGACACAGTGAATTGTTATTAGGCACGTTTCAAAGAAATGCCTAGTTCGTGAAAACTTCACTATTTTTCAAATGAATTGTTTTTGAAACGAGTTAAGTGCAGAGTACAAGTATAAACTGTCGTAGGCAAAACTTCCACTCTGATTTTAGATGCGGGAAGTGAAGTTTTGCGAAATATTGATAACAAATTACTAAATTTGGAAAGGTTTTTCACCATAGGAAGTTTTTCAAGCCCCTTTCAATTTAATGTACGGATTTCGAACATCAAAACAGCTTGTAATAAGACACAATAACATATGTTCAAAGAAAACATGGTGCAGATGATGCTGCACAGCAGACTACAGTTTTGTGATTCGTGTCCATCGTGCAAATGTAATCGTGAGAACACACCGTGAATTTGCAACACGGCGATCAGTTGATCAAAAATGAAGAAAAGAAAAAGAAAGGATATAAAGGAAGAATTTGTTTTTTCGACAAGGGCTATGAATTAACCTTACATGGTGTAATTTCTCTTAAATGTTTTTACTACAGAAAAAGTCAACTTCTTACAATAAGCTGAATGTCTATTTGACGTGGTCTACCGTATTCATTGTCATCCAAGTGTCAGTAGTTTCCAGAATGACGTCATTCAATTTAAAATGTTGTTTTCGTTATAAAAATTTTAATGCTCATTTTTGGTTCTTTGTTGTTTGAATTTTAGATAAATTTTTGGATCACAGGAGAAACGTTTTTAAAGGAGTTTTTTATGAAATACTCCGAGCTTTCGTTGGAACCTAAGGTCCCTCCTTAGGTTATATAGTGTGTTTCCGAAAAACGAGACCGGTTTTGGCCAAAACCCTTAAAGGATGGTACATTAGGTCCCGCCGCGACATTTTAATTGTCTGCGCACTCAGCTTTTACAGCGCTATTTCGCGTACTTTATTTCTCTCCACTTCAATGTTTCAAACCGTCGGAGGTTTAATAGGAGAAAAACATTATGGCCGCCCAAACAGTCACGGTCCTTTAGTTGGAAACAGCCTATAATTGATAACAAACTTTTAATTTATCATAATATCGATGTGATCTATGTTCCCGGCATTTCTTTTTCATTAGCAATGCAAAAGGTTTTTCTCAGTTACAATGGACCCTTAACCGAAAACTCGCTTTTCATTTGACCTTTTCGTGCTAAAAACGTTATTTTCCTAAAATTCCATTCATTTTTGTTCAGTCTTACCTCTTCAATAGTACGATTCTCCGATTTCAACGAAACATTCCCAACCTTACCATCCTTGATCACTCTCTTCAATTTCCTTGAAACCTGGTCGTGTCTGTAATCTTGAGTGCCTTCTACAAAATCTGTGACGAAGTGTGCTCTTGGGAAGTGGCAGTATTTGCCCAAGTGGCTTGCTCAAACCACTACGTGCCATTTTAGAAGATGCATTTTGTGATCTTTGAATCGATCTCTTATAGGGAACACAACATATGACTATGTTTTGTGTTTTGTATATGAGACATTGGCCTGGATAACTGTTAGCAAACAAATAAATAACCGCGTCAACGAAAACTGCAAACTTTTTTGTTGCGACTGCTTCATTGAATCATTTTTGGGCAGGATGAAGATTTGGCGACAACTGTGAGTTCAAACAATTCAAAGTCTTTAAATTCAATTAGAATTTTAATTAGAAGGGTAGTTTGTCTTTGTCAGTGGTTTGTAATGTGATATAGTTTGTTTCCAAAGAAAAGTCGGCGACTTTTGAGAGGCCTTTATGTTTTGCTTTTTTTTTAACCACTGACGATTTGAAACAGTGAAGTGAATAGAAATGAAATACGCAAAATAGCACTTTACAAGAGGAATTCTCAGATAATTAAGCTATCGCGGCGGAACCTAATGTACCACCCTTCAAGGTTTTTGGCCAAAACCGGTGCCGTTTTTCGGAAACAGACTATAAGTTGAACTAATTAATACAGAAAATTGCAATAGTCACCTCGTTCAGGTTTCAACAACACAGAAACTTAAACGCACGTCCCAATAAATGGACGTAGTTTGACAGATAAGACAACAACAGTATAAACACTTTGTGCATCGTTGACATTATCATGTGCACTATCTATATGTGATGTTTGATCTAAGAAAAACTTGTTATTAAAACAAAAATCTTAACAGAGGGGCCTACATTCGAACTCAAACTGAACCCAAACTGGCTGAACTCTAACTCGAACTTCTATCTCCTTGTTTTATTGTAGTTTGGTTAATGGGACCAGCATGGACCATTGGTATTCTAAACTACTGGAAAGGTCTTCTGGTTCGCTGGGGAAAATCAAACACAACAATCTGCGTTATAGCCAGTGCGCACAATTCTACGCGTAATGCTACCCGTACGTCTTTCAAACCAGACAGGTGTCAATAAGGTTCCAAAATGACTTCAATTTGAGTGTAGCCTGTAACCCAGCCTCCACCCAGAGTAGAAATTTCCAAAGTTTCACAATATATATGCACAGAAAATGTGTTTCTAGCGCAAGAGTGGCTGATCAGCGGGCCGGCCCCACTTTTTTTGAAAATCTCTTTTTAAATGTAACTCTTTTGAAAGTCGTTATTTTTAAGTTCTGTTTGTTGCAAAGCATAGTTCTACTTGTCCAAAACATACTGTGTGAAGGAAGATTCGAACTACCCTATATAAATTTTGTATGTTTTTCATGGCCGAGTGGCTAAGAGGTCGGACTGGCAATCCGAAAGTGCCCCAGTTCGATCCCGCGGGCCGAGCCGGGCCGTTAATTTTTGAAGAGAGGGCCGGCCCGGCCCGTAGCCACCCTTGTTCTAGCGTAAAAATTACCCCAAAGAACTAGGGCAAAAGCGTTTTGTCGACGGGGGGATCGAACTGGAGCAACTTCGGATTGCCAGTCGACCTCTTAGACACTCGGTCATGAAAAACATTTAAAAATATTTATATGTTGGTCAAATCTGTCTAAATATCGTATGTTTTCCACATTAAAAGCTAAGTTTCAAAACAAAAAAGGCTAAAAATATAAACTTGGGGTTGACCGATGTGCACTATCACTCAAGTAGTGCTTTCTATGTCACATATGCGCTACGAGTTAATCAAATTCGTTTGGTTTTCAGTCATTTGACTCTTTGGGTATCATAACTTGTTTCTAGGAATCTCACAATGAAATCAAACAAGTAAAGTCAACAATTGTATCACATTTTTTTCAAAGCAAGCTTGATCATTAGAAATTTTCATTTCATACAGCAAATTTGTTTCTTTGATGAGAGGAATTTCTTGTAGACCAGCTTAATTATGTTTCGCAGTCCTTCTTCCATTTGTTTCAAGCAATCGGTGAGCAATCGGTGAGATGAGACGAATGTATTTATCTCCGTAGGGTTTTAGGCTTTTGAAAAATTTAAAGTGTTTCAAGACTGAGACTTTTTTTTGGCTCGCGATTGTGTTTAGCAGAGATTGAACTGATAGAAACGGAAAAGCCTGCCAAAGACTGCCGTTTAGAAGGATATTTCAAGAGTTACTAAGTACATTTTAATCCATTTCGAGTTTTAGATTCAAGGTGCAAAGATGCCATCGCCGAAAATGCCATCGACAGAATTCTGCGCTGGCACTTGTTGCTGCCATGGGTAGGGACCGCAGAGCATAAATTATATTTGAGAATTTTGATTTTTATGAAAATATTTAAACAGATGATACTCCAACTTAAACTTTTCTTTTTTACACTGTGAAATTTCATCCACAACAAAACGAGATATTCCATTTTGAATGCCTCTATTACAATCCCGTTTTTCAATTACCGCCGTGGTTGGGCGGGTTCATTCTCGGCAGAGTGCAGAGTCGCCGCTAAACACCGGACACAAACTTGTTTGATTGCAAAATCCCTCAAATTGGAGAAAATTAAAGGATTTTGGTATTGTAATGAGTAACCATGTTTTTCTACGATTTATGGCACCAAAATGAACCCCAGACTAATTAAAATACACGTTTAATTAACTGTTTTCAAAATTGCTTTGAGAAAGGGATTTGACATTGGAGCGGGAAAACCGGTTGAAATTCATTAAAAAAACGTTTTTTTACATTTTTCGATTCATTTTAAGTGCAAAAAAAGGTGAAAAAGGTCAAACGAGTGGGAAATCTTAGAAGAGATGTCATCTATTTTTGTACAGATTTCTACAACTATTGGTGTTTTTCCGGAAAACTCATTCGTTTTGAAACCGAAAAAAATGCAAAAAAAACTGTTTTCCCGTAGTCAAACACAAAGAATTATTTTAAATTTTAAATTTGAGCTCCTAAACGAATTTCGACAACAAAACTAAGTTTTAGACGTTTTTTTTTTGCCCGCGATTGTGTTTAGCACAGAGTGAACTGATAGAAACGGAAAAAAAATGCCAAAGACTGCCGTTTAGAAGGATATTTCAAGAGTTACGTTTTATGCCATTTCTTGTAAGGCTGGCAAGCATTTTGCGCATGACCGTTGGCTGGAGCGGTGTTTGAGAAAATGATTCCAATTGAAATCACTCGATTAGCATACCATTCATTTCCAATCCGAAAAGGCCCCTGAAGGTCCCTTTAAGTTGTTTAGGAGCTGTGTTTTAGACGTTGTACAAATCAGATTTTTCGGTTTTTTACTGTTTTCCTGAAAGAACATTTGTCAACATAAAATTGAACTTTGGGACGGCCGTCTGGCCTCTTAGATACTCCGCCATGAAAATGATCAAAAACATACGCGATGTCTAACATCCAAGCGTAATAAGAGAGGTGCATACATCACTTTTCTATAGCACGTCTTTCAGTAATTTTTTAATTGCACCTATCCGAAAGTTCATGAAAAAGTGGGAATACGTCAAAAGCAATTTTTGCACTAAGAAACTTTTCTTATAGTGGTTGTTCTTGTGTTTTTTAGCGGTCGAATTTCAGCACTGAAGATTGAAAACCCTTAAAGTGAGGTTTTCTATCACGGTCATCCGAAAGCTCAGATGTGGTAAATATGTTTTTCGAAATTTTCAGACATTTCTGAACCGAACATTTTTTAAAACATTGAAAACATGGTTACTGATTACAAAGTTGATAATAGGGGTGTGCAGCGACAATCTTAACAAATACTTGAAAAACTTTATTCCTAAAATGTGGAAAAATTTACTTTGCTTATTAGGGTGATGCACCTATGATGCTATATCTTAGAAAACGCATTGTCATTGAAAAATCTGAGTGTAGACAAATATTCGCGTACTATTCAATGTTTGTCAAATTATTGAATAGTACGCGAAGATTTGATATTAATCAAAACCTTACGTTTTAGGACAAACATTGAGTGCTGGAAGGTGGATCGGAGGGATCCAGTTGAAATCAAACACCTTTTTCTGTGATTCGACATAGTTATTCTTAACAGGATTTGCACACAGGAATGTATGAGGAAACTACGCCTGTCAGCACTTCTACACGAAATATAATTCTGCCACTTGTTGGCTGAGCAGAATTATTCTTCTGGTATAAAACCTACTTTTTTAACTACTGTACTGATTTCTGTGTAGAAGAGAAAAATACGATATTGTTTGAGATGTATGAGACACATAAACTGTTATGATTAATTGTATATGACAGTTCTGTCTTCGTCATTGCTAAATGAAACAATGAAAAACGGCAAACGACCAATTTCGCATCGCATTTCAGATAAATAGATAAATATTCGTTGATCCTATATTCCGTAAGAGTAAATAGTGTGAAGTTTGAACGAAGCAACGTAACATTCCACAGTTCTTTGGCTTATCTTCATAGCCTATGCAATGTTTTCCATCGCCAATTTTACCAAGTCGTTGATTAGACGAAGCAGACCGTCGGTATTGGTATTAACGAGTTGAGAGCCTACATCAAGGCAATCAGGTTTTGAAAAACATTAGGTTAAAAAACAAAACATCACTGTGCTGCAGGTGTACGCTACTTTGATAGAAACAGCATCTCAATGTGTGTGGTGTTTGAGGGCAAAATTCTTGGCATGTTATCAAAAAAAAAGTTTGAGAACCTAACGATCAGGTGAGGTCCAGGTCTGCTGAAAGTATTCCGCAATATTTCAAAACCTGCTATTTACAAAGTTCTTTGAAACAAAGGCCCTGCCCTCAAAACAAACAAACGAAATCGTCGATGGTTAAATACGAGTGGATATTAAGGTAGTTCGTAGGTCGCTCACCTTACGCTGGAAAAAGACCATAATGAAAAACTGAATACGCAAAAATGTGACTTTGAACATACACTTTCGAATACACGACGGCGTGGAGTATTATTATGTCAACGCGACTTGTTGTAGTTTTTGCTTTTAAAGCAGCGTATTCTGCCAAAACAACGCAAACTTTTTGGATAGTCGAAATGTAGTATTGCCTAAAAAAAACTTTCACCTTCGGATTTTGAATTTTGCATACTTGCAATTGGCAGAATCAAACCGATGATACCTTTTTGTGTCGATAATCCAACATTTGGCAACCAAATATGCATGGCGTCTTTATTCTGTTACAGCATGGCAACATCAAGCAAAAAGAAAAATCTTGGTCATCCAGCAGCGTCCTGAATTAAGCTCAACGTGAAGCTCATTCCAGGTGTTCAAACCAGACTCATTTCTACCGCTGAATCCGGTGCTGTTCAAATATGAAGAACCGCAAAAGAAGGTGTCAGTTCTCAGTTGGATGGCTCCAGCCCATCTGTGTGGTCCAGTTAGATTGAACTTTTCGTTCATTAGAGGGAATGATGCCTTTATGTCATGGCGGATGTTGTCTCTGAAACGGATAGATTGGTATTTATTGATACAAAATGATTGCGTTTGAAAATGTAGTCCTTCCATGGAAAAAACCCTTCAAAGACCAAAACTTAAAATCTTGCCTTGTGTATATCTTGAAGCCGTCGAAATTTTCATTAAAGTATTTTGTCAAAGCCTTGGTTCGTGATACATTGGTCTTCTTCAGTCTGAAGATGTGGCAAACAAAATCCTTTGCAGTAAAATTTGCATAGACGTTGGAATTTTTGCCTGACAAAACGGCCGATTGCAACCAGAAACTCGCTTCGGCGATCACAACCTGATGGAAAATTCTAAACAGTTTTAGTTTCAAAAATCTAGCAAACCTTACCCTTCAGGTCCATTAGCGTTTGCAATATCTTGAATCTTCTGTGAGTATTCTTGATATTTAGTTCGGTCAAGAGGATATGGAAGAGCTTGTCTCGAGAGTTGCAAAACAGTTTCCGGCCACGCGAGACGCTAAAAAAGTGTGCTTCATTACTAAGCAGGAAAACTCCAGTTTCAGAAACTTTCTATTGTACGCTCCTCGCACTTCGACCTTGTAATGAATTTTAATTAACCTGCCAATCAAACAAGCAAATGAGCGTGCGAAACATGGAGACGCAGACAATTTTCTGGATCAAATTAGGGTGCCGTTGCTACACGTTCGATTTGCGAGGGGTATAGATTTGGAAGAAAAATGACCAACTAGATATTCAGCTGTCCATTCAGCAACAAAATCAGAAATTTCTACAATGTAGTTTGTTGTCGTCTCAACGAGAACATCAATCGACTGTTGATCCCCACGAAAAGTTAGATGGGCACAGATGGGAGCGATTGCTGCCTGAATGTTCGTTTTACTTTATACAAATGAAATTAAACAAACTAGTTTCACCAATGCGAGGCGTACTGGATTCAACTCATTGTACAATGCAATTCTGCTCCGGCTAGAAAGCTGTGTAATTTCTTTCAAGGGACATCTGAAAGAACGTTTTAGCTCGAAAGGGGACCATTTTTATTTTTTTAGCAAAGTTTCAATTTTGTGGCCGTTTTAACTTCACTAAACCTCCAGTAATTGAAGCGGACATCTGTTAGAAAGGACTTCTTCAGTTTCAGAGCTAAATTCTTCCTAGAATTTTGAAGACGACGATAAACTGACCTTGTATTTGCTTTTCAAGCTCTTCTGTTGATGAGGCCGTAACTAAAACAAAAACTCTAAACACTAGCTTCTCTTCAACGCAAACTTTGCTCCAGTCGAGAAATGACGTCATTCATCCTCCATGGATCAATATCTCCCACTGACGTCAGAAGATCTAAAACAAACACTGTGTCATTATAACCCCTTTTTTAAATCTACCAGCGGTTGGGCTGGCTTGGCTTCCCAGACCCCCTTCTATTTTGCGAGTTCTCTACTTTCTAATGCTTTACGTTCTTTTATTGCGAATTCCTAATGATTTACGTGCTTCTATTGCGAAATCCTATGGTTACTGAAAAATGAGCGAAATGCGCTAGCGGTGGGCTTATATGGCATTTGGTGCCAAACATCAATCGATAAAATCGAAATATTGTTTTTCCCATTGCTAGCAATGTCTATTGCCATACATACAAACATTATGAATTATGAGCGAATTCCGATAGCGGCGAGCTGAAATCTGTTAGGATTTTCACATATAGACAGACAGACATTGGTCAATTATATATCTTAGATCGCTTTGACTCACTTTTTTTCAGCTCAATGTAGTCAGAAAAGTCGGAAAGTGATCTTTTGTCTGCAAGTATTTCTATAATTAGAAAAGAAATAATTCTTACCGTTAATTTCGTTTTCAATTTTATGCAGAGCCCTCCGAAGTCTGTTTGTTACAAGCATGTCTTCTTTCTTTGGCAACTTACAGAGATCGTTGAACCTGGTTTTGAGGGACTGAAAAATGAGTTAGAAAATGGATCATAGTCTCAGATTTGGCTCGACTTTGGACTATAAAATTGTGAATTGGAACTGTGTAAAATTTGGACTTACAGGTAGGGAACGCAAAGACGGCCTCCGCGCAGACCGAAATGCTAAGAAAATATGGTTAGAATGGCCTGCGCGCGTATTTTTATGAAATGCTCTATAAAATAAAAAATGCATCCTCCCCGAAAAAAGTTGTTGCGATGTTTCTACTTTGGCGGCCTATATTTTGTCAGGGGTAGCAGTGAAGTGCCCAAAATCCCTTTAGAAACCTTCTAAATAGTGTTTGCCTTTAGAATAAGTAAAGAAAACAAACTCACAACCAAGAAAATTTAAACAAATAGAGTTTTTACTAAGTATCACTTTTAGCAAGATTTCAGTTCTCTCTGAAATACAAGCAAATTAAGTGCGGACCACTTAAGAGAAAATATTATTTGGACAAATTAGGTGGTTTTCTATCTTTTAAGAATAAAAAACGCATTTCCATCCTCCCCTCGTTCACAATCTTTGTTGAAAAATAGAATTGTAATCTTTATCGGAGCGACTTTCGCGCTCCACTGCCAAATGCGTGCTCCAATGTCAAATGCGGTATTTAGCCCGAGGCCATTTAGACGTGTATTTTTATCACGTACGAGGTAATTATGTTTTCATAAATACGAGAAAAATACGAAAAATCATTGCAATGCACAAATACTTTCAAAATGTTTCAAGAACAGTGATTTCACAATCAACCAACTTTGTGTCCGATGTTTAGCAGAAGCTGTGCCCTGGCTCAGACAGGCCCCTTCCAAGCATGGCTCTAATGCAGAAACAAAACGAAATTTCGACCATTCAAAGCGAAATATCTCTCTTCGTTGTGAATGAAATTTTAAAGTGTTAAAAGAAAAGGTTTAAGTTACAGTATTATCTGCTGGGAAAACGACACTAAAATGCGAAAAAATTATTTATATATTATGGTCTGCGGTCCCTACTTATAGGTCATTTTCGATGTTTGGCATGGGTCAAACTTTCACTCAATTGGTTTGTTTGAAAATTTCATTTAGCTGGTGGCCAATTTTTTTTTTAATTTTAAACACGTTTAAATGGCCTCAGGAATTGCGAACACATTGAACAAAAAAAGTAAAGCAAAACTTACAACTAAAACCCTCTTTGGGGTTTCGAAGCAGCTAGACACAAAAAATTCTCGATTGAATCCCCTGAGGAGGGGATTGGCCAACATACCATAGTCGAGCATAAAGGCGCCAATGGGTAGTGAAACAAACTAGAAAATGCTAGTAAAGAAGTAAAACCGCCTACATCTTGCAAATCATCGACGAGCCATTTTATTCTAGAGTAATATTCATTTCGATCAGTTCTCTATTGGGTTCCTAAAATATAATGGATACATTTCGGGGTGCAAGGCATTCATAACATAAAATCTAAAAAAACATGTAAGAAAATTCCCACCGTTAAAGTGAATATTCGTCATGTTGTAGATTTCGGCCAATCCTCGATATTCCTCACTTTTCGCCTGAAATTTAGTTTTTAAAATTCCAAGATGACAAAAAAACATCAAATGAAGCGTTGATTCCAGAGGCAACAAGTGCACGCACAGGCCCAGATATAGCGTGGAGGTCTTGGATTCTTGTTTTCAGAGATTTAAAGTCTTGAACCACGTCTCCTTCACCGTTGACTAGTGATGTATACTTTCTTGTATAATCCTGGATGTCGGTAATATTGACACATCCCGTTTGCAGTATTAAAGAGAAAAATAGAGTTAAAGCGACAATTGTGCAATTGTTCATAACCTGAAAAGTACAAAAGGTTAAACAGCAATCTGTTGTTGAAAAACAAAAAAATTATGAAAAACTAAAAGCCCGGAGCATTAACATTTAAACAATGTTTTTTTTTTAAAAACAAACAAAAGCCCGGAGCATTATCCTACAGACAAAATTTTTCAATTTTTTAGGTTTGTTATTTTGTAGCAGGATGACCAAAAGAGTCAAAAATTTTCTCATACCACAATCGCGAGAGTGTGCGTTTGGGTGTCAATTTGTCATTTACGAGGACGCTTAATTAAGGCCGAATGCATTATATAGCTGTCGCCAAACGAGCATATTGCCAAAAAAGGCCTTAATGCAGCAGTCGTGCGATACTCAGGCGGAAATAGCGTGCGAGAAGCGCAGACGCAGAGAAAAAGCGGCTTTTAACAGCCGATGCTCGTTTGGCAACAGTTATATTTCCATATCCATGACGGCAGTCGAATAAATAAATGGAATTGCTGTAAAAGTCGAGCTGCAGGGGGATATCCGAAGACATGGGAAAATTAGATTTTGCCCAAACTTTGTTAAAACCACTTATATGCCCTCAAAACAACATTTTGAGAGTTTTAGACAATTATCGATTTTTGGTCCCGGGTTACGGTAGGTTACCCCTGGTTACTGTAGCTTGGCCCAAAATTGTCCTATTTCGACAATCTTGATTTTATTCGGTTTCTGCCTACCTACTGAGCTCAGTTTGTCGCAATACACGCGAATTTAGCTGTTCGTTCAAATTCTCTGTGTTTTTAATGTTCAGTTTAATAATGTTTTGGGGTATTTTTTTTAGTTTTTCGCAAGTTTGTAAGCATTTGTGAGCTAGACCACTATATTCATTAAATTCCTCACACTTTTGTCTACTATTATAGTTGTTTATACATGAAACATTACCGACCTAAGTTTGTCAAAAAAAATCCAAGAAACCTTTGAAAAACGATTTTTGACACAGAGTGTGAAGAAAATCAACGATTTTCTTCTGAAAACTGTGTTTTGTCAGCTGCAATGACGCCCATCAGTTTTTTTTTGTGTTTTGTACAATTATATAACGTAAAAAGCAAGTACTTGCTCGGTAAAAGTAAGAAACTAAGAGTTATGCTCTTCGTGTTGCGCAGACGCAAGTGCCCAACCGACAAAATGCTTTACAAAACGTGACTGATCGCTAAAAAACAAAACGCTTCCCCACGTGTTTACAGTTGATTATCGCGTTGTAACTTTGATACTCTTGTGCGTGATCCACAGACATGAGTCCCACCAGAGCTGATTGGGTCCACTGCGAGCTGATAACTGGCCAATTGAATTTTAAAGCCTACTGATGATGGCCGATTATGGCTTTCGAGCCTAGGGGGCTATTGTGGGCGCACCGGCGCCTTTTAAATACTGGCGCCTCCGCGGCCTGATTGTTATCAAAGTGCTCGACGAGCTAACTTTTTAAAAAAAACAAGGGAAAGAAAATCATTTACGTGTTGCATCTTTCTGGACCAAAATATTGCGTGAAATTCATTTCTGATGTCAGAAAAGCAAATTCCCTATGTTTTCGTTTGATATTCGGCAATTATTGGTGATCTTGGCCCGTTTGTGGCAGTATTTGAACATTGGGACAGCGATTATAAGAAACGAAGTATACCAGGGTATTCGTTGAACTTAGCGGAGAAGGTGGTCGATGCTCCCTCGTCGACAACGATAGGTTGGATCTGAGACACGAAACGTGTAGCCTTGGTCCCTCTTCAGAACCCCTATCTGTTTTAGAGAGATTGTCGTAAAGTTTAGCTGTGCACACACACACCCAGAGAGTGAAAGAAAGAGAGAGGGATGAAATATGATACACTAAACTACATCAACGTGATGTGGATACGACTGACTTAGATTTACACTGCCCAACCTGACCAGCTGACACGGCCAACACTGGTAAATCGAGAAAGCAATGTTTGTGATATTTGTTTTCCATTTTAAACACTTGAAAAGACAAATTTATTGCATTAATCCAGCACCTTTTACAAAAGAAATTACTCATCGGAGCGGGGAAGAAACTCGTAAACGCAGTCATCTTACAATTTAAAATGACGTCTAAAAAGCAGCTAATAGATAGATAAGAAAAGGCACCTATTGTTGAGCAACAACGACTAACAACGTGATCAATTGAGAAGTGCTTATATACAAAAATAATAAAAGTAGGTGTGATGAGGGTGACGTGGGAGCCGAGCAGCATGGCACACAGCGTCGCCGACATCGAGCGCGGGGCAGCAACCCGCTCACCTACTCGCAGAAACTTCTAGATCTTCTCTATCGACCTGAAAATGAAAATTGTTCTACGTGTTAGTCGGAAGGGCGTTAAGCGGCGAGCGGAGAGCCAAGCAGGGAACAGTTAGGCAAATCATAGATCAAGTAGTGGGGAGATAGAAAGTGGCGAAAGATGAGCATGCTCGCGGTACTGGCCCCCGGAATGAATAAATTCAAAACCCACTAATAGTTAATTTGGCCTGGGACTGAGCCGCTCCGTTAGGGTTGCGGATCAGACACTGGTAGTTGCCGGCACTGTTGGCGGTAACGCGCGCCAGCTCCAGGACTGCCTTTTTGCCTTCCATTGAGATCTGAAAGAAAAAGTTTGTGTGTGTGTTCGTGCGAGAGTGCGTGTGTTTTTGTGTGCGAGTGCGTGTGTTTTTGTGTGCGAGTGTGTGTGTTTGTGTGTGTTTGTGTGTGTTTGTGTGTGTATGTGTATGTGTATGTGTATGTGTATGTGTATGTGTATGTGTATGTGTATGTGTATGTGTATGTGTATGTGTATGTGTATGTGTATGTGTATGTGTATGTGTATGTGTATGTGTATGTGTATGTGTATGTGTATGTGTATGTGTATGTGTATGTGTATGTGTATGTGTATGTGTATGTGTATGTGTATGTGTATGTGTATGTGTATGTGTATGTGTATGTGTATGTGTATGTGTATGTGTATGTGTATGTGTATGTGTATGTGTATGTGTATGTGTATGTGTATGTGTATGTGTATGTGTATGTGTATGTGTATGTGTATGTGTATGTGTATGTGTATGTGTATGTGTATGTGTATGTGTATGTGTATGTGTATGTGTATGTGTATGTGTATGTGTATGTGTATGTGTATGTGTATGTGTATGTGTATGTGTATGTGTATGTGTATGTGTATGTGTATGTGTATGTGTATGTGTATGTGTATGTGTATGTGTATGTGTATGTGTATGTGTATGTGTATGTGTATGTGTATGTGTATGTGTATGTGTATGTGTATGTGTATGTGTATGTGTATGTTTATGTGTATGTGTATGTGTATGTGTATGTGTATGTGTATGTGTATGTGTATGTGTATGTGTATGTGTATGTGTATGTGTATGTGTATGTGTATGTGTATGTGTATGTGTATGTGTATGTGTATGTGTATGTGTATGTGTAAGTGTATGTGTATGTGTATGTGTATGTGTATGTGTATGTGTATGTGTATGTGTATGTGTATGTGTATGTGTATGTGTATGTGTATGTGTATGTGTATGTGTATGTGTATGTGTATGTGTATGTGTATGTGTATGTGTATGTGTATGTGTATGTGTATGTGTATGTGTATGTGTATGTGTATGTGTATGTGTATGTGTATGTGTATGTGTATGTGTATGTGTATGTGTATGTGTATGTGTATGTGTATGTGTATGTGTATGTGTATGTGTATGTGTATGTGTATGTGTATGTGTATGTGTATGTGTATGTGTATGTGTATGTGTATGTGTATGTGTATGTGTATGTGTATGTGTATGTGTATGTGTATGTGTATGTGTATGTGTATGTGTATGTGTATGTGTATGTGTGTTTGTGCGTGTGCGTATGCTTGTGCGCGTGTGCGCGTGTTCGGGATCGCATGTTTGTGAGCGTGTGTGTGAACTCAGAACAAAAGAGCTTCTTCTTTTTGAAAGTTTGAGTGTATTTCTGTGGTTTCAGCTGCATACAGCAACTACTCAAATTTTTCATCAATGGTCAGTTGCTCATGTGCTTGTAACGTGCTTTAAACGATCCTTGATCGATCTCTAATCAGTGTTGGTTTCTGCAGAATCGCTGACCTAGTCTCCCAGCGTGAAAGTGACATTATTTGCTCAAGCGGCTGTATCTAACATCTACGTGCAATTTTGGAAGACGCATTTTGTGGTCTTTAATGTGACATGATTGTGACAGCTTGTGGGTGAGTTTTGTGTTTTAGTATGTTCAGTTAAACTTTTTTAAATGAAGCATATTGTTGACTCAGGTTCTCTTTTTTAAACTTTCAAAAGTAGAAGCTACCAAAAGAAACTAATTAAAGTTATGAAAAGATTGCAATCGATTAACACTTTAAAGTACCTTGATGTCACGACCAGCGTGAAGGGCCCGTCCGTTGAACTGCCACTGCACCGTTGGCTCCGGATCACCGTCGACCTCACAGATGAACTTCACAGTGTGGCCTGAAAATGTAGAAGTTTTAACAACTGATTTTTGAAACTTTGGTAAGCATTCTTTTACTCTGAATTCTAACAAAGGTTTTAAAGTCTGACAAATTGTCCAGACGTGTTTTGGGTTTGGAAAGGACAAGTGTAATGAATGGGCTACGCCAAACGTTTTACAATAATAATGAAAATTACTAGTCTACAGATGTTTTAGTGAATTGTTTTAGTGACACAGAGTGCATATGAACATTGGTTTAACAAAACGCAGAAGCTAAGTTTTTGAAAAAGTAGAAAAAACTTTTAGCAAAGATTAAAAAAGTATCATTGAAAGATGGACCCTTTGGGATGGTTTGTTTTGGGTAATCTACCTTGTAAAAGTTAGATTACCCAAAAACAAACCATGTTTTCCGTCATAAATCGTTTCTCATGGTTACGTAAGCATACTTTGAAACCAACAGCTGAAATTATATTTCATAAGCCAATTTCCATATGTTCTTCCTTCCTCTCATGTAATTTGGGGCCCCTATGTTTTAGCTATTTGTGCCCCCAATCTTCCAGAAAAGTTTCCCCAAACCGGTTTTTAGAACAGAATTTTATGGTTAGCTACTTACCAGCTCGGGCTGAGATATCCTGGAGCTTGGCGACGAAGTGCGGGGCGTCGGCAGCGGGTCGGTCAATGACAGCTCCTCCACGGGAGATACTCGTTTTGGCTATCCTTCCGGATTTAGCTGAACAGATAACATGAATCACCGTGGTTAAGTCAAACTCACGGGTAAGAACTATATTAGCGACAGAAGACGCCTTTCCAGCAGGGTTGCTGGCTTCGACCTTATACTCGGCGACGTCCTCCTGCTGAGTGCTGGTGATCTTCAGTGTGGCCTCGCCGTTTATTTGCGAGATCTCATATGCCTTGCTTTTTCTGACGGGCTCGTTGTTTCGATACCAGCGGATCGTCGGCTCTGCAAAGTCTGGGATTGAAAGGGCAGCGGTCGATCCACAAGCACTCGGCGGCTATCAAGGGGGGATTGTTTGATCGCCGCTCGAAAAATTGACAGCCCACGGCATCCCACGCACGAGTTTCATGGGAGTCACGTCATTGTTTTCTTTGAACACGCGTTTTTCATTCAGGTGATCTTTTCTTGAGAGGGGGTTATTTTTAAGCGTCTGCATGTTTTTCTCAATACTTAGCCTCCTTAGACCCCTTTTCAGGTCATTGGGCCATTTCTTCATCTGTGAGTGGGTTAATAACACACTTGGAAACCCGAAAAATGTTCACATAAAAAGATTTTTAATTTTTAAAATTTGAATCTTCCATTTATAATTAAATTGTCTTGAAATTGCGCACGTTTGATGAATGTATTAACTCCATAATGACCCCGTAAACCAAATTTCGTTATTTTCTTGCTTGTTTTTCTCAAAGAAAATTCAACCCTCGCTGACAAGATCTAATCAACACTATATCAGTTCATCTGAAGTGTTTTCATCTAATATTCGTTAGAACCGTCTGCGAACTACAATAAATGTGTTCTTTACCGTCAAAGCTGGCTGAAATGACGTGAAAACGCTTGAAAATCACTAGAATTGTTATAAAAAAGTACCCCACAAGTTTACAGTTAATTGTTGTAAATTAAAACCTAAACACGCATGTGCGTCTTCCAAAGACGCGTCGAATGAGACCTACTAGAGCTAATTTGGTCCACTGTGAGCTGAGCAACGGCCAATTGTAGTTTAAATCCTACTGGCGGCGGCCGATTATAGCTTTGGCGCCAAGGGGGTTATTGGGGGCGCGCCGGCACCGCTATAATACTGGTGCCGCCGCGGCCAAATTAATTCCGCGATGTTACCAACCGCAGGCCTTAAAAACAATGAAAAGAAAAGGAACCAACGTATATGCTGCATGTTTCCGCACCAAAATTTTGCAAGGAATTCATTTCTGAAGTCAGAAAAGCAAATTTTTTATGTTTTCATTTGACATCCATCTATTTTTGGAGATCTTTGCTCGTTTTGGTAGGATTCCAACTTGGCAACTGTGATTATGAAAACAAAACATACCAGGGAATCCGGTGAACTTTGCAGAAAAGGTGGCTAGGGCTCCCTCGTCCACAACGATGGGTTGGATCTGAGACACGAAGCGTGGAGCCTCGTACCTTGGGCCTTCCTCGGCTCCCTTACCCGTTTTGGAGAGGTTGACGTTGAGTCTAGCTTTGCACCTAACAAATCACTGTCATAAACATAAAATTTGTATATTACCTAGCTTCTCCTGCGGGATTCTTGGCCACACACTCGTAGATTCCGGCATCTTGGGCCAGGGTGTCCTTGAGGGACAGCTTGAACTGACCGTTAGCTTCACTGATGACGTAACGGTCATCGTTGGGAAGAGGTTGGCCATCCTGAAAATATAAATCAGTAACAAGTTGTTGAATCGCTAAAAGTAACGTCACTTTACAATCCTTAACGTCACGTGAACGTAGGGCAAACGTACCTTGAACCAGGCTACAGTAGGAGTGGGATCACCGCTGACAGAACAAGTAAATTCAGCAGGTCCGCTCTGGTTGATTCTGACGTCGTGCATTCGAGCGGTGAAGTCAGGAGCCTTGCCCTTGCTGACAGGAGGAGACACGGTCAATGAAGCCATGGATTCCACAACTCCAGCGACGTTCTCCAGCCTAGCCAGGTACTCTCCAGCATGGCTGTTCTCCAGGCGACCAATTGACAAAGTAGAGCCAGTGTTGGTGGTGTTGATCTAAAAGTCGATATCATTATGAAATCACAGCTGCAACAGCGAAATGTTGCACGTTTGGCTAATTACCTGTGATCTGAAGGTGCTCTTAATTTCCTTTCCGTCCTTGAACCAGGTGACCTTGATGGGAAGAGCTCCATCGAAAGACACAAAGAATCTAAAATCACAAATGCTTCTGTTTTCAGAATGTTTTACTTGATGGGCTTGCCAGGTTCTCCCTGCATGGGAGTGAGTTGTTGTTTCAGAGAAGGCGGGGCCTGTTTCGAGGCTCCGATCTTGGTAGGTTGGGGCTAAAATTTGCATTGGTTCAGTAAATTTAAGACTGTTGGGTTTGAAAACACACACAAAACATGCACACACCCGTATGAAATGAAATCCAACAACACGTTCACGCGATCTTGGTGAGAATTGAGGGTACTCCGTGCGTTGGACAGACAACATTGAGGACGAATCATCGACTGTGATTTGTTCATACTGGTAGGAGGAGGACGTGGACTCGCGGTGTTCACGATGTTCACGGTATGCTTGGATCTTCACATGATGCTGGAACACGTGCACACTGTTAAACATACATATCACAAACACAATGCAATAAACACTTGGTATACAGGATTCCCATTTGCAGGCATTCAACCAAAAGGTTATTTTATCTTTTGCAGAGACAGTTATGGTTTTGAACGCTTCAAAAAAGTCAAAAAGCATCTACAAGGTCTTCAAAGATGGCTTTTAGGTCGCTTTTACTCAACTCAAAAGCTGTAAACAGCAGAAACTCAAGGGGCTATAAGTTGTGCGCTCTCAATTCGCTACGCTCTATCGTGGACCTATGGCACGTTGGCCAAATTTTCGTGTAAATATAGCGTGGCACATTCTGAAACACTTGGAATTCAGAAAATGCATCGACGCGTTCAAATTCACACACATTCAAAAAATTGGCTATTTTGGCTTCAAAGAAAGTTACTCGACAAGTTGTTGCATATTGTGGCAATTTGTGACTTCCCAATAAGATGGGTGAACACCCTATCATTTTATATGTTGCAACGCGTTATGTTTACGGCAGCTGGCAAAATTGTAGTAAAGTTTTGAAGTTTCCATTCTGTTGGTCACTTCGAAAAGGTGCAATTTACCGTAATTGGCTCAAAATCAAGTTTTTGGTTAGTCACATGTACACATTCAGACACGTCCTCTGCGAAAACCAATGATTTCCACAAACGTTACACTTCAAACTTCACATTTGTTCAAACAGACGTGCAGATTCACACATTCACGTTTCCACCCACTCACCTTGTTGCTGATGGTTTCCTGAACAATCGGTTCCTTAACTACTGGAGCGGTCTCCTTCAAAGGCTTAGAATCCACTCGGAATCCTTCACCTCCTTCGACCTTCTTGGGCGCGAACTTGGTCTTCAGTTGCACTTGTTCCTTGTGGATTACGGCTTCTTCCTTGGGTACTTCAGGACCCTGAGCCACTGATTTCAACTTGGCCTTGTCTTCTGCGATCTTGACATGTTCTCCAGCGTCAATCTCTCCAACCCTCTTCGGCTTGGCGATCTTCAGCTTCACCTGGTCCCTAGCAGGTACTTCAACCTCCTTGGGCGGGGAAGGCAGTTTCTTGAAGCGCTGTTCCACGTTTCCTCCAAGCTTGGCTCCACCCTCGGCCCAGTCGGGCTTCTCCCATCCGACTTCTTCCTTCTCTTGGGTGGCAGCTGTCTTCAGGGCGACCTTCTCCATCTCTTCGCGAGGGGCCTCGTACTTGACCGTCTTTCCAGCCTTCAACGACACATCTTCCAACTCCATTCCCTTGAACTGGGGCTTGCTGGTTTCCACATAAGACAACTGTTCGTAGAACTTGTCGTCCCTTGGTCTGGTGAACTTTTGAAGCAGTTCTTCGGTCTCCAGAGGTTCGATGGGAGTCTTAGCACGCTCGACGTGCATGAGCTTCTGAGAATCCGGCTTGGGAGCAGCTTCAAACGCCTCTCCCAATTTGCCAAGAGTCTCCTTCTGCCAAAGCAGATCACGCTGGTGCATCTCATCGCTGGTCTTGAGGACGGCTGGGCGAAGCTTAGCATTGCGGAAGTCATCCTTCTGAAAACTTTTAGGTTCAAAATTTTGAAATTGGTCCCACCTGGAAGATGTCCAAAGTGCAGCTACCCAGAATCTCTCCCTCGGAGTTTTTAGCAATGGCGACAACCTCTCCAGCATCGGAGATGCGGGTGTTGCTGATGGTGAGGTAGTGAAGTCCATCGAAGTTGAGTTTGTAGCGGTGACCCTAGAAATTGTGGGGTTTTTTCAAGTTTCAAAATACTTACATGGAGGGCCTGGTTTCCATTGACGAACCAAGTGACCTTGGGGCGAGGGTTTCCAATAACGGCGCATTCGAAACGGGCAGGCTCGTTCTCGGTGACCTGAAACAACCATATTTTCAAGAAATAGTAAATAATTTGGTATCTATATGCTTTCTTACCTGCAGATTCCTAGGCTTGATGGTGAACTGAGGAGCCTGCTTCTGCCTGGGTGCCTGAGGTCCTTGCTCGGACCAGTGCAACCTGGAGTCCTTCTTGACGCTCTTGACCAACATGCCCTGAGGCATCTGGCTTTCAGTGATGACGTGAGAAGCTCCCTGGCATGCCAACTTGGCAGCGATCATGGCTTGGCCTAAAACACAACTCCTTTTCTTCTTTTTGCAGGTTAGTGCTCACCGTGGTTGTTGGTGGCGACACAGTGGTACTCTCCAGTATCATCAGGGAGAGCGTATAACAGGTCAAGGCAAGCGAAACCGAAGTCAAGGGTGGAACGGAAGCGATGACCTTAAAATTTTGGCTGAATATATGTAAAAGTTAAGCTTACCAAGCAGTACGGGCTTCTTGTCCTTGAACCACTCAACCTTCATATACGGATCGTTGATGGGTGCAATCTGGGTCTCGAAGCGACAGAACTCTCCCTCAGCCACTCCAATGTTTTGCATCGGCATCTTGAATTCAGGAGCACTGAAAGGTAAGGTCATTGTTGAATTTACAGCAAAATTACCGCTTCTGTTGCTCATCATAAGCATCGTCAGCGGTGAGCTTAAGCGGAGCAGCGGAGTGTTGCCTGAAGTGAGACTCCAGGTTGTCTTGACGGTTTCCTCCGTGAGAAGTGTAGTCCAAAGAAGGACGAGCGAGGACCTGAACGTCTTATGTTTAACGTTTTTAGTAGTTTTAACCGTAATGTGGGTCTTGGTGCGGGCCTCTCCCTTGTCATTAACAGCCACAAGTTCATACTCTCCGTTGTCTTCAGGGTAGGCGTAGAGAATATCCAAAGAGACGAAGCCGAACTCGACAGTGGGCTTGAACCTGAAATTTCAAGTTAAACCAGCTTTCATTGTAAAGGGAATTACCTGCTAGCCTCCGGAAGAGGGTTTCCATTGCGGAGCCAGAAGACCTTGAGTTGAGGATCGTTGATTGGAGTAACACGGCATTCGAGGTGGATGGAGTCTCCTTCAAGGGTTCCGTCGATGTTGTCAACAAGAGGCTGAACAACGGCAGGGGCGTCGATCTTTGTGGCGGATTCGACTCCGATCTTTCCGACGGTTTCGGCCTTGCCCTGAAAAGAAAACACTTTTTGTAAGAGCTGCATGTTTTTAAATCTCATCACTGTTTTATCACTGTTTAGTCAAATTTTTCATGAATCTGACAAAACGCCGAACCAGCATTTAGCAACAAAACTCCTTTTTCAAATGTTTTCGAAAAAGGAGTTTTGTTGCTAAATGCTGGTTCGGCGTTTTGTCAGATTCATGAAAAACGCGATGTCCGTGTTTTAAAAAGCGGCTTAGTGAGAATCGATTTCGTTGAGCTATTCATAATTTAGCAATTTAGCGTCATAGGTTAATGACCGGACCGATGTGATGATCTGAAGTAATTGGATGCACGGCTCAAAAATGGATTTTACTTAGTTGTGCATGACCCTCCTATGGCATAGATACAAAATTCTGAAAATTTTGCGCCCTTGCCATTTTAGAGTGCAGAGTTACGGTAGACGATCCCAACGAACGCAAAAGTTCCAATTTTTCACAAGTACCAACCAATATAGGTAGGGCATTATATAAACGTTTTCTACAAAATAACAATTTTTTAAAAATTTAAATACACTTTGTTGAGTTTTTGTATCTAACTTTCGTCCAGTTATGATTTCGTTAGGACTTCTGATTGGAAAAAAGTTAGAAATAATTTGGATTTTGAATTAGAGCAGATTCCTAATGTTTCTGGAAATGAAAATTTCTGAATATTTGGGTAATTTTTTTCAATAACGTGTTACGGGGTCTTCCGTAACATTGGAATTCAAAGGCATCGTTGCATAATCCTACTTATTTTAGAGAAAAATAAGCTCTATTTTTGTGCAACAAACCTTGGCATTGGTGGCGATACACTTGTACTCTCCACTGTCGGCAGCGATGAGGTGCTTGACCAACAATGTAGCCACTCCGAACTCGTTCGAGCACGAAATCCTGTTGGAGTAGGGAATGGGGCGGCCGTTGTGCTGCCATTCAACGCGAAGGGTCGGGTCTCCCACAGGATCGAGAACGCAAACAAAGGCGGTGGCATCGGCCTCGTTCATCTGCAAAAAAAGTTTAAAGTACGCTTTGAAATCTATAGTTTACCGTTCCCAGATCGGTAAGTTGCTGGGAGAAGCTTGGCGCAGGGTAGTCTACAGGAGGCAGGTCTAGCTCCTCCTTCGGCCTGTGGATCCATTGTTCCAACTCGGTGATTCTTTCCTTCCTCTCGGCTGGCGACTGCCACTCGTAAGAAATTCCACTGGTGCCGACAACCTTGATCTCGCATTCGACTTCAGCACTTCCGTGGTCGTTGGTAGCACGGCAGAGCCACTTTCCGGTGTCTTGAGGCTCGGCAGGTGACAGCTCGAGCACAATGAAACCGAAATCGTGGATCATCTTCATCCTGTTGGAGTGCTTCACTGGGTTTCCGTCGTGGAACCACTCGATCTTCATGCGAGGGTCCGCCACAGGTTGAACCTGGACTTCAAGGTGAGCCTGCTGGCCTTCTTGAAGCTCAGGCGGGGACTGAAAAAAATGCTTTTGTTAGTTTAAAATCACATTTTTAAAGTTCGTTTTGCAATTTATAACCCCTAAAAATTGAATAAGGACGTCATTGAAAGTTACGAATTCAAAAAAATTTTCCAATCCACGAGCACCTCACAATGACGTCATCTTTTGCAAGAAAGTGATAGACGGAGTCATAATTCGCTTGGAAAACTCTACGTTAACGTAATTTGGGATATCGAACTTAAGGCACAATATCGTAATACGTCATTCGCGTCTTACTTTCAATCAACGATGACGTCATCCATTTAAAATCGCTATAATCAAATCACTTTACACAGCATTTTGATTCATTTATAAACGTCATAACCAAAACATGGAGTTACTTATGACGTCATTTTCGTCAAATTCGAATAGAAGTCATTCCAGTAGTTTTTTTGTAACTTACCGCCAATTGCGAAGTGAAGCGAGGAGGTCCGTGGTCAATAGGAGCGGGTTCTTCAGGAGCAGGTCTGGGTGCCTCAATTTTGGCAATGTTAGCACCAGCTCCAGCCATCCTCTCAGGTAGCTGTGACTTGCTGATGATGCCTTCCTTAGGAGCACAGGTAAGCTTAGTACTAGTGGTGGCTTCTCCCACACGGTTGACAGCACGGCAGGTGTACTCTCCGCTGTCTTCAGGGTAAGTGGGGCTGATTTCCAGGACCACAATTCCAAAGTCGTTGATAGTCTTCACACGGGATCCAGTCCTCAAAGGACGGCCATCAAGGTACCACTGGACCATAAGCTGATTGTCGTTGATGGGTTCGTAACGGGCGGTGAAGTGGACTCTGTCACCCTCGGCGCAGTCCACAGGAGCGGACAGGGGCTCGATGAAGACGGGCATAGCCTCCTTGAATGTATCGGGCAACTCTTCGGGACGACGGCGGAGGTTCTCCTCCAGGACCTCAACAGCTTGGGCCTTTTGCTCATTCTGAGGGATAAGGATGAGCCCACTGCTGGCTTCGACCTTGACCGGAGCGGAAGATGTAGCTTCTCCAGCCGAGTTGCTGACCCTAAGGGTGTACTCTCCAGAATCGTGAGCCAGAAGGTGCAGTACATCTAGCACAGCAAAGCCGAAGTCATGGACCATCCTGTGTCTGTTGGAGTGGAAGATCGGTTGTCCATCACGGAGCCACTCAACCTTAGTCTTGGGGTCGTTGACAGGGGTATACTGGGCTTGGAGGTGGGCAGCTCCTCCCTCCTCTAGAGCTCCTTGGACTGCCAAAGCGCTGATGATCTTGGGTGCTTCGAACACGGGAGCGGGGGCTTCGGGAGCCTCAGGCTTGGGTGCTTCGATTTCCCTAATGCGGTCAAGCGACTGGGGCTGTAGTGAGTCATAAGCGATGTTCTCATGTCCCTGGACGCTGATTTTGGTGGTGGATTCAGCCTCTCCAGCTGCGTTCTTCACAACGCACTTCCAGTCTCCAGTGTCACGAACCTCAGTCTGGTTGATGTCCATAATCACCCATCCAAAGTCATTGATCATCCTAACACGAGATGAAGCTGAAATCGGAGCTCCGTTAAGGTACCACTGAATGGTCATAGTGTTGTCATCCACTGGTTCAATGGTAGCTTCGAAGTGAGCAGGTTGTCCTTCGACAAGGTCTCCAGGAGAGGCAAGCTGCTGGACAAAACGAGGAGGTCCCTTAGGAGTAGGCTCAACTTCCTCCATCTTTGGCTTGTCAGCCTCGATCTCTTGAATCCTCTTCCACGACTCCTCGTGCTGGGTATCTCCAAGGATGGAAGCCTTTCCGTGGCACTTCAAGGTAGCCGAAGTTACAGCTTCTTCCTGGGAGTTGCTAAGCCGGAGTTGATACACTCCTTCGTCTTCAGGGTAGGTGTAGGCGATGTCCAACATGCAGATACCAAAGTCCTGAGCCAAGGCGTACTTTGATCCGTTGGAGAGAGGTTGTCCATTCCTCAACCACTGCACCTGGAGACCAGGATCATTGACGGGAGTAAACTGAGCCTCGAAGTGGATATGATCTCCTTCATTGCACTCCTGGTCAGCAATCTGAGAAACGATAGCTGGGTGGTCGTAGACAGGAGCAGGGGCTTCAGGAGTCTTCTCCCTGGGAGCTTCGAGGATCTGGATCTGACGCCAGGACTCCTCGTGTTTAGTGTCTCCAAGGATAGGTCCGGTTCCAGCAACACGAACGGAAGCGGTAGATACAGCTTCTCCTTCGCTGTTGGAGATGGTGAGGGTGTAGACTCCTAAATATGACAATTTAGTCATTTCGGAAATGTGGTTTACCGTTGTGGTCTTCATTGGCCGACAAGATGTCCATGGTGGCCCATCCGAGTTCGCTCCTGGTTTGGACAAGCTGAGAAGCTCCCACAGGGGCTCCGTTGCGCTGCCAAGTAACCTGAAAAACCGCTTAAAACCAGGCAAGTTTCGAACATACCTTGAGATCGGGATCCCTAGCAGGTTGGAATGTGGCCTCCAAATGAATGGGCTGGCCTTCGGGCACATCTTCGACATTCTGGAGCTGGGTGAGGAATTGAGGCTTCTCCTTGACGATGACTTCCTCAATCTCCTCAATGATCTGAACCCACAACTTTGAATCATTCTGATTTGTTGACTTACCCTGGGTGCCTCCAACTCCTGAATCCTCTGCCAGGACACAGGGTGCTGGGAATCAGCCAGAATCTTCTCGTATCCCAGGACCTTCACAGTAGCACTGGTTGTAGCTTCTCCCTTAGCGTTGTAGGCACGGCAGGTGTAGACTCCGGAGTCGTGGGGCAGAACATGGACAATAGACAAGATGACGTTTCCAAATTCGTACTCCTGGCGGAAACGGTTAGCTGCAAACATGGGTCATTCCCGGATAAAACGAAAACCTTACCGTTCATGAGAGGTTGTCCATTCAGGAGCCATTCGATGCGCATGTGCGGGTCTCCAGAAGGCTCGACAAGACCGTTTAGCTCCACAACTTGACCCTCTCCAACGTTGTCGACGTTTTGGAACGGCTGAATCCATTGAGGCTTTTCGAACTCCTTCTCTGGTGCGTCGAGGCGGGCAAACTTGTCTATCGCTTCCATCTGACGGATCTTTTCCAGGGAGACAGGGTGAGCCGTGTCAAGGAGAAGGCTTTCGCTTCCTTGCACGGTGAGCTGTGCACTTGTAACAGCGGCTCCCTGATCGTTGAAGGCCTTGCAAGAGTAAACTCCAGTGTGGCGGGCATGCACGGGTGCGATGCGAAGAGACACACATCCGAAGTCGTTGTTGGTGGCGATCCAGTTGGACTCGTTGAGAGGGGCGTCGTTGAAGAACCACTGGATTCTGAGGTTGGGGTCGTTGACGGGGATGAGTCGGGCTTCGAGAAGAGCAACACCTCCTTCGGGCAGCTCTCCCACGCTTTGAAGTGGTTGGGTGAAGGTGGGCTTGCCGAACTGGGGTGCTTCGGGCTCGGGAAGGGGAGCGCGAGGGGCCTCGATCTCCTGAAATAGATTGTTGTACTTTTTATTTCTCTATGTCTCTCGGTTGATTCTTATCTCTCTAAGCTCACCTGAATCCTTTGCCAAGAAGACTCATGCTGGGTATCTCCCAGAATAGCCGCCCTGGTGGTGCAAGACAACTTTCCAGTCGTCCTGTCCTCTCCCTCCTGGTTCTTGACCTGGACAGTATACTCTCCAGAATCCTCTCCCAGAACGTATTGCAGATCCAGGGTAACGAGGCCAAAGTCATTGCGGAGAATCCTTCGGCTGGAGGCGGACAGCGGCTTTCCGTTGAGGTACCACTGCACGGTGGTGTAGGGGTCGGTGAAGGGAGTGAACTAGAACCAGTGTATGAATTTCGCTTCTGGAGATTTACCTGAGCCTCAAAGTGGGCAGGCTGGCCCTCAACCACTTTGTCAATGCTGTTGAGTTGACGGACAAACTTGGGAGGTCCGTAGCGAGGAGCAGGGGCTTCCTCTCCCGGAGCCTTGGGGGCTTCGAGGACTTGGATCTTCTGCCAGGACATTTCGTGCCTAGTGTCACCAATGATAGCGGCATTACCGCGGACGTCTAGCTGAGCCTTAGCCTCAGCTTCTCCCTAAACACCAAGACCTAAGAGTTTCGGCGCTTTTTGAACAAACCTTGTCATTGATAGCCTTAACAGAGTAGACTCCAGAATCTTCCGGCACGGTGTGGGCAATGTCAAGCGACACGTACCCAAAGTCGGAAGTGAACTTGAACCTAAACAACTTTCATTAAAGATACCAATAGTGATTCAACCTGTTGCTGTTGCCAAGGGGTTGTCCATCCTTGTACCACTGGACACGCAGTTTGGGATCGGCCACGGGCTGCAGCCTGGTGGAGAAGTGAGCAGGCTGGAACTCGATGCGCTCCAAAGACTCCATTGGTCCCAGGAATTGAGGAGCGGGGAATTCAGGCTCAGCCGGGGCTGGAGCCTGCTCCTTTGGTGCTTCGAGCTGCTGGATCTTCTGCCAACTCTCGGGGTGCTGAGGATCGAGGTACAGTACTCCTCTCGGCAGAATGGTGAAGGAGGCAACAGTTTGAGCCTCTCCAAGGGCGTTCTTAGCCACGCAGGTCCAGTCTCCGGTATCTTGTCCAAAGGCATAGAGAATGTCCAAAGCCACAAGGCCAAAGTCGTGGGTGGTTCTGAAGCGGTGTCCATTGACCAGCGGGTTTCCATTGTGGAACCACTGCACTGTGAGCTGGTTGTCGTTGGTGGGTTCGACCTGGCACTCCAGATGAATTGGTACTCCTTCGGAGATCTCTCCCATGGCTCCAGCCAAGGGGACCACAAAGCGAGGAGCAACCTTCTCCGGCTCTTCGTAGATCTTCTCCATGGGTTGACGGTTCTCGATCTCCTGCACCCTGTTCCACGAAGCCTCGTGCTGGGTGTTGAGAAGCAGGGCGTCAGTGGGAGTGCACTTGACAGTGCAGGAAGTGGCGGCTTCTCCGAAGGCAGAAACGGCCTTGCAGGTGTAGACTCCAGAATCTTCTCCGTACAGAGCCAAGATATCCAAGTTGATGTAGTCGAAGTTCCTGGCAGGCATGAAGCGAGAGGCTTCGGGCAGAGGTTGACCGTTTCTGGTCCAGGTTACCCTCATGGTAGGGTCGTTGACTGGGACCAAACGGCATTCCAGACGGACAGAGTCACCTTCGATGGCGGTGTCGACATTCTGAAACACATTTGGTGCTATTCTGATGTCTTACAAACCTGGAGTTGTTCAGTGAAGGTCGGTGGAGGGAAGGTCATCTCAGGCGTAGGCTCACGCTCGACTTGGCGGTTCTCGATCTCCTGAATCTTGACCCAGGACTCCTCGTGGTGAGAGTCAAGGTAGATGTTGCGACGAGCTGAACAACATGTAAAATATCTAGTCTTAGGCTTTCACTTACGTCTACACTCAAGCTTGAACTCAGTTTGAGCCTGTCCAGCGGCGTTGGTGGCTCTGCAGAAGTAGGTTCCAGTGTCCTCCGGGTGGATGTGGAGGAACTCCAGACCAACGTAGCCGAAGTCATGGATGGTTCTGATCCTGGATCCGAACATGAGTGGCCTGTCGTTGCAGAACCATTCGATCTAAAACACTAAATTTAGCAAATTGGAAAGACTTCAAATCATACACGTTCACTTAGAAAATTCACTTACCGTGAGGTTGGGATCATTGATCGGCTGAAGCACGCAGTCCATGTGCACACTTTGTCCCTCCTTGAGCACCTCGGTAGGTCCAGTAAGAGCTTGAGTGAAGACAGGAGGCTCCATAGGAGCATCATCGGCTGAAATACTCCAACGTATATACTTCTTCAGAACCATTACTCACCACTAGGCTGGGCTGGCTGCAACTGCTCCATCTCCCTGATCCTGCGGAGAGACTCGGGGTGAGCCGTGTCGCTGAGGATGCTCTTCAGGCGTTCAACTTCAAACTCCGTTGAAGTTTCTGCACGACCAGCTGGGTTTGACACAACGAGTGTGTACTTTCCACTGTCTTCAGCGATAACGTAATCGATGTCCAGGGAGACAAAGCCGAAGTCGTTGAGAATACGGTAACGGCTGGAAGCCTTGAGGGGATGGTCGTTGAAGAGCCACTCGTACTGAAACATTGAAAATAAAGCTTCGATGAGGGATTCTTACCACAACGGTGTTATCATCAACAGGGCCAACTTGAGCCTCCAGGTGAAGAGTCTGAGACTCGTGGACCACATCCATCTTGGGAGGCAGAGGCCTGAGAATGGTTGGGGTCTGCTTCGGCGCTTCAGGTTCGGGTTCGGCACGTTGAGCCGGAGTCTCCAACTCCTTGATGCGGTTGAGGGAATTGGGATGGAAGGAAGCAGCCAACTAAACCAAAATTCATTATGTGCACTATTTTTGACTTACATCAGATCCATCAATGCGACAGTCAATGTCAACGGTAGATTGTGCTTCGCCCGCAGCGTTCCTAAGATTAAAACTTGGTTAAGTACACAAAGCGATTTTACCTGACAATCAGTGTGTAGGTTCCGGAATCCTCTGGGTAGCAGTAGAGGATGTTTAGAGCGATGTAACCAAAGTCCTGGGAAAGCACGAAGCGATGCGCCTTCATCAAAGGCTTGCCGTTCACCAGCCATTCGTACTGAACAAATACAAATAGAACCAACATTTTCTATATGCCCATTGCCCATTATATCGTACATTTCCTTTTTTTACTTATCCAATTCTATTACCCGCTCATTTGTTTTCACGGGATTCTGCCTATTTAGGTAATGACGCAAATGAAAACGGCTCCTAGCGTCACCGAAATGGCGAGAATGAGCAACCTCCTGAGTTTTTCAGTCGTTTGAAAAAAATCTATGATAAAAAATCGACAAAATTTAGCAAATTTTTGCCGAAAAAACTCACTAATTTGCTATGTTTTTTTTAGATATGGGCACAAATTCGGATTTACTTCATTACAATTTTTACAAACACAACAACATTTAAAAAAATAACATTATAAAAAAAATGTTTTTGACCCTTTTATGACCCTATGGTGAGTGCGAGAAAACAAAAGGTTTATCAACAGATACTTTTATGAAAAAACTAAAAATGTTTATCAAGGGCTTACTTTTATAAAAAAAAATAATTAAAATTTTGACTACTCTCAGGGCGATAATGTTAGCTACGGCACATAAAACGTGTAGTCAGCTAACAAAATCGCATAAATTTCTGCGAGAAGCGTTTTTGCGAAAAACAGTTTGTCAGCATAAAAGCGCAACGAGTTGAACTCTAAAAGAAGAACACATTACGAAGTTCACATAGTTTTTAAAACTGTCATATCAATTTCAGGAATTTTAAGGGTTTATGGACTCATAGAACTTTTACGAAAAATTGTTCTTTGACAGAAAAAATCGCGTAACTACGTTTAAAAAAAACTTGCAGTAATGGTACACTACGTTATTTTAAAAATTACATTTGTTGTTCACTCTACTGTTTAGAAGAACGTTAATTGCTCTCAAAAACATTGCAACATTTAGCATTAGAAATATTTGAATGACTAATGTTGAAATGGTTAGGAAAACCATTTTTTCTTAAACCTCATCGTTAAAAATGCCTAATTTTGCGTGCAGTAATTGCAATTGAATGTTGATTAATTTCGTTCAAGACCTTTGTTTCTAGATCTACGCTTAAAACGGCGGCACTCGTTCAAATCTTTGTTTGCCTTCACTTCCAACGAAAAATCAATACTCGCTTACCGTTAGGGAGTTGTCGTCGTTCGGAGTAACCTGTGCTTCAAGATAGACATTGTCACCCTCGTTGCACCGAATGGCGGGTCCCAGTTGTTTCACGAATTGCGGGGTCTGAAAAATTACGTTTTTAGTGTTCAAATGAACAAAATCTAGCCTGCTTAGGGGCGTCGGGCAGTTCTTCCGGCGCTGGTCGAGGAGCCTCAATTTCCTGGATGCGAGCATAGCTCCTGGGGTGCTGTACTCCTCCAAGAATGCCTTCCTTCGCTGAAGCAGGAAGGTTAAGAAGGCTCATTCTACTAGTTGGTTGATGTCCTCTAGCTCCATGATTGTGAGGAATTCGGCCGTAGATGGGATCGCGGCCCAGAAGACGGTAGGCACTGCCGCCGTCGTCGGCCATGCTAATTATTCGCGTCGGCCTACGAACTTTTGGCGCTGGCTGACTCTAAGCCGTGGAGAAAACAACGCCAGCGCGCTGCTCAAACACGCGCTTCTTGGGTTGCACAATAGAAATCGGCGAAGGTTGATTATCGTGTAGGTAATAGGGTTTCATTTAGTTAAACTCACGCTGGCAGCGCACGGTTGTGCTCGTTTCCACGGCTCCGAGGGCGTTCTCAGCCTTACAAGTGTAGGTTCCACTGTCCTGAGCGTAGAAGCCAAGCACATCCAAAGAGACAAAGCCAAAGTCGTAGAAGGTGCGGAAACGATGGCCTTAACGCAGATAATTTATTCGGTCAGGTTAATTAAGACGCATAAGCATAATTATTGCCCAGAGGGCCAAGGTCGCAAACCTAATGCTGTTTTGACGCGTGTATATTATTGTAATATACTGGGCGTGTGTGTATGTGCGTGTATGTATGTATGTGCGTGTGTGTGTTTGCGTATATGGGTATGTGTATGTGTGTGAGTTTGTGTGTGTGTTGGTGTGTGTGCGTGTGCGTATGTGCTTGAATGTATGTACGTCTGTGCGTGTGTATGTTCGTGCGAATGTGTGTGTGTGAGTTTGTATGTGTGTGTGTGAGTTTGTGTGTTTGTGTGTTTGTATGTGTATGTGTGAGTTTGTGTGTTTGTGAGTTTGTGTGTTTGTGAGTTTGTGTGTTTGTGTGTTTGTGTGTTTGTGTGTTTGTGTGTTTGTGTGTTTGTGTGTTTGTGTGTGTATGTGTGTGTATGTGTGTGTTTATGTACATCTATGCGCGTATATGTACGTGCATGCGTGTGTGTATGCGTGTGTCCGCGTGTATCTCAACTCACCGCTCGGAATCGGGGCTCCGTTCCTCAACCAAGTGATCCTCAAAGTGTTGTCATTCGTAGGCTTCACTTGGCACTCCATATGGATCGGTTCTCCTTCTTCAACCTCTCCCATATCTCCTTCCAAAGGCACGGTGAAAACAGGAGCCATGTCAGGTCCCCTCTCTTCAATTTCCTGGCGACCGTACTTGTTGAGTCCTTCAAGGTACTGGATCTTTCCAAGAGACTCCTCATGCTGAGTGTCAACCAGAACAACACCGGCCGCTAAAAGTAGGTTTTAGTTTTGAAAATAGTGTTGGAACTTACGGGTGACCTTGATTTCACACTGGCGAATGGCCTCTCCCAAGGCGTTGCGAGCTCTGACGGAGTAGGTTCCGCTGTCTTCAGCAATGGCTCCCTGAAATTTTTGATGTTAGATACAAGTTCATAAAGCTGAATGTACCCTGATGTCCAGAGCGACGAAACCAAACTCATAGAGGGTCTTAACCCTGCTTCCAGTTGTGAGGTAGCGTCCGTTGACGAACCACTCAATCTCCATGGTAGGGTCATGAACTGGAGTCACACGCAAGTCAAGATGGATATCTTCATGCTCATGGATTTCTAGATCCTTGAGGTCTCCAAGGAACTTCGGGGCCGCATCACATGTCCTGTCTTCAACCTCCGGGATGCCGGTCCTCCTGTCTTGCTCAAGCTCCTTAATCCTCTCCAATCCTTCGGGGTGGTGGGGATCGAGGAAGAGAGTCTTGTCGGTGTTTACGCTGAGCTCCAGATTGCACTTGGTCTCTCCCAATTCGTTCCTAGCTAAGAGGGTGTAGGTTCCAGAATCCTCAGGGTAAGCGTAGAGGATGTCCAGAGCCACGTAGCCAAAGTCAAACATGGGGCGGAAGCGATGAGCCGCTGGAAGGGGGTTTCCGTTGTGGTACCACTCCACGGTCATCTTGACGTCACTGGCAGGTTGAAGCCTGGCTTCGAAGTGGACAGGCTCGTTCTCATTAACCTCGATCTTGTCGGCCAAAGACCTGACAAAGCGGGGAGCCTCCATGGAGTGGAACTCCTCCGGTCTGTCAACAGACTGAGGTCCAATGTGAACTTGGTGGCTATCGAGGTAGCCGATGATCTGAAGACTGTCTTCGTGCTTGGTATCCAAAACCAGGGGAGCCATGGAAGGAGTGCTCAGCTCGGCCGAAGACTGAGCTTGTCCCTGGGAGTTGAAAAGCACACAACTGTAGGTTCCAGCATCTTCAGGGTAGGTAGGGTGGAGCGAGAGGGAGACCACTCCAAAGTTGTGGGAGGTCTGAATCCTGTTAGCGTTGGGCAAGGCATGTCCGTCCTTGAGCCAGCTAACCCTCAGAGAAGGATCATTCACAGGTTGGATTCGAGCCTCGAAGTAGGATCTTCCCAACTCTTGCTCGCACTTGAAAGGGTGCAGTTGGGTAAGGAACTTGGGAGCCAGGTCTTGCTTAGCTCCACGGAACTGGATCTCCCTCACGTCTTCCACATCCAGATGACGGTTGTGCTCGTGCTTGTGCAGATCGACTTGTGCTGAAATTGGAGTACCCTTTGGTTTCACATTAATCTTACGGTGGACAATGATGGTGCATTGAGATTCAGCCTGTCCCAGCTTGTTCAGAGCTTTGCAGATGTAATGACCGGAGTCCTCCTTCTTAGCTCCGACAATGTCAAGGGTGGCGAAACCGTGGTTCAAAGTCTGGCGGCAACGGTCATCTGAAACCAAATGTTTAGGCGATTTCGATTCTCCCTACTCTTGACAAGCTCCCTTCCATTGAGGTACCAAACGGTTTCCAGAGTAGGGTCATGGATGGGGGTAAGCTTGGTCTCCAGATGAATGTTCTGTCCTTCGAAGAGTTCCTGGGACCTGATTTCAGAGTGGAAGTTGGGAAGGTCTGAAAAATTGTTCAGTTTCACAACTTTTAAGTTGTTTTACCCATGAAGACACCCGCAGGTGGTTGAGCAGTCTTGGACTGGTAAGAGGTTCCGAAGCTAGTGGCACCAGATGGCTGCTGCACCGATCCGTGGCCTGAAAATGAAACACATATTAGCTTTTCAAACTACTTCAAACTTAAGTTTCAGGTGGTTTTTGACAAACAAAATAGGAACAAAAGAAAGGTTCGAGTATGTCATACATAACTATCAACAACATCAAGGTTAAGGAAACAGCCGGGTAACTCTTGAAATTTTCCCAAACACTTGAAATCGGCTGACATTTCTGTACATTCAAGTACACACAATGTTTTTGAAACGAAAAACTATAGGTTGGTTCACCAACTTACCAATAACTTGCAGATTGGTAGTGGTGCGGGCTTCTCCAAGAGGGTTCAGAGCCACAACCGTGTACTCTCCCTGATCAAACACAGTCACTGGGTTGATTTCCAGCACGGCGATTCCAAAGTCGGACAAAGTGGCGACTCGAGACGAAGCCAGAAGGGCCTTTCCATTGTGCAACCAGGCGATCTTCAAGTTCGGGTCGTCGTTGGGGCTGAACTTGACTTCCATCCTGGCGGTCTGTCCCTCGATCAGATTCAGAGGCTGAAGCTGGCCGGAGAACTGAGGTGCGGACTTGGAAGCAGACTGGTCCTGCATTTGGTTCACAGGAGTTCTAAATGACATCATTACGACCAAATGGAGTTATTGATTACCTGGTCATCCTTCTGTCGATCTTTCTCAGTGTGATCTGTTCACGATACTGAGGTCCACTGGCCAACTTCTGACGACTTTGGACAACAACGCGGCCCTTGAGAGCGGTGGTTCCGTGCTTGTTGGTGGCGTCGCAACGGTACCAAGCTCCTTCAGCAAGAGTGACGTCATTGATGTTCAGGGTGGTCTCGTTTCCCTTGGAGTCGATCCTGAAAGGGATGTGGTTAGAGAAAACCGTATAAAAATACAGCTTTTAGACTAAAAACCATGACGTCATCAGCCTTCATATATTTGAAAAACCGCTTTCGGATCAAATTCGCTTTCAAAACAATGTCGACCCCTTAATTTTCCAAAAAAGCTTTGTTTTCGAAAATCTTTTGTCGCTTCTTGAGACCTATTTTTAAGTAAAAATTATAAACTACCCTTGGGGCTTCAAGGGCTTTTGCTAAAATGTTGATTGGTTCTCGGGTATCCTTGTAGTTTTTATCAAAAATTGGTGGAATGGGTACATTTTTATCTTTTTTTCTGACGGTAATATCAGTTTTTGAAAAATATTGGGTTCTGACCATGTTTTGGTCATGTCACAAATCTTCCACATACGTCCAAATTGAGAAGTCCTCCAAAAATAACTTTTCTAGCCCAACATTACACTTAGAAAAAAAAAATCTTACAGCTGGACACGATAAGAAGACACTGTATCGTTAAGTGCTGAACACCTGGTTTTTCGAAATTTTCTATGAATTTTGCCATTTTTCAAGGGTAAGCGTAGAAGCCATAATTATGCACTTTATTTGAAAATTTTGTATGATAACATTATCTATTGACTGCTTTCTTAAAAAGTGGAAAATGTCGAGTTTGAAGCGAGATATGACTGTCAGGCCTTAACACTACCTTAATTACCTAAAGGAAACGACATTCAGAAAAAGGTGTGTTTTGCTACTATTTGGGCGATAAACAACGAATTTCTCCATTTTTAGCCAAATCTATTTTGCCCATGAGTGAAAATGTCGGCCTATTCAAGTAACGCGTCTTGAACGAGAAATCTGACAATGCCTTCAATTTCCACCTTTTCTTGAAGTTTACAAGATTTTCAAACCCTTACTTGAAATGCTCTCCAGAAGTGATTTCTTCATTATCCTTGAACCATCTGAAGGTCACTGCTTCTCCGCTAGCCTTGCAGTAAAGCTTCACAGAGTCTCCTTCATAGACGGTGGTGGATTGGAATTTTCCCGTAAACTCGGGAGCCTGAGGCGATTTTCCTTCTGAAAATAGGCTTTTATCAAGAGGAAAAAATTGAAAAAAACTTACGCATGACATTGAGGCTGAATCTGGCCTGAGAGCCTCCACCGGTGTTCTTGGCCACACATCCGTAGGTCTGGGCATCGTGGGCGTCGACTCTTTCGATGGTGAGCCTCGACTGGCCCTCAGTTCCGAGTTCGATTTTGAACTTGTCTCCAGACTGAATCACAGATCCGTCGGCCTTCACCCACTCGATCTGGGGCAGAGGGGTTCCGGCGACTTTGGCACTGAAAGTGACGGTTTCTCCTGCTCTGGCTGCTACAGATTGAGGAGGAACCACAAACTGGGGAGGACGCGACTGCACAAGTGCTGCTCCGTGCTCGTGCGTCTGAAAATTGTGATTTTTTGATAGCGAATTTGCTTTGTCAATTAGAAAAGTCCGCCGAGTGTCATTCTGGGCGCGGCAAATGGTTAATCGATCGAATGGCGCCGGTGTCAAATTGGCCGCAGCCACGCGTGTCAACAGGGCCTCCTTAGCTCAGTGGTAGAGCGTTGGACTTTTAATCCAACGGTCAGGGGTTCGACCCCCCTAGGTGGCTGTGACTTTTTGCTTAATATAAAAAGTGCAATGAACATTTTTTGAGTGTCTGGATGAAAGCAGAATAGTTTTGTATTTTGCAAATTACTAAACTCTCTCAATACCAATTTCTAGTTTCAATTTGTTTGTAATTTTGAATACCAATTCTACTATTTTCAAAACAATTTTGTGCGGTTTTTCCAATTTTGCAGGTTCAAAGTTCAAAAATTATTTCAAGAATTTATTTCAGCAAATATGTTGGTCAATTGAATGCATTTGTGAAAAATCATTATTTGAACTTTCAAATTCAAAAATTGAACAATCCTTGTATCATTCGAAAATTGGGTAATGTGAAACATTTCTAAGGTCTCCACCAATGTATTAGTTGCAAAGTTAGAATTTTGGCCACTTATAATTTTCAGAAATTTCCGTTTCATTTAAAAAGAAACACAAAAAATAAGTACCCAAACATTGTACCACCTAAACCTTAAAGAAATTTGCAAAAATTACATTCCAAAAAATGTTTTAAGTGCCCAAAATTTAGATTCATACAGTGTTTTTTAAACTCAATGACGCTCTTTCAAACTTTTATGTTACTTTGTTTTACAAATTTGATAAATTCTCAACTACTAGGAAGTTCATAAAAAGATAAATAAGTAACTCTTTGACGTTCCATTGTTTTTCTGTTGAAATTACAAAAGTTAATCCTTACCTGTCCAGCTTGAGTCTTCACCGCTGCATTGCCAATTGCTGCTCCGTTGGCCTTGAAGGTGCTGGGAGAGGGTTGCTGCTTGCTGACTGGAGGCATGTTGTAGTAGATGGGTTGTTGTTGCTGCTGATAGTCGTAATTCTAAAAATACAGTATTCTACAGTAATCTCTTTCTGACAAACCCTTTGTTGATAGTAGACAGGCTGCTGCTGTTGTTGATGTTGCTGTTGCTGCTGAAGGTAGTGCTGCTCTACCCGCGGCTGCTCGTAGTGTTGTCTAGGTCCTGGAATTCCAAATTATCAATTATCGATTGATTTCCGACTCACCTTGAGAATAAACCGGCTGCTGCTGCTGCTGCCAGTTGTTCTCGAAGTACTGTAGATGATAAGGCTGGGCCTGTTGAGCTTGTCTCTGACGTGCCTCTTGATCACGTCTCCTTCTTTCGTCCTCGTCACGACGTCTCCTTTCCTCCTCGTGTCTGCGCTCTCTTTCAAGACGCTCTCGTTCAGCGCGCTCTCGCTCGAATAACACTCGCAGACGCTCCTGAAACGTGGAATATTTAGATAATGTGTGTCACTTTTTGTTTGCAGACGTGGGGGAACCCGCACCCACCGTTGACCATGAATCAGTTCTCGCGCAAACAAGGGAATTAGAAAAGAAGACTGTGGAGGGACCATAGGAGGGACCCACTATTTTGATCTTAAAGGATTTTTTGTTTGTTAGCTGTATGTATAGTTCGTGCCAAAACTACTTCGAAACAGCTTGCCAATGTTTTGATGTTGTGCCTAGGATAAGGTAAAGCGTGCAAATTAGGATATTCCGGCCGTGTTCGCAGCCAAATTGCCCGGAGTAGGTTTGGCGAGCAGTATATGTCTTTGTCTCTTTCTCCAAAAAAAGTACAAATCTCAACAGCGAAAAAACTTAATGTTCGAAAAACGAGCACTTTGAAAGAGTTGTATAACTCTGTCTAAGGTACAGCCTCGCCAAGCCATATTCCTTCAAGTCCCAAAGTGTTTGGTGCATTGCGTACCCTATTTTCGGTCACACGACGGCTTTTTGAAACTCAGTTTCTTTTGTGGGTTACTTGAAGTATTGAAATATATCCTTTTCAATTAGTTTTTACTGTTTCAAAATTGAATTTTTTTTATAAAGGTGAAACAAACGGTAGCACAGCGTTACCATACCGTAATTTACAACACTACGTGTGACTCATAAAAATTTACGCAAAAAAAATTTGGAACACGAACGGGAACTAGAAATAATCGACATCAAAAAAATTTTTGTTGCAAACGTATGATATGTTTAAAGGAAAATTTAGTAAATTCAAAAGTGCAGTGTTCTTTTTTTTTCAAGCAAAATTCAAAGTACAAAAATGAAACTTTACAAGGATGGGAACGTCCAAAGTTTTACATACGAAAAATCGTTACAAAAATCATCGTTTTAAGAACATATGGCAAAACATGTCAAAATACACAATTCTGTATTTGCGAAGTTTGAAGTTTTTCTGTTTCGGGTAGAATTTCTAAGAAAAAGAAAAGATAAACGCTTGGAAAAAAGGATCTGAAAATGCAAAACGAAGAATTTTTTGTCTAAAATTTGAACGCTTGAGCTTATGATTTTTACGCAAACGGCTCATGTTGTGGCATTGGCATCCGTCGCATGATCCTTTTAGCAAAAGTTCACGCATTTCTCAAAAGTTTAATGTTTTTTCCGCAATGTAAGTGTAAACATAAGCACCGATCCGGGAACAATAAAATGATCTAGGAAGCAGATTTTACGTTGGTTTGATGTTTGCCGCAATTGCTTTGTTTCCTCGTAAGAAGACCGAGAAGAAAGATCAAGAGAAGTGCCATTATTACGCTGTTGTAAGGAATTTTGGTTTGTGAAGACGTTGTACTGATTATGTGTCGAAAAGAAAACAAAAAATTTTAGTTGCGTTATAAAACGAGCTAGATATGAACTTTCAAAGCGAAACAGAGAAAAGAACTGACGGTTAGCTAATTTTCACCAAAAAAATCCATGGACTGATTCCTCACAAACAAATTGATAAAAAAGGATGCAACACACACCTGTTCTTCGCGGATGCGCCTGTTCTCCTCCTCTCTTGCGAGTAGTTCTCTGTGCTCTCGTTCGAGGGCAAGTTGGTATCTTCGCTGCTGTTCTTCTTCTCTCTGTCGTTGTTCTCGTTGTCGTTCGTCGGGCGCACTCAGAGGGTAGACCTCGATTCGAGCCGCGCTCTCTACCTGAAAATGAATTTTTCAAAGTTGAAAACAAGCATGTCAACAAAGTTGAAAATACGGAAATAATTTAGATTATCAGAAATTGATCTGCCAAAAATGCCAACGGAGCGTGAAAGAGTGAAATTCAGAGCCTACATTCAGAGAAAGAGAGTAATTTAACACGAGATAAACAGAGAAACAGAGAGACAGAGAGACAGAGAGACAGAGAGACAGAGAGGCAGAGAGACAGCGAGACAGAGAGACAGAGAGACAGAGAGACAGAGAGACAGAGAGACAGAGAGACAGAGAGACAGAGAGACAGAGAGACAGAGAGACAGAGAGACAGAAAGACAGAGAGACAGAGAGACAGAGAGACAGAGAGACAGCGAGACAGAGAGACAGAGAGACAGAGAGACAGAGAGACAGAGAGACAAAGAGACAGAGAGACAGAGAGACAGAGAGACAGAGAGACAGAGAGACAGAGAGACAGAGAGACAGAGAGACAGAGAGACAGAGAGACAGAGAGAAAAGGCAATTTAAACTTAGGGCATTCATCCAATTCTCGTGGCTAAGGTGGACATTGAAAAGAATGGCCAGTTAGTGCCAGATGCCGGGGACAACGGGAGTTATTCTTTGATCCTAGCTTAGCTTTGGACAACTGGCCAACAGCTCGGCGATTGCAAACTGAGTTGGAAATGACATCTTTAAAGAGCGGAAAAATCGAAAAATCAAATATCTCAATGCATTCTTTTAAATCAAAATTAGTAGGAATATCGAATCACTTTCAACAATAGAATTATAAAACTGGATTCTAAAGTCACTACAGAAACTGGTATTTAAAAATCGGGTTGTTTGAAACAGATACAGTAAGCCAAAGGAGGGCCTGTTGAATGAATTTGACAAAATCCTTGATGTTGCAAAACTCCAAAAAGCAAACTCCAAAAATATAGCTTTCAAATGAAAGGCCAGATCTAAAATTTCATAGTTGCAATTTTGAAACCAAATTTCAGTTTGAATCATTGTCTCAAAAGTTGTCAGATATGATACCTCTCTCGAGGGACAGTTGAGTTGTCAGTGCTTTTGCCTTAGCGCCCGCCGGTCAACAAAGCCGCCCCCGCGAACCAGGTGTGAGGCAATTCATCAGCAAAAGATCGCGACTTTTGGGTAAAAAAACAGGCGCTGACGCATAAACAAACTCAACTGTTCCCTTTGTCTCAGGAAATGTTTCGAAATATTGGAAATTAGCCAAAATTTCCCATTTCACGGGTGTCATTTTGGTTTTGATCTAGCTACATGAACATTCACTAACATTTCTCGTTTAAATTGGATTTCTAAGGTTTAAAATTCGAAAAATTGGAAAAATGGAAAGTTTTATCAATTTACAAAAATTGGAATTAATCGGCTTTCAGAGCACTAGGACAAAACATAAAAATATTAAGCGTTTTTGAACTTTTTCATTAAAAAGCTGAAAATGAGAAAGCAAAGTTACTTTTCCGAACGAATAAAACAAGAATCAGCAAAGTTATCGTCTCGTCAAAACATTTAGAAACACAAATATATTCGAAAATCTGTTGAAAAGGTAAAAAAAAAAACGGGAAAAGTACCTCAAATTCGTTGCTAATTCAAATTCTTCTACAAATTGCCATTGTTTCGCTGTTACTAGTAACTCAAAATGTAGGCTTTGAACGCTGACTTTCACTTCAGTTTTTCAAAATTTTGAATTGATGCCTCAGTAAAAACTTTCAAAAGGTTGGTCACTTTCAAAAGCAAAGGTTAGTGACAAGAAACTTATCACTCCTGACAATCAGAATTTGTCCGGATATCCCATCCAGTTGAAAGGATTGCAAAGAAACGGTTTGAAGGACCTCGAGTACTTCGGTCAACATTCGTGCCGAACACCACCCACTTCCCCTCGGAGAGTTGCGTTCGAGGTGCGCGTGGGTTAACAGCTTGATTATTAGGAGGGCAATTTGTCAGCAGAGTCGCCGACGGAGGAACCGAGGCTCTCCCAGACTACGGTAGCTAGGCAGTGGTTGCAACTGTGTAATAGTGCCACGGGGTGGAGGCGGCGTGTCGCTTTTTACCAGTAAATAACAGATGGACTTGAGAAGGCGTATCAAGGAGGCATTCGGCGCGCCACAACGCGTTGGCGATGGAGTGATGATGGAGGGAGATGGATGAAGGCGGGCCGCACGAAGGTAGATCAAAACAAATTAGCACCTCAGAGACAGGTAAAGCGATCAAAACAAAGGTGGGAGGAAAACAAGTGAGTAGACGTTCAGTAGTCTAAGTGACTTACACGTCCGGTAACTGACAAAAAACGTCTAGTAAAATCCGGTAACTATATTTTAAGAAAAATCGTCACTTAGAATATTGAAAAGGAGGTGTCAAAACCAAATTTGCCCTTTTCAAAACAAGGGAAAAGCATTACTAAGACAAAACTCTAACCGTCAGGTTGAACTTCGAACACGACACTTTGGATGAAAAAAATGAAAGGTGTCAAATTTCAACATTTCCAACCAAAGTTATAGTCGGATTTGCTTTTGCATAGACAACCTCTGTAAATAACAGGTTAACATAAGTCTTCTTAGGTTTCCAGTTGTGAAATCCATGATTGTCCTACAGTTTTTGGCCGATTTTGGTAACTATACTGAGCGAAACTCCAAGAAAGCTGAGTTCAGTTTGGAAGAATTCGTTCGCAAAGTGAAATTCAGCAAATTTGCAAACTAAAATTCAATATGGTGGTTTCAAAACAATTGAGCCGTTTTTGCTGGATTTCGTTTTTGAACAAGATAATACAGAATATACAAGGTTCTGCTGCATGAGCAGGGTTTCTCTATTACATTCTAAGCTTCCTAAAGAATGTAGTGCTCTTTAGGGCTTGTCACCTAAACACATACACAAACTAGGATAGAGATATTTGGGAGGGGGGGGGCTATAAAAGGAACCCCCATCTTTACCCTAAGATTCTTGCTGCAACAAAACGTTCGTCACCTATTCTGCAGTGAAATCGGATACAAATTACGGAGGTGGATACCATAATTTCCAAGCTTCTGCTTCATATATCTTGAAGAATTCGTTCACAAATCCGCTTATGGGGCATGTTTTACGAAAACCAACTTTTACTGTTGCAACAACTTGAAACGAGAAAAAATCGCTTTACGTTGCGGAATCTTTAGAGCCGTCCATCTTTGAAGCTCTTCTCTCAGTACCTTAGAGTCTTTCAGGAAGCCCACACTTACGAAGGTGAACTTGGGTTGGTTTGGGTCTCTAGAAACTAGCTGACAATTTGACTCTGTTAGCTGCCCAACTAGATACCGTATCTAATAACACAAGATGTGTAAAGCCAGAAGCAACAAAAGCTACCAACCAGACGTAAGTAGCGCCAAGTGGCGCCAGAATGGTGTTGGTGTGTATGTTTGGTGCAACTGGAGGTGGGAGGAAAACAATGGCCTCGCCGGCTGCCAACTGTCCTGATCTGAGCAGCTTTTTATCACCGCCCGTCGCGCCCATTACGAATAGTTAGCGACGGCCGCCAGGTGGAGCCCAGAGACGAACCCCGGCGCATGGAAAAAAGGCATCCGGTCAACGGTGTAATCCCGAATCTCGTCTTACAGCAATCATTAAACGAAAAGTCAGAGTTCGCGGGCGGGTTTTTTTTCATTCCGTAAACTTTCAATGAAACAGACGGAACGCTATAAAGTGAGGGGGTTGCCAGACGAGGAAGCACTATTTCGCAAACGTTTCAAGAGTTCAAATTCAAGGGGTGCATGCTGCAAAACAATGTTTAAAACAGCCTCCTACGCAGTGATGATAGCAGAGATTGTGGCGTAATGATGTAAAAACAACCATAAAACAAACTAAAAAAAAACGTTATTGAGGGAAACCAGATTTTCTTTCAGATCTATATTTAAATATAGGAACTGAAAAACGCGTTGGATCTAATTTTCAAGCTATTATTTAAGACTCGTGATAAATTCAAAAAAGCCATTTTTCTTCTATGGTTTGGAGTCTGCTGTATCCCTGTTACAGAAAATTCGTAAGACCATCTGTTTTTACTGTTTGACCCAGCCAAAAATCGTTGGTTGGACCAAATTGTGCAACGATTCGATCACTCGGCTTGGAACAAGAAAAAGACATAAACTTTTAGGTATATACTGATTTTAAATGGAAACATGCTTCCTACAGCCATTCCACAAAATGTTTGCGGAGGTAAAAGTCATTGCTTCCTACTGTAGTTTGAAGATTTGAGAATAAGTACAACAGCTTCAAGATTTTTTATACATAGTATACATACACACTGTTTATGCAGTACTTACAGCCATTTCGTTTTTTTTAAATATTATCAGAAGCTGTTTATAAAACTGATCTACTCTTAGGTCTTAAAGCTTCTCTGATGCCTTTTGATTTTTGATCATAAATTTCTCAAAGCGCTTATTAGCGTAGTAAATACAGCGGTATAGCATTCAAAAGAAATTGTTGATCTTTCTAAAAAAAAAAAAAAAGATTTGTGAATTTATTCTAGTTAAAGGGATGAAATGAGTAGGAACATCCTTTATAACATTAGAGGGTTTTCCTTTGTTGGTTAGCAGCGCAACGTAATATGCGGATAGGTACACCACTTCATTTCCCCCAAACCGACCATGGGGAACATTTCATTTAAATGGATAGAACAAAGCAACCGCGGCCGAAGGCCGCCGAACCCAGACGGCAAAGACCCGCGCAGCGGGGCTTTGGCTTCTGGTTTATCATATTTGTTCGATTGTATTGCAAAAACAACTTCAAACTCATTTGCGTTTTGCAATCGTAAGTTTGAAGAGCCAAATGAGAGTTTTTGAGAAAGTTCATCCACTTTTAGGAACGCCAGAGTGTTATTCGATATCGAAACAGAGTTGTTCGCCAAAACGTTTCTAACGATTCAGTGAAGTATACTTTTCAAAACACAATGTGCAAATGTACTCGATCTTCTGTTACCATTTTTGACGGAAGTTTTTGGGTACATCAGTGAATGTAATCTTCAGAAGTGTGGAGCGTACTGACGCCTTCAGCAAGAGATCTAATCAAAACTTTAGTTTGATGCTCAAGCGCTTTTTGGACGGATAGTGCGGTAAAAAAGTCATGTTTCTAGAAGTTTAGTTTAAAGACTGCTTCTGAACAAAGGCAAAGACAATGGTGATTGAGTCCGAAAGTGATAATATCGAGTGGCAGAGGTTGGATAAGAAACGCCGAGGCGATCTCACCGCCTTTCGCCCTTGTTTATCCACCCGCGCCGAAGCACTTTTTAGCCCTCCTGTTAGAGATTTGGCACACAAACGTTCCTCACCCAATCGACTGCCGGATTTCAGTGACTCCATGATACAAAAAGAAGTCTGCTTAGACACCTTACGCAAATTTCAAAGTTCATTTTCAGTAATGAAAGTGCGAAGATCGTTTTAATGAGTAAAACTCAATTTTCAAAATTAAAAACCAACCGTTCCGAAGCGATTTTCAGCCACAACTGTGTACTCTCCAGCTTCTTCCGGCATCACCATGGAGATTTTAAGAACAGCCATTGCTCCTGAAACAAAATATTTGAATGAAATGACAAATCAATATCAATCGATAAAGGAACTTACCCTTGTAGCTCATCTGCATCCTAGGTCCATTCAGCTGCAACGGCTGCCCGTTTAACAGCCAGAAGATCTGAGAAACAAGTAAAAATCAATTATCGATTGACTTACCCTAGGTTTCGGATTTCCTACAATGTTAGCTTGCAAGATGGCATCGGTTCCTTCGGTCAGACGGAGACCTCTCAAAGCGGCGCGGATGATAGGTCGACCTCCGGGAGTTCGAGCATCAAGGGCGGCAAGTTCAGGCTCGGTTTCGGATTCGGAGATGCCCCAGTTGCTGTCGACATCAGACATTCCGTAACCCTGCTTCTGCATCTGTTTCATTGCAACGCTGGTTCGTCCTCCGGTCTAAAATAATGTAGTTTTTGGGAGGTCATAGACAATAGAGTGCGCTACAAAAAGTGGGCTTTCGTTAAGCAAAATTTCTAAATTTTTGAAAAAGACTTTGTAGGTTTTGCTTTGATATACGCATGCGCAAATGGGAGAGAACCTAAAGTTCGTTGAAAGTATCTTATTAAGTAACTTTATCGAGAACATCATTTTTTGTCGGTGAATCTGGTTTGTATAATTTGGGCACCAAGCAATCGCAAACATATTTTGGATTATATCATTCGCAAAAACCACTGAAACATCTGGTAAATCTTTTGTTTCGCAGAATTTTTGATAGGGGTGGAAAATTGGCTTTCCATTCAAACGTTAAAATCTTATTACACTGCGGTGTCAAACTGTGGCCAACCCCCAAAAACAGCAAGATCCTGCTTGAGCGGTATTTTACTAAAAAATACTATGTATTCAGCGTGGTAGAAAAGTCTTTCACATTATAGATTGCTACGCAAACAAATTGATTTATCGATTTTACGCTCTTTGGCCAATGAAAACCTTTAGCTTCTCCCTGTATTTTTGGCAATAGGCTTTCATCTCAGGAAATGGTTCTAAAAACGCACTATTTCACTATTTTAAAATGGGTACTGAGTAAAATATAATCAAGCTATGGCTATTCTGTAAAAAGGCTTGTTTCCAGGCATATGCCTTATACACATTGATTCCGAGTGGCTATTGTTGTTAAAGGAGCCGCCTTGTAAGTTTTTAGCAAAGAATATCCAATGCCAAATTTTTACAGTCAGCATGAACTGTTTAAAAAACGTGCGTATTGTATGTTTCCACGAGGAAACCTTCCACCACGGAAACTTTAAGAAAACGGCAAGGTATAGTATTTACCTGAGCAAGCATGGTTTGTTTCCGGTCCTTCGTCAGTTTGGTCTGCTCCTCAGCGAACCATCGGTCGTAACGCTCTCGTGGAAGCAGCTAAAGATAATTTTAGAAACAAAACAATACTTCTATTCCCACCTGTGCAACAGACATGGCTTCTCCATGTACGTTGCTGGCCCTGCAACTGTACTCGCCCACATCGTCGTTGAACATCTGCGGAAACGTCAGGGAAGTGATTCCTGACTGGGGGTCGTGTTCCACTTTAGCTCTGAAAAAGCGGTTAATTGCGTTTTGAATGCCGGAAAGAGCCCCAAGCAAAGCTGATAAACTTACTCAACCTCCAAGGGAAATTGATACAGAATTGAAGATAAGCTGAATGAAGAAGAAGTTCGATTTAAAATATGGCGTTATTCTAACAACTGCGCCTACTGCTAATAAGGGGGGTCAAAAGCGGATGGATTTTTCAAAAACATCCTGACCGATCTATGCCTGAGGCATAGATCGGTCAAAAGGCGCGCTGTATTTGTTAATTGGGACCCAGAAGATCAACGCAGAATCTCGATAGATTCGGTTTACCCCTAGTATCAAATATTTTTAGCATAGGACGTCATGAAAAATGCTAGTCACGGCCTCAATAATAAGTGAATTATACTGCGACATAATATTTTTTAAAGCTCCTATGGAGGGGGGGGGGGGGGGGGGTTAAAACGAATTGAGCGTGGCCTAGGGACGTTATTTAGGATTCCCGACTCAAATAAGCGTTATCGTTTTGTAGAATCGAATTGACGTCATCGAGTTCATATCTCTGTGTATCGCATCCAAACTTAACTTTTGCTTTTGACCAAAATTTTATGCTGATTGCAAATTTCAAAAGTACAATTCTCGTTCTCGCAAAGTTCGAAAAATTGGGCAAAAGACGAAAAAATGTTTCTGGCTGCATTTTTAAACTTTTTCTAATAATTACGTGTAGTTTTACCTATAGTTAATTCTTGTCGTTTTCTGCAACTCGCTCCATAAGTCCGCATACCGCAAAAATCGCTTTAAAAAATTGTTTGGATGCGTGAAAGAGTCAACTTATTGGTGTTTAGACCCTTTTTCTTCGTTTCTACCCATTCTCTACCTTAGCTAAAGCCATTAGTGTTAAAGGGATCGCCAGGGGCCTTTTCCAAATCGCATGCTAATGAGGAATTAAAAAAATAATTTGCGCGTAAGCGGTAGCTGGAGCGGAGTTCGACTAAACTACTTCAATTGAAATGACTTTTATTTCACGCCGTCCATTTTCAATCCAAAAAGGCCCCTGACGGCCCCTTTAATTAACAAAAAATTGCAGCGTTCAAAAGTCGTTTTTTCTCCAAATGGAGGTTCAAAAACATATAAAAATTCACATAAAGATGTGAATATAAAAACCTAATTTGATCGATAGATACAAAGTTTGTCTTCGAGACCGAACAATTCACCTACACTAACCGAGGGGTAACTCGCAAAAATATAATTGTGACTCAGATACGATCGATTATTGAACGCAGACCATCTTTTCCTTTTTTAATCAAATGGTTGTTCGGGATTTTTTCAACCGACTATTCTTCCAACTAACCTGTAGCTAAGAGCTCTTCCGTCCTTGAGCCACTCCACATTCGGTGGAGGGACTCCAGCAACTCTAGCCTCCATCACCATTGGATTTCCGGGCTTTAGCGGAATATGGCGCAGTTCCTTAAGGAAAATGGGGGCACAAGGTCCGACGGGAGTTTGAGGAGGGGCAGGAGAGTAGGCCACTGCTTTGGCGCCAGGGACCGGCGTGGGCGCCGGAGCGACGATCAGGATGCAAGTTGATTGCTTCAGTCCGGCAGCATTTGCAGCCTGAAAATGGAAATGAAGTTGAAATTGGAAGATAGTTTTCCCACCTGGGCTGTGAATCGACCGCTGTCCGCACCCTGCACCTGCGAGATGACCAACCTATGACGATGTCCGTCTTGTTCGATCTAGGAAACAACTCAATTATTGATTGGTATTGTTGATACCTCATAGTCAGGGCAGTTTGAAATGTTGTGTCCATCCTTAAGCCATTTCACGGCTGGATCGGGATGTCCATCGAGTTGGCATTCCAGGATCACACGTTCGCCAACAACCGCCCGTTTGTCGCTGAGTGGCTGAAAATCGATAATTAGACCGAAAAATCGATAATCAAGATTACCCTAATAAAAGTCGGTGCCACTCGGTTTTCAGCACGCTCGCCCAACGGCTGTTTGAATGGCATGCTCGATCGTCTTGTTTAGCCCTATAGGCGAATACCCATAAGCCTGAAAAATACGTTCAAGGTGTGCAAAAATGGTTTAACAGTTTCACAAAAAGGGAAAATTCTGAAAAACAACAAAAGAGGGCTATAAAATTCAAAAGACTTTCTTACCTACTCACGAACACACTCGCTCACTCACTTGCTTACTGACTCACATTCACACTCAGACAAGTATCGAATCAACAACAAAGTAAACAATCTATTATGGATAAATCTATATCTGATAGGACTATCCGCACGCGTGAGGCACCGGGGGCAGAAGCGCACGGCTCCCGCGCGATGTCGGCGGCTCTCCAAGGCGAGCAAGGCAAACAGCAGCCGCTCAACGCATGCAACTACGTATAGCCGATCTCGAAAACATCCGCACAGTCCTGTGAGACTGTTAGTGAGAGTATGTTACACTGTAAATATGATCAGGATCAAGAGAACATTGAAGTTCGGAGGTGGATAACTTTTATAAACGAACGAATTCTACAAACGGAAGATTTTTCACACAAAATGTTTACTACACAAACGGTAACACCCACGCTTACAAAATTCCTTGCAAAACGTTATAATTACACATACGCTTACACAAGCCTTTTAGAAGTTTGGCAAAATTCAACAAATTGAGGAAAAAAAATTAAAGACATCCTTCAGCTCCTTCGTACAACACTTTTAGCCTTTCGTCGCGAAAAAAAATACAGTTTTTGTGTTAGTTTTGTAATACAGACAAATGCAAACTGGTTTTAAAAAGAACAACCATACAAATTGGTTTGTTAGCCAGAACATTGGTAGAAATGGAAGCAAATTCAATCAAAAATGAATAAATGCAAAATAGGTTTCAAAGCATAAAAAGAAAATTTGAAGCATAAAGGCAAATTGACTCAAAAACAGAAAAGCTGTTTCACTTTTTAAAAGCTTTGGATGCAGCTATAACTTAATGTTATTAAGCTTATATGTTTGTGTTGTTGCCCTGAATAATCTGAACAACGCCTGCAAACTAATCAATGGTCTAGGATATTTTCGGCTTTAAACATCTAGCGGTGTCCGGCGGAGTCTAGTTTCGCAAAAAGTTGCTCCAAACACAGCGACGACAAAAATCTGGTCTGAGAGAAACTGAAGATTATCGCAAAAAGTATGACCCATTGCCGTGAAGGAAGACTGGACATTGCAGAAGATTGTGATTTGTCTAACTTCGTTGCACAAGAACGCGGCTACAAGATTGAGCATTGGGTAAGATGAAAAAGAAGCGTAACATGCATGTGAATGAGTGCAACAGACTGCAAGAGTAGGGAAATTTCCGGGGGACGCGGATGACCCGCGCCTTGCACATTGTAATGCTGTGGCCGCACATCTGCACTCGGCACTGCCAACACTCGGCGGCCAGGGCTACCGAAAACTTTTATATTGGGATGTAATTTCATCTAACTGAAGGGAGAAAAAAACAAGAAACGAAAACCATGGTGGTGAGGTAGGCAGAGGCAGACGGTGAGACAAATTCAAAGGTCGAGACAGAAATAGACAAAAAGAAAAAGACAAAGAGAAGGAGAGAAATAGAGAGAACGGAAAAGAACGGAAACGAGGTGGAGTTAAATTTTACTGATTAATCGAAAAATACTCCAAAAAGTATACTATGTCAGTAAAGAAGAGAAGAAAAAACATATAAACACAAGCAAGAAACAAAAAATAGAGTTCGAGAGAAAATGAAGGAACACTAACCAACTGTGAAAACGATGCGGAAAATCCGTTTTTATGTGGATTTTGGGTGCGGAAAGCGTATTGATTACGCGGCTTTTGCGTTTTCGGGTGCGTTTGACCCCCACGTATAAAGTTTAAAGCTTTCAATTGTTTTGTTTTATTGAATTCGAAATTTTTGGCATTTTTCTATAAAAGAGCGAAAGAAATATAAGAGAGAGTGAGACAGAGAGTGATACAGATGCAAAGAATTACAGTGAGAGAGTCTCTAATGAAATTGAAAAGTGTGTTTTAATTGCCAGACCTTTAGAATTTGCAGGATGAATTTCAAGACAACTGCTGAAAAGAAACTATCACATCTATCCTAAGCTCGGATTCATCGGCAAACGTAAATACCGTGGTGTAGTGTTTGCAATGTTGAGATACCAGTAAACAGCTGGCAAACGTGTGCGAGAGGCACCTGTTGCTACTTTTGCTAATGTGTTGCAAGAAATGTGTGATCCTGTCTTTCAATTATCATTTTTTTAGTCTCAGAAATTAAAAGTGCTTAGTTGCAGTATTTTGGCAACTGCCTCTCACAATTGTGTTTCATTATTTCTCTAGCACTTGGAAATATACAGACTTTGTCGGCTCAGAACAACAAAATGCTCAGTTCTTTTTTGTCAGCAAGTGTTTCTTATTTGTATATGTCCCACGATATCTCTAGCAACTGGTAATGGAAAGAAATCATCAGCACAGAAGAAAAGTTTACGTGACGGAAGAGAAAGAGAAAAGAAATAGCGAAACGCCATTTTCAGGCGAATGATTTTCTTCGGAAGTGAAGAGTCATGCCGACGTCACGAGCAAAGCATCACATTCTAATGACTCCAGTCCCACGCGCGAAAAAAATCAGAACCCCGAAATATGTTCAATATGAAGGTGGGACACAAGAAAAGCAAAGTTTTTTCATAGCTTCTCTAAGTCCTCTGCCCTTTCCTTCTGCCAGTTGAAATTTCGCCCAACACGGCATCAACAGGCTGGCGAACTACCGTTAAGAACGATTTGCACCGTGTTTGTTTGGTTATATATTTGAAATCGATGAGGTGTATCTCTCACAAAATAATCAATTGTTTTTGCCATTTCCCCTACACTTCGTTTTTAACAGTTTTAGATATTCACCCCAAAACCAAATAGAAAAAACACAATAAAATAAAACCCATTTATGAGATCCATTCGGAGTTATCTTAAATCAGTATATACATGCCAACTTTCGAATAACCCGTCTACTCAGAAGGAACCAAATGGTAGAAGTCTTCCCGATCGTCATCGTATCGGAACAGTGCCATATCAATGTCCCCAATGTACTTGGAATCTTCGAATCCTTGAAGGTACTCGTCCGTACGGTGGGCAAAGTCCGGAGAGTCTCCATACACAAAATGAGAGGGGCACTGGTAGATACAGGCGTTGTGTCCATTAGCACAGATTCCTTCTGGAGGTGGCACTGGCTTTAGCGGTTTCGGCGGCCATAGGCAGTCCATGACTTTCTGGTGGGCTATGGCGTACATCTCACGGGATAGGGAAGTTGGCGCGACTCCTTCCTAAAAAATCGTTTTGTTTTTTCTTTAAGGAAACGTGATATTAAAAAGACACATTCTATAAATGGTTAGTCTGAATTTCTTTCAATTACTTCTGTGACAAATTCACATAGCTACGGAATTCTTTATGAACCTCTCTAAAGGGGTTTTTTTTTTTAGAATTTACTTGGTACCGGAGTTCTTACTCAAATTACTGCTAATTTCGTTACCACCAATAGTCTTTTGAAAGCACTTATCGATTTAGTTATCAAGAAACACCCTTTTTTTTTGGCAAAAAACACCAGTCGCACCATTTTGTCTTAAATTACTTTTTGTAAACGCAAACTCTGCGTAATTGTTTTTCAGAAAATTCAAAAACTCAGATATTTTTTTCCATATGGTGGGATATACAGGACTGCCGAAAAGTTCGATCCCAATTTATTTTCGTAATCTCGCAACTTTTTCCAGTTCCATGGACTTGGCTAAAAATGGGCTCAACGTTGGCACTGCCGGTGGGCTAAAAGTTGGAAATATATTCTTCCCCCGTTTCTAATGAACACCATACTTCGTGGGTGGTCAACCATAGCAAATGGGTGTCCATATGGACAAAAGGGACGTCATAAGAAGTAGAAGAGCCCTCCTTTCTTAAAGTAAGTTAGAAAATCCAACTTTTTCCCCAAGCTGACTGAGATCTAACACAAACGTCTTTTCAAAGAACTCATAAAAAGGCCGCGATTTTTCCATCGGAGTAGTTAAAGAAATCTTTTCCCCTATTGCCACCTCGCAAGGGAAAGTATGATAGTTGACGCTTTGTATTTCAAGAGCGAAATGACCGGGCTCTCGAGATTATGTTAGATAAGGCGGCCGAAATTTAACTGTCCTAACACGACCCTGGCCAAAAAGTTGAAAACAAATAGAGAAAACCTTGTTGAAAAGTAGAAAATTTGCAGGATACGGCAATTTTTTATTTTCTAAACCTTTGATTTTTCTAAACCCGTGAAATCCTCTATAATAGTTTCCGTAGGACCTAAATACACCAGCTAACAGAGCTCCAATTTTGCACCCTAGATTCAATTTATAAATTCACTAACCAGTGGCAACTTGTTGTACATGCAGAACATCTTACTGCACACTTCCTCTCCCCAACAGTAACCGATGATGTACACCAATCTCATGTGGTTGAATCGGACAATCGGATCTTCACTATTCTGAAAAGGAAAAATCTAACTATTGAAACCAAAACATACAACAATCCTGGGAATGACTAGCGCCTCCATGACGAGCTTCTGGAAGTACTGGTCCTCGATTAGGAACTGGAACCGAATTTGGGCAGCAATGACTCGATCGATGAACAGATAACCCCAGATACCTTCAACAGCCATCTGAAACCGAAAACCGTTTTTAGAAAATGAAAAATCCACCCACATGGTGTGTCAGGTACGGTAGGAGAGGGGCATATCGGTCTAATATGTGCCTGTTGAATGTTCTGCCTTTAATTGGAAGCAACTCAGCGACACAGTGAAGGTAGATCAAAGCAGCGAGCCGATCAACCTAAAAAGCAAAGTGTCAGGAAGGACTATGGGGAAAATTAGTTACCTTGATAAACTTTAGAATGAGATCAGGCACGGGAGTTACATAAAACGGTTCACTAGTTTCTGAAAATCAAGTGTAAAAAGGTTACTTGGTAGGTAAACTTACCAGGGTCTTTGAAGTCTTCTGTAACCATGAAGTCTTCTAACATGCAACAGGCGAGACAAGTGAGAAACTGGGTGAAGAAGATGGAGTCGATCATCCCACTAGGCACGGTTTTGGTCTTCACAATTGTCTGAAAATCGAAACTTTCCAACAAACAGAGAAAAATAGGAAAATTTGAACCAGGGGTAAGACATACACCATTCGAATAAGCATTCATTATACAGCATATTCCACTGGTCACCATTCTAGCTTTAACAATTCAGGTTAAATCGATGTCTTCAACCTTCGCTCCGCCCCCTGAGCCTCAGAACATCCTCAAAAGGGGCCGTCATCAACACTACGCTTCCATTGGATGTAAAGACTTGATTACAGAAGCACCTGCTCAACGTCTACTTACACAAGAAGGCACTGCGCTGGCAGAGCAACAACACCCGCTCAATAATCTACTCTTGTGAACCAGCCGTGATTCGGGAAAAATTGTGAATTGTGAGACAACATAACAGCATTTTTCAAAAGGGCATCTTAATTTCAAAAAGGATCGTTTTTGTTCCGGGAACCGCGTCGCCGAACCGCTGGCGCGGGAAAATGAATTGAAGTATGCCTGGGTGGCGCAGTTCATATTGAGACAATTGAGGTACTGGGTTCGACCCCATTTGGTGTTTCGCCTTTGATTGTGTTTTATTTCTAGAGAAAATCACGCAATTGTTTGGGTTTTAATGAAGGCAACAGAAAACTGACAAAGAGAGATCGAACCCAGTACCTCGAGCGTATCAATCTGAGAGCTACACCCCTGTGCCACCCGGCCCTGATTTCTTTCTCCTTGCCGCACGTAATGATTGAGATCGCAGAAACCGACAAAATCGAGTCGTTCCCGAATGAATAATGTTAATATGTTGAATGTTGGATGCATTATCGAACGGTACAAGTCTCACCGGGAATCTCCACGTGCCTTGAATCCGTTGCCAATTAAGCAAAACCACTCTACAACCTACCTGAGCATGCATTCCAAAGGCAAGAACTCGTACAGCGAGGTTAACCGATTGAGTGTCACGAGGGAGGACCGACTGAGCCTAAAAAAAAAATGAAAAATATGAACGAAACTCCTGGAAACCCACGTTGTCTCTCAACTTCCGAACAATAAACCCAGCTAAGAAGTGCATTGCATGTGGATCTGCGCAGACCATCGCCAAGTCACCGACAATCTAAATTTATTGTTTAAGAATGTAGAACTTTTGAAAATCCTACCAGGGGATCTAGAACAAAGCAGGCGTCCAGGATGGCCTTCATCTTGGCTCCGTGATTGCTGTCCAACCCTTTGTCTCGGATGCACACGTCGAGACACCAAGCCAGCTCATGACAGGGATCTGAAAAATCAATAATGTTGATCAACAAATAGAGAAAAATCACCTAGTCTTGTGAACTTCTCGATTCCAGCGTCATGTGCAGCCATAATCAATTCAGCCCTGAAAAAATGCATTTTCTTTTCAAACTCAAGCCACATTTGGTACTTTGCAGTACGCACATTTCTACTGCCCCACTTTCAGAATTTTCTCAAACTCGACCGAGGGGAAAATTTGACATCCTGATAATCAGTTGCGAGCGATTTCCAATTTTTACATCTATCAAACAGGTTTTCTTAACACCACAAAAAAGCCTACAAAAAATCTAAACTGGATAGTCGGTCGTTAGTATATAATGTGTGTTTCTAAAGGAACATATGTAACTTTGCGTTTTAAGATTGATTACCACAATTGTCCTAACCTTCGAAATGAGTGACTTTAAAAAAAAAGGAAAATGAGCAACAACATTTTCGTAAAAATGAGCAACAACATTTTTGTAAAAATGAGCAACAACATTTTCGTAAAAATGAGCAACAACATTTTTTCGTTTCCAAAGAGTGAACATCGGTTGCCACCAAACATGACAAAATTTGAGACTGGCCCAATTTTTTTTTGATTTTTTTTGTGATTTTTACATTGAAATATGGCATACAATTTTGGTCGGCCTGGGCCCGCCGGCCTCATTAAATGTTTGGGAGCGGTCCGTTGCCATGGTTAGTTGCCACCCACTTTACTGCATCGCTAAGAACCCTGTTTTCGAATGTTTGAGCAAATTTTTAAAATTTTGAACTATACAAGTTAAGGTAATCAATGTGTAGTTCATAACTCAGTTTTCGATGTAATGTTCTTTATTGGTTGGTGTTTTCAAAAATCAGATAGGCTGAGTTTGAAGCCAGAAGTGAGCATTGGGTCTTAACGTTTCCTTGAGGCTTCGAAGGAGTTTGGATCAACTTTGGAAAGTGATTCAATAACAGTGGAATTGTTACCAGTTTCTTTCGCAAAGAATTGGAAAACAAAAAGAGAAAAAAAGCTTAAAAATTTACCTCAAAGTGCACAAAATGAAGTCTCCCGTCTCGGCGTAAGACACCCTTATCCAGTTCAATAGATGTTTGAACAGTCTGGCATCTTGCCCAACCATTTCCATAAGTTCTAAATTTCGATAAAAAATAAACAAAATAAAAAAATCTAACTTTGAACTTCTTGGCTTTGCCGGCGCTCTCTCGCGGTCGTGGACGTGAAGAAATTGGTTTTTGATGGTTCCACGGAGAACAAATCATAATATTTTGATCTGAATTGAAAAAAAAAACAAAATGGAAAATTTTAATGAATAACCTGTAATATGATTTCAACACTGGCTGAATATTCTTGTAAAACAAGTTGTGGTGCTTCTGCCATACGTGGCGCAAAATCGGCACTGAGCATTCCGCATATAAATCTTCATTTGCGGCGATTTCATCAACATACCTTAAAAAATCTATGTAAAAAGTTTGTAAAATAAAAAAAATTAAAAACGAGAATGGGAAAATAAACTGACTCGGCTGGAATTGTATTCAAGTGCTGAAGAATCTCAATAACCAGTGGACGAATCATCTTCAATGGGTGTAATTTGAAAATTTTCTTTAGAAATTCCTCCAATTTCACAACAGTGAAAGGAAAAGTTAGACTTTCATGGCCAAGTTCCTGAATTCTGCACAAAAGCACCGAGCTTAAGTCATGGGCAGCCTGAAAATGTAGGTTTTTACAAATGAAATTGAAAAAACCCGGTTCTTGACCAATTTCTAATTATTCTATGTTCTGAGGCTATTCTATTCTATATTCTGATTGTTGAGGTAGGGTGGCTAACATAGGTAAATCCGGTAAGACATGTAAGATAGTTAGGTCAAGTTGGGTTGTTATGCTAGGAACGGTTCGTGAGGTTGTTAAGGAAGGTAAGTTAGCTAAGGTAATTATTGTAGTTTAGGTGGCTAAGGTAGTTTAGTTGGATAAAGTAGGTAAGGAGATTAAGATAGATGTAGATTCGTCAGCCAAGATAGTTTAGGTAAATAAAGTAGATAAGGCATGTGAAATGTGAAAGGTTGATAAGGTAGGTAAGGTAGTTAAGATACGTAAGATAGATAAGGTAGGTGAGAAAGTTAAAGTAGTTAATTTAAACATACATAAAAGGTAGTTGAGATTTAAGATTGGTAAGGTAGCTAAGGTAGGTGAGCTAAGGTAGAGTTGGTAGGGTAGTTAAGGTTTTTATGGTAAACAAAAAAGTAACGTGGTTAACGTAAGTGAGTAGGTTGGGTAGTTGGGCTTAGTACAACTGCTAGGGTAGGTAAGTTGGGTACGTTTATTGAGGTGGTTAAGGTATTTATGGCGAATAAAAGTGGTAAAAAAGTTGAAGTAAGGAAAAGTACAGCACAAAAATTACCTGTCTAGTGAATTCAGCCCTTGGAACTCCGTGCATATCCAGTAAGAAAAGCGCGTTCTCCAGATTTTCAATCTAAAAATTTATATTCAAATGGAAGTAACAGAAACGGAAAATATATTCATTTTTAAAAGGTTTTGGAAATATAATAAAAAAGGTTGTCTTAACCTACCTTGAGGGAATTATCATTTCTGTACTTCTTCAGAGCATTTATGAAGGTTTTCACCTTCTTGGGCTTGGATAATGCCGTTTGTAGAGCCTTAGGCCCTTTGAATTTTTCCAAAACCTCCTCCATAAGCCTGGCCGCTTCCACTTCGGCGGAAAATGTGTCCTCAACTAGGGGTTCTTTTGTCTCGGCCATCCTGAAAAATTTAAATGAAATTTAAAAAATCAATAAGTGTGATAATTAAAAAGAAAATTTATAAGATAAAAATTACCACATGAAAAAATACTAAAACAAGAGAAAAAATAACTCGCCGCCTGATCTGTTCAAATTCCAAGCGTTAGCAATGGGGCGCGCTATTGTCAATGGGTCAGACTTGCGGCCGAGGACCGAACACATTGTCAACGCTGGTTGTTTTGTTATTAATAATTAAGACAACGTATTGTTTCAAACTTTAAAAAAAAACAAGTAAAAGTTTTTAGAAACAACAATATGTAAAATTGAAAATTGGAAAGCGAACAGAGGTGTTTCCATCGAAAGCGAACTTGAGAAAACAAAATGCGAATGCTAGCTTTTTCCAGCGTACTTTAGTAATGTGATTCTGCGACTGGCGCTTTTCAAAATCACTAGTTTGTACTCAAAATTTGTATATCAACTGATTTTCTTCACAAACCAACAAACTTTGACTATTGCTAATGGCAACCTATTTTAAACAGCCGTTTGGTTTCAATTCTCGTAAGGAAAGATAGCTTCATTGCAATTTGAAAAAGCAAAAAGATAGGTCCCGGGGAGATTTGAACTCCCGTCGCAGGATTCAGAGTCCTGAGTGCTAACCGCTACACCACGGGACCGGACGACCGCTGAGATCACGGCTTGCACTACAAATGACCTTATTCACATACTTTGCAATGTTATGATACAACAAAGCGATAAAGATGTATATTTCTGAAAATCACATTGAAAATCACCGGTGTCGGTGGCAGGCTAGCGACACCTTTAAAACGAAAACGAGCCGTGCATGACTTCCTTGACTAATGGATGTCCTTAAGCAAAAAACCATAGTCAACTGAGAAAGTTTAAAATTTTAGGCTTTGTTGCCCGCCTTCAGCAGGTCTTACAAAAAATGGATTAGCGTCCATTTAGCAAGCTCTAGGAGCTTCCCGTCTCGGACCACGAGGAGGCGGACGGATTCCGAAACATTAGTTAGTTAATATCACTGCCAGAAAGAGTGCGATGTTATTACGCGCACTGACTACCCAAAATGGAGGAATTGAAGGCGTAAGCGGATCATTTGCACAAACTCTCGCTAGGAGGGCGCAGAGAAAAGTTATTAGCCGCTTGTTGATTCGATGACTTTTGCTAATTAATGAGCGCGGGCATTGTCTTTTTGGGCTGTGAATTGGTGAAACTTCAACGAAAAAGTGGCGCAGTGGAATGTCTTCGGGCTCATAATCTAAGTGTCACAGGTTCGGATCCCAAATACTTTTACCTTGTTTTGCATTTCCTAAAAAGTGTATAACTAATGAAATTTTGGCATTTTGAGTGCTTTTCGTTTTATATTTATTGAATTTTCTATAAAAAAAAGCCAAGACTTTTTACTGAAAGTTTAAATAAAGTCTTGGTCAAAATCAAAAGGCAAGTGAAATCGAGAAAATCAAGAATTTACGGAAAAAAACATGTAAGCTTGCAATTATCATAAAGAAAAATTGTAAAGTTAAGCTTTATCTAGGCTTAAAAAGCAAAAAGTTAGGTCCCGGGGAGATTTGAACCCCCGTCGCATGATTCAGAGTCCCGAGTGCTAACCGCTACACCACGGGACCGGACGACCGCTTAGATCACGGCTTGTACTTTGCGATCTTCTGATACAGCAAAGCGATGTATTTTTGTTGAAATGCACAGTGTTTTAAAAAATAAACCTCTAAATGACTGCTTTTTGAGAGCCAAAACAGCAACTTTTTTCTCGACGGCTTGTCAATTGGATGACAACTGCGAATTCTTCTTTCTGATTTGTAGAAACGATAAGCGTTATTGCCGCGTCAGCTGTTTCGATCAGCTGTCAATTGCTATTTTTTCACCTGATGTCGACTTTGTAATCTACGCAACCGTTTCTGTTCAGCGTTTTTGGGTTTACTTGATTTCGTCCGCTTTTCTCAACAATAAAAAAGTTTGTGAACTGTAAAAATGTTTTTTCGCCTTTTTGCTTGTTAGTGGAGGTGTTCAAAAGCTAATCACCACTTAAGGAGCATGAAAGGCATGCTGAGCAAAAAGATTTTAATTATATTGTCTTTTCACACATATATTTTTAAAAATGGTTAGCCTTTTTAAGCAATTTGGGTCTAGAGTTTCTAAGGTGCTTTTTCAAGTTAAAAGCAACAATGAAAGCCGAGTTTTATAAAAAAGCGCTTTTACCGTATTAACTTTAAATAAGAATTTGTACGCAACTTTAATTTTGAACTTCGTTGTATAGTAGTCTCAGAAAAATCTCTTTCAATCCCTTATTTCTAAGCTTCATTTCTAATCTGCCAGCAATTTCAGCTTTTTCCGCGATGCTTGAATTTCACCGTAGACGACATTTTTGAATCCTAAGAAGCTCAATTGCGTCTTCTGAAATGAATGCCTGGCTGTCAACTTCAATTAGAGCGTTTTTTATCGCTTTCCTTCTCAACAGTACGCGAAATTTTACGGAAGTAAAACTTGCATTGACAGAAGGTGGACATTTGTCTATCACTGTCAAGATAACACGTATTAGTTGTGACCACTTTGTTTTTTCCCGTGCTGAAACTTGGACCGAAACTGCGAAACGCTTTCACTGCAGGTCACGGCCGTTTTCTCCATTTTCCAATCGGCCACCTACCATCATTTTCTTCCTTTATTACTTTTACAAAAAAAAACCACATCCTATTACATTTCGATTCCCCGTCCGAATTTCCGGGTGCACGTGTTTGCTTCGATCGAACTGCGTCAACAGTTTGTTGTGCGGTCATTGTTGAAGGCCAAAGTGATTCTCTGCTGGCCACGCACGGGTTTCCCTTTCATCTCACGCCAACTCAGCACGTTTGTGATATTTTGTTACAGACACTCGTCATTTTGGAGCAAATTGATTGTGATTGGTAAATAGGCGCCTGCGTGGCGGCCTCCGTGAGGAATTTGGCACTTTTATGTTACTGAAGTCAGCTTTGCCTTGAGATTGACATTTTTTTTTTTAACTTGAAACACCTCTGCCTACCTCTGTCCCCCTATCATTCACACACACACACACACACACACACACACACACACACACACACACACACACACACACACACACACACACACACACACACACACACACACACACACACACACACACTTTTAGACGGTTTTCATACTAATTTTTGATTTTTTGAATTAAAGCCTTTGATTCAGTGGTTTTGCATTAAAAGTGAGCCAAGTTTTCCATTTGCTTCCGATCAGCTGATGTTTGTTTACTTTTCCCTCGATCGTCTGGAAGATCACGGGTTTTGCGGTCAGTGGCTCCAATCGTTTGCAAAGGTTGTGTTTTCACCTATCAGCTGATGTTTGCAAACGGCTCGCTCGATTTTTGTTCCCATTTTCCCACGAATTCACCGTTTTTGCCAGTTCTTAGCTTATATACCTTAATTGCGGCCTGTTTTGTGTTTTGAACGATTTGCGTCCACAAGTAGCATAGGATCTTTTGCGCAAAATTATACCCAGCGCGAAGCGCTGGGTAGATTTGTTTTCAAATTTCCCGATTGCAAACTGATTTTTTGGCTTTTTAGCGATTGGAAGCTTGAATGTTGCTTTTTTGCAATTTTAACAGTCATATTCTTACTCAGCTACTCAAGATAAATCGATTGGTTTTTTTAAAAGTTGATTTCGACCACTTTGAACCCCCGCCGTGTTAGGGCGCGCTATCAAAAAATGGGCGCCGTTCATGTCCGCCGCCGCCGTCGCCGCCGCCGCCGCCGCCGCCGTAGACAAATTTTCGGTCACGGGTTTTTTGCCTTCAACGTTGCAAAATGTGCACCAAACAAGTTCATATAGGTAAAATTTTGCGTACATTCCGGAAATCTAATAATATTTCTAGAATTTCTTTATCTACCTATAGAAACGAGCGACTTTTGCGAAAGATTGTGAATTTTTTACGAGTTCGTTGCTTTTTCTTATGTTTGTCTCATATATAAGCATGTCCTTGCACGTTAAATTTCTTAAACGTCAAAAATGTTGTGTTTTAAGAAACACTTAGTGAAGACTGGTACGCCTGTGCACCCGAGTGTATGATGGATAGGAATACCCTAGCTTGCAGTGACACTGTGGTTGTTTCTGGCTTTTTGTTTTTCGACATTTCACAAACTTATTTTGTGAAATGTAAGTTGAGCCTATGAGATGCAATTGAGAGGACAATGCTGTTCAAAAAAACTGGCGTCTGCCTGTACAAATGGCGGCCTACGACCGCTGAAAAACATGGCCTTTGGCTGTGTTTTTTGAAAAGCGGCAGACGGCCGCTTGGAAACACGTCCTTCGGCCGTACAAGAATGCGGCTTGCGGTTATTAGAGAAAAGACTACCTTCGGTGTGATGTACAGCATTTTTCTTTTAAATAAAAGATAGAAAAAAGAAACAATATGTGTGAAAAGACTAACGTAGAAAAAGTAAACGATTTGTTTGAAATGTAGAAAAGAACTTTAATAAATAATGACTTGCAATATGAGATGCCTCTTTTTTCCTAAATGTCTCCGGATCTTATATAAAAACCAAAAACAACTGGAGTTGATATCATAGAAAACGAATCTCTGCCTTTTTCAAAAAACTTTTCAAAATACTTTATTCGTCCCTTCAAATTTTTTTTGGCAGTGCACGTTTATTAATACCATTCGTTTTTAATACCAGTCTTTAATATAAAAAAAAGGTTTCAGATTTCTTTAAATTTTGAGTTTGATTTTGGAAAATATTAAGAGATTAGGAGTAGAATAAAATAGTAATAAAGTAGAATAAAATAATAATAAAATAAAAGAAATAAATAGAAAAAAAATAAATTTATTCCGCCCTCAAATGATTTGACTTCGGCGAAATGGTATTTTGCCACTTTGTTTGTGCACGTTTTTAATATCTGTTTAAAGGATTTGAAACTCTCCTTTAATTTTTGAGATAGGTTTAAAAAACATCAAGAAATAAATATTATAGTAAAATAGGCAGAGATTCGTTTTCTATGATATCAACTCCAGTTGTTTTTGGTGTTTATATAAGATCCGGAGACATTTAGGAAAAAAGAGGCATCTCATATTGCAAGTCATTATTTATTGAAGTTCTTTTCTACATTTCAAACAAATCGTTTACTTTTTCTACGTTAGTCTTTTCACACATATTTCAGTTTTTTTGTTTCGCTTTCCTTCTGCAACATATTTGCCTTTCCCAGAAATATCACCAACATGATGCCATTCCAAACGATAGCCTTGTGGCAGGCTAGTTTGGTTAGTCACGGCGCTTTCGATGGCATCACTTAAAAGAAAATGGGGAGAAAATGTGAACTCTGGAGAAGGAAACATTTTGGCTTCTGCGAACTTTTCGTAATCACGGCCAGGTCACATTTTCACTGTTACGCGGTGACATCGGTGATGAAACTGGTTCCAGATGTCCCTTTAAAGTGACCACAACAGTGTTGGTGAAGGATCCGGTTCCAACAGTGCTTTAGCTTGTACTTTTCTTTCTCTCTCTGTCTCTCTGTCTCTCTGTCTCTCTGTCTGTCTCTCTGTCTCTCTGTCTCTCTGTCTCTCTGTCTCTCTGTCTCTCTGTCTGTCTCTCTGTCTCTCTGTCTCTCTGTCTCTCTGTCTCTCTGTCTGTCTCTCTGTCTCTCTGTCTCTCTGTCTCTCTGTCTCTCTGTCTCTCTGTCTGTCTCTCTGTCTCTCTGTCTCTCTGTCTCTCTGTCTCTCTGTCTCTCTGTCTGTCTCTCTGTCTCTCTGTCTCTCTGTCTCTCTGTCTCTCTGTCTCTCTGTCTCTCTGTCTCTCTGTCTCTCTGTCTCTCTGTCTCTCTGTCTCTCTGTCTTTCTGTCTCTCTGTCTCTCTGTCTCTCTGTCTCTCTCTCTGTCTCTATGTCTCTATGTCTGTCTCTCTGTCTCTCTGTCTCTCTGTCTCTCTGTCTCTCTGTCTCTCTGTCTCTCTGTCTCTCTGTCTCTCTGTCTCTATGTCTCTATGTCTCTCTGTATTTCTGTCTCTCTGTCTCTCTGTCTCTCGCTGTCTCGCTGTCTCTCTATGTCTCTCTGTCTCTCTATGTCTCTTATTCGCCTTCAAATCCTTACTATAGTTTGCTACCCTCAAGGTCGCCATCGCTATCTGCCATGTACCTGTTCCTGTTTCCCTCACAAAACCTGTTTCCCTCACTTGTAATCGTGCCTCGCTCAATTTCCCCCACCCCGCTATGCACTTTCTGGAAAATTCCCCCTTTTCAATAGAAGTAGTTTGCGCGCCTCATATGGCGACTAATTAGAAGTACCGGAAGTCTGTGTAATTGTCCCCCGCGAAAGTTTAGATAAACAACGTCACGTTTCTTTATATGTGGCATTTTAATGACATGTGGGAAATTACATAGCAATTTGGATATTTTCAGATGCAATCGTCACAATGTCTTCTATTTTTCACGTGCATGGCGTTGAGTGTACCTGCAGTGGAAATAGCTTCCGAACGATGTACATTAGGTGAGTTTTGATAATTTCTTTAAAAAAGAAAAATTGGGTTACCGATTTTCAAAAAAGTCTGAATTGTTTTCGCATCTAGTAGTCAAAAGCAAAAAGAAAGGTCCCGGGGAGATTTGAACTCCCGTCGCAGGATTCAGAGTCCTGAGTGCTAACCGCTACACCACGGGACCGGTGACGACCCAGGCTGGCGATACCTTTAAAACGCAGACTTACACGACTTTCTTGACTAATCGACGTCCCTAATCAGTAAACCATTGTCAACTGAAAGACATTTGAAAATTCAAGTTTTTTGCCCGCCTTCAGCGGGTCTTACAAAAAAATGGATTATCGTCCATTTAGCAAGCTCTAGGAGCTTCCCGTCTCGGACCACGGGGAGGCGGACGGATTCCGAAACATTAGTTAGTTAATATCACTGCCAGAACTAGTGCTATGTTATTACGCGCACTGATTACCCAAAATGGAGGGATTGATGGCGTACGCGGATCATTTGCACGATCTCTCGTTAGGAGGGCGCAGAGAAAAGTTATTAGCCGCTTGTTGATTCGATGACCTTTGTTAATTAATGAGCGTGGGCATTGTCTTTTCGGGCTGCGAATCGGTGAGAGTTCAACGCAATGTGGCGCAGTGGAATGTCTTCGGGCTTCCAATCTAAACGTCCGATGTTCGGATCCAAAATACTTTTGCTTTGTTTTGCCTTTTCTAAAAAGTGTATAACTAATGAAATTTCAACCGTCCAACCCTTTCACGTTACATTGGCGGGATGGATTCGGTTTTTCAGCCACTTTTTAACCTTTTTTGCTTTTCTTGAGATGGGTGGAAGTGACAAAACATAAGTTTATCTCCCAAGGAAAATCTTTTTCGATTGAAAATTCCAAAAAACTTTCGCATTTTTGTTATCGCATTTTGAAAAAGCAAAATGATAGGTCCCGGGGAGATTTGAACTCCCGTCGCATGATTCAGAGTCCTGAGTCCTAACCGCTACACCACGGGACCAGTTGCGACTATACCTAGCGACACCGTTAAATCAAGCTTCTCTTTCCCGGGACTGTGTTTCATTCATAATGGAACAAAGAAAAAGCTCATGTGTATTTTTTCTTTGATTACCTTTACTTGTGATTCCCTAACCAACCAGCTGACGCATTCGCGATTCCAGTCGTGGGAGGAGCTGCGTTCATATAAAAGAACTCACGTGGGTGCCAATGAAGTTCAGGATGTGGTTCATTGTTCGCATAGCTTCAAAGAAAACGTGCTTGATGTTTAGGCCATCAAAAGTCAAAACATGACGAATGGATGCACTTTGAGCTAATGCGATTTGGAATCAAGAAAAGAACTAAACCACAGTGCCTGAGGTGAAAATGTGCTTTTTTAGTGAACTGCAACAAAATTGGATAAGTTTGGAATTACAAGTCGAAATAACGGTCTAATAATATTTTTTACAAAGGTATCTATCGGCCATATGAAAGAAAAAAACTGCATTTAAATGTGATACTTTTCGTAATCAGTTCCACATTTCGTACTCAGTTCTCAACAGTGTAAACATTTTCTTTCCTAGAATAGCTTATTGAAACATCTTATGGGAACGAACCTTTCAAGACAGATATGTTTTACATAAAACTAAAATCCTAAAAATGAGGGTTTCAATTTTGGATTTGAAGATTCCGGAAAGTTGTTCACAGTGGCATGTTCGGCTTGAAACAAATCCTTGGCCCGACTCTGTTTCAAAGGAGATTGCGGGGGGGGGGGGGAGGTAAAAATAAACAAACGTAAAAAAAAGATATAAAAAAAGATAGGCCGATACTTTTCTCGGCCTGGTACATTTGTCATTTATTTGAGTGTTATTCGACAAACGCTGAAAAAACTGGGTTTCGTAAGTTAGCCCGACAATGTTAACCTTTTTTTTAGATAACGCACAACGCAAACGTTTTTTCACCACATTTAACATGTCTTCTCAAGTTACACATAGAAACTGCCCACTGGTTATGCTACGCAAACAAGAAAACTGTTAAATTTCCAGAAGTTGAGCAACTCTTCAAATAACTGAGAAATACATTTTTTTCATGCCAATTTCGAAAAACAAGAAACAAGAAGAAAACTTTGTAAATGTATAAGTTATTATTTGATATTTTTCAGAAACCTTCTCTTCAGCTGCCTACCCTCAATCCATCTGGCGCCCCTCTCTACTTCTCTACCTCTTCCCTCTATTCATCTTCTTTCTAGCTACTAGCAAACGGATATCAGCCAACTGCCATTTGATCTACGCACAGTGAAAACTCTTTATTAGTATTGTCCAAAAGACACGGGGTCTGTTCTAAGCCGGGTATCCTATTAAAGGCAATACAAACACACAAGTTCACATCTCTTCAGTCTTCGGGTCCTTCAGGGTCTTCAGATGTAGCGGTCATACCGCGAGGGATAAACCCTGTTCTGGAACAGGCGGGTGCTGAGCTCCGCTAAGTAGCGGTTGTAGGCTTCACTGAAAAATAAATTTTTAAATTTGTTTCATATTTAAACTTACTCAGAGAGTTCCTGGCGGCCGACGTCGTTGAGGGAGATGTGGTCGCTAAAAATCACATGTTAGTGAGGTATGAATAGGTTGAGGAAGGCTCTCCCCAAGATGAAAATATCAATAAATCTGAGATATCACACATCTGGCACGCATTTGTCAATTTTTCATGAGATTTTCATAGTGCAGCGATTATTCCAGAATTGGACACGGACATGGACATGTGATGACATAGAGAGCAGATTGACCAAATGGACAAATGAGCGTTTGGGATGGGGGGTTTGGAATAGGAAAAAAGCCAGATTTTTATTTCTAAAAAGATTAAAATGTCTTGAGTGACCAACTTAAAATTTCCCAGTTTTTGAAACCAATTTTGAAGCTTTTTAAACACTTTTGACGTTGTTGTTTTTATTTTTACATAATTCTGAAGAACACTTTCTCTACCGAATCTTTTAAAACGTTACGAAATCTTTTAAAATGGAAGTAGCTGTTGGAAACGAATCATCCTTGTAAGGATGTTTTTAAATAAAATATAACAATAGAGGGCTCATGTAACAGCGAAACGTAAAATGCAAAAAGTTACTTTCCGGTATTTCCCCAATTCGACCAGGGGAAGTCATAAACCTTTTCAGCCGACAGTAAAGGGCCGCGATTTGAGCTTGAGGGGCCAAATGCGGTCAAACCCAGAAAGTAAATAAAAGCTTTGACTTCTAAAGCCATGGGATCATAAAAAGATTTTATACTTAGTTCCAAGGGTTACCTCTCGGTTAAATAAGTGCAGATTAGTTCATAAAAACACTGTCTGAATTTTATTTATGAATTTAGATAGAAAAGTAAATTCAGAAAGTATTTTGGTTTTTGAACAAAAGGAGTAAATGTACTGTCAGATCTCTGATCGCATTTCCTTGTTATGGCTTTCCAAAACATCAATTAATCCTCAAAACAGGGCCACAAATTTACGGTTACGAATGGCGTAATTTTTAAATTTGCTTCCGAAAAAGCTTTCGCACAAATTCCACAAAATATTAAGTAAAATAATTCTGAAACGTGAAAAACAAAACTCTCAAAACCTTGGGTTAGAACCCCATCTTCTTTCAAATGTTTGCAATCTAACCACCTCCTTTGAGAGTAACAAATTACTCCATCCGGTTTCAAATAGATCTAAGTCACGAAAGTAAACAACCAAAAGTCCCTCGTCTTAAGCTGAAGTGGATCTTAGTTGGGGAAAATGTCCTCAGAAAAGAACTTTTAGATTGATGCTCGTCTAAGACTAATTGCTTTCTGGCTCACAACCACCTGTCGCAGACCACCCAAGTGGTGATCGAAGGTCTGGTGATATTTTCCGGGTGGCATGTTTTTTTTTTTTGAAAAAGAAACAATGCAAAAAACTGGGATGTTCCTGTGATGACTCACTGTCCTACAGTATTTTTATTGTGTGTCCCTCTGTGTCTCTCTATGTCCCTCTGTGTCTCTCTGTCTCTCAGTGTATCTCTGTGTCACTCTGTGTCTCTCTGTGTACCTGTGTCTCTCTGTGTGTTTCTGTGTCTCTAAGAGTCTCTATACGCCTTGATGCCTCAATGCCTCTGTGTTTCTGAGTCTTTTCGTCTCTGTGTCTCTGTATCTTTGTATCTCTCCCTTTCTATTTCTCCGTCCCTCTCTGGCTGAACAACTTCGATAGCTGCAGCAAAAAAGGACACAAACAAAAATGTGGTTTTCTCATAAACGCCCACGAATTCCCACTGTTAATGAAAAAATGTTTTATTTTTAGGTGTTATAACCACGCTTTAATTTCATTGGAATAAAACCTTTAAAATTGAAATGCGAAATCGCAGACGTCAGAAGATTTTGTACGATTCTTTCTATAGCTGGTATGACGTAAACTACAAACCGTAAACTACAAACTTCAATCCAAATCACAGAAAACTGCAATTTTTCAAAATAAAAGTTCTTCCCTCTCAAACAACGAGTTCTTTTCATTCGCCCGAACGGCGAAAATGTTAAATTTTTAACGCCTAACGTCACGTGGGGCTCCAAAGACAAAAGAATCATGCATTAAAAAGTTAACAAAGCAGGGTTAAGTAATTTCAAAGAAGAAACACCATGATAGTATTGCATGCTGTTAGCAGTGCAACGTACCACTTCATTTTAAAAAAGTGGTCGGCCAAACTGGCCCCGCGGGGGAATCTTCGCGGCGCGTGCCTAAACATACACAATTTTCAGTTTCAACTCTCCGAAATCATTTTTCCCCTGAAAAGAAGCATATATCAACTTTATTCGCAAGCCATAAAGTGGATGTTTTATTGCCATGTTGCCCCTCTGTATCATGTTACTAATTTTGCACTATATACATGTGGGTGCTGATTAGAGCTGTGTAAACACTAATTTGCACTAATATAATATTCACATCACGTGCCAAAGTTTACCTGTGCTTGATTGCTGCAATTGCAAAGGTTCTTTTACAAGTGCACCTAATGATTACACCTTCACCTCACGTGACAAAGTTCATTAGTAGTATATACAGAAAATAATTGAATTTTGTTTGCGTGGAAGAGTTTATGCGTAAATCGGCACTACAAATTTGTGTGTGAATAGGAGTTAACGAGTGTAATTTAATGGCAAAATATGAAAGCAATAGTTTCAAATAAAAGTAATGAAATCAAGTTACTGATTTTGGAAAAGCTAGAATTCAAAATCCGGTTTCAAAAAGCGTTAACAAAATCTACGTGCCAAAGTATAGCTGTTGCTTAGTTTCGAAGCAGTTGTAGAACAAGCCAAGTTTGTCTGTCGCAAAAAGACCTGGTTTCCGCCGAACGTGCCAAAGTTAAGCTGTTGTAATGAGCAAACATGCCAAAGTTTATCTGTCCAAAAGGGATTGAAGCGCAATATTTCACTAAACTAGGTTAATGGTTTTCACATTACGTGCCATGATTTAGCTGTTGTTATTTGCTTAACAGTAAAAATCTCGGACAACTTGTAGTCTTTGCCACAACTACAAAACTACAATTTTCAATAAACTTTAACGAGCGTGAATGGCAAATGTCGTCTACATTTCCTAGCTATAATCTACCTACATTTACTGATGATCTATTCAAACTCACAGACCTACTAAATGAATCAAACAGACCTAATGAGGAATGTTTACCAAGAAATGCATCATGTTTCGCAAGAAATCAGTGCGTTTAATGAGAGAATAAAGAATCGGACTTCTTTGTTACTAAAACGAGTTGTTCTCAAAAAGTCAATTAAACTGAAGAACAAGGGAAGTACATAAAACGTCATAATTTTTGCCAATCTAAAGAATGCCCTTTATGTTGTAACTAAAAACGTTTAGACTATTAACAATTTTACAATTTTAAGGACTTCAACCAGGCAAAAGTTGTTTTTTCCACAAGCCTTAAGGTTTCCGTTGTGCCAAAGTTTTGTTGTAATGCGAAAACAATCATTCAATTTTTGAGTTGTTTACTTTTAAAAATCGAGTTTTGGTTTTCCTTAAAGTCATAAATTTGATTTTGAATTATTTCAAAAGTTGTACATTGTGGCACCACACTAACGTTGCTTTAAAGGAATGTTGTTGAAAAATCGTAACGATGTTTATATAAATGTTAATGCGCATTAGGCGATTTGAAGTTTTTCGGTAAATATCACAGTGAATTCAAGGTAGTTTATTCAGATTGAAATTGAATTTTTGCGATTTTAAAATAGTTTTAAGTCCCTGAATGGAACCGAAAAATACCTTTTAAAAGTATACAAACCTATACAATCGACCTATACAATCCTAAGAGTGATGTTATAGAAACTTTGGTGATCAAATTACAACAGCGTAACTTTGACATTTTAAAGGGAAAAAAACCTAAGTAACTTAGAAACTGTAAAACCTATTTCAACCCTTTAACTGACACCCAAACTCACTCGAAGTAGTAGGCGCAGGCCACAGCGAGGAGAGCGAAGACGAGGAGAAGGGAGCGCATCGTCGAGAACTACCACGGATAGGGGCGGGGCGTTGCCGAGCTCTCTGTTCCCACCCCCCTGCCATGGTAGCAATTTGTTTGCCAAGCGATTAGAAAGTACGATGAGGCAGCTAAAGAACAATTCGTACTATTGATTCAATTATTGATTACATTTATTACATACGAGAAATCGAGAAAGTTTGAAATAAAAGCCATTTCAAGAAATATTGTGAAGTGTGTGGTAACCTCAAAACTGCTATAGCTTTTTCTCAGCTTTCAGGGTTTGTTCCCTGAAAGCTGATCGGTGTTAATTGCAAAACTAAAATATTGGAATCGTCATGGTTTCGAAACTTCCATTCACATGCACGGAGTAAATTCTATGCAGTTTCACAGGATTTAATTAATTTTGGCCTTTTTCCTTGGCACTACAAACCCCAGAGGTAATCTGAACATTGAGCCACGCTCTTTCGAGTAAAATAATTAAAAAGAACAAAAACCGGACTTGGGCAAATTGGAAACGTTATTCGAAATGCTTTAATTGTGTGTTATTATAATTGTTTGCTATAAGTTTGAAATGGGTAAGAACACTTTCGTTGATTTTGTTTACAAAAATGTTTAGAGCTGAGCAAATGACTAAATTCCCTCAAGGCATTCTGTTGTTGAAAATTAAACCTTTCCGTGACTACTCAGTGTTTTAATGACGTCATTAGCTGTTGCTGAACAAATTGAAAAAAGACACAAACGTAATAGTTAAAAAATGGGATTGCTGCTCATACGGGCTAAAACCTATTTTTATGCATTAGTGAGGCCAGAGGAAGCTTTTTCCGGAAAGTTTTTCTTGATAACAGACAAACTTCGGCATGTTGTGCCAATACATTGTTTTGCAGGATGGGATTATTTAGAGTTACAAAGTTCACAGAACAACACTTAGCAAACATTTGTACATAAATGCTGCAAAACGCATCAAGGTTAAAAAAAAGCGAAAATGTTTTTTAAAACCGCCACCGAAAAAAGCTAAAAACGAATTGGCACTTTGTGATAGCCTCGAAACTGCGCTTTAACTAAGCTTTCAGAGTTATTTACATAATTTGGCCGGTGTTTTTTTTTTGTGAAATTCAAACTTTGGAAAATTCATATTTTCCAAACTATTTTTCACATGTCCGCAGATAATTTTATGGTGGTTTCCCAAGATGATTACTTCTTTGTTGCTTTCAATGACGCTACAAATGTTAAAAGTAATCTGAACTTTGAAAACGCCTTTCCAAAGAAAAAAGTTGTGTCTGACCAAAATGAAAGTGAGAAAACATCGCAGTTAATTTTGAAACCATCCAGTGTGACAGATAATACTGAAAAATATTTCAAAAATTTACGTTGTCTTTGAATTTACAGGTATTTTACACGTTCCAAGTGGCAAAATTGGAAAAGTGTTCACAACTTGGATAACCACGATTTTCCTAAGCTTTTTGAGTTATTAACCTAATTTAGTCGGTGTTTTGTGAATTTCAAACCTTGGAAATTTCCTTATTTCAAAATTACTTTTCACATATACGAAGAGAGTGCCGTGGTAGTTTCCCAAGATTGCCTACTTCTTTGTCTTTATTTTCTGAACATGGCTTCGAGAAGTAGTCTAAACTTTAAAAAACAATTTCCCTACTAAGCTGGTGGTAGTTAGCCAAATTGAAGTTTACTCTTTCAATTTCAAAATTTGTTTTGAACCCTTCCAAGATGACTCATAACTCTGGAAGGGACTTGAAAACATTTGATCGTCTTTACAGTTACAGGTATTTCGTTCCAAGTTAAAAAAAAAATTTGAAACTTTTCACATATAAGCACCCTCAAGCAATTTATTTCAAAAAATGTAGTTATCATTCTCTTCCCTCGGCTGACCATCTGTTGTATAATGTGCATGCACTTTCCGTTTGGCCTAGACTAATGGTCGCCACCGTTGTCTCATCCAGAAAGTGTAACTTTTCCAACCCCAGAAAACATCCAACCGGGAACAACTGGATTAAGCAAACCCTCTTGGGTTATTGCATCGTTCCGCTATTTGTCTGATTCTGAATGGCAAAACGAGGTTGTTTATTAGTCTCGGAACCACCCTAAATATCAGAAATCGCTTTCATCATTCCAAAAATAAAATCAAACCCTTTAAACCACAAATGTGGGCATTAACCCAAATGTTTTGTATTCGTGTTTTCCATTTTCCCACCACTGGGGAATCCTATTGCTGTGCAAAGATTCGCCTTCATTCTCCTAATGGAATTCGTCATTGTATCAACGGGACATCAGCAGCCATAATGGAGAACATAATGCACCCACAAGGAATCGTTTGACCTTTCTTTTAATGGATACGGGCAAAGTATAGCGCACTTGTCGGATGATCTTGGGAAAAAAACGAGGGAAAAAGGTTGGCACTCGATTTGTCAAAGTGTAAACAGAGGACACTGTCTGCGATACATGTGGTCCCAGCTGCCGGTGGAAAAAGTTGATCTCTAGGGGCGACAATTGGAAGCAATTAATCTTAGTAAACATGCACAGCAAATGTAGGGTTAGATCTGGATAATCTAATAAAGGGCATCATAGAAGACGCGATTTCTGAGAAAATCGAGACTTTGGGCTTCCTTTCTTCCACAAAATGTTTTTTCTCTAAATTTTGAAAGAGAGAAAAACCTAAAAATAGTCGTAGATAAACCAAAATAACTAATTTTTATCTTTTTGGGCCAATCGGGCCCTTTGCCCCTGAACAACTAAGGCCTTAACCCTAAGTTCCTATTTCCTTCACCCAAAGTTCCTATATATGAAGTTTTTCTGAAAACTCCTAAATAAACAAACACTTTTGAACCATTTTCACCATTTGTTTCTATTTTTGGAAATAAGCACTTTACAAACATTATGTTTCAAAACCGTATCTTCAAAAAATTGTTTTTGAAAAAAATATACCGTAAGTAAAAAAAACATGAAGATTTGCACAAACACAGTCCGGCTGAATTCTTTTGCTTCGACAAAAAGTTAATGGTTTAAAAGTATGTTTCTCTAAGATATTTCGGAAAACACCTTATTAGGGGGTTTGGATTACGTTTAACCGAGATAGGAACTTAAAGTAACCAATAACATCCTTTTTTATGACAGGAAACAAAACTCGAATCGTCAAAAATAAACAAACCGCTCCATTATTTCCAACCAATTAAAGGTTGAAGTACTACTGATTTCCCAATCTGTTATGGAACCAAGTGAAAACTAGACGAAGCGTTGTGCCAAACGGGGTTTCCTGTCGAAAACGCCAAGGTGCGGGCGACCCGTGACCTCCCTGACGCCGGCGACTCTTTAATTAGACCCAGCGCCTGCGACTCAAACCCGTAGCGCCTCGGTAACTCCACGGGGGCACATAGGCGCCGCTTGGTTAAAACGTCGCTGTTGCGTTGCTTAGAGCTAATTCAGCAGATGGTTCCCAAACCATCCACGTCCCCGTCGTGGGAACCGGGCAACAACTCCTCGGAAGAGGAGTTGGCTAAGGATGCTTTTTCCATCCTTTTTTCCACGACCATCCTTTTATGTAATTACCCAATGAAATTGGGTAAAAAATTGAGAACTTTAAATGAATGAAAACTGATAGAAAATTATTGCATGAAAAAGCGAATCGTAAGAGACGTTTGGGTAAAGAAAGGATAAAAAGATAACAAATTGTTTGTTCAGGTTAAAATTGAATTCTTGAAGATCGAACAAGAAATCCTTTTGAAAATCAATTTATTCACATTGACTGTTATTTTGTCAGAAACAAACACACAACCAAACCACCTCAGCCTTTACCGAGTTTCTATTAAATTACACAGAAGTTATGTCTTATCACAAGGAATGACATGCCAGCTGGCCGAAACGGGCCGCCCCGCGAAAACTGACGCCCTGAACGAACCGTTTTTCGCAGCTCCGAATTTTTTTTTAAAACGACAATAAAGTGTTTTGCGTTTATTTTTGGTTTTACTTGAACTTATTTTAAGTGAGAGTGACGTTAGTGCTCGTAGTTTTTAAGTAGACATGACTAGACCTTGAAAATTATCTAAACAAGGGCGTCCGATACAAAACATCAGGAAATTTTGTAACTAACTGTTAATAAACTTCAGCAATAACTGACATCCTAACCCTGCTGCGACAACAATCATTTTTGGTCAAAGACAAGGGCTGTATAAGGAAAACAGTAGATCATGAAACGTGGGCTATTCGGAAACAGGCTGAGGTGGTTTGGTTATGTTTTCGTTTCTGACAAAATAACAGTCAATATGAAAAAATATTGCGCGCAGCGCGAAGCGCTGCGCGATGGTTTGGTTCCTCGCCTAATTACTGCGGGGTCACTAAAAACTAAATGTCCCACAGTTTCCTTCAAAATCAATATTTTTCAATTCTGACAAAAGCATCGTTTTCAGCATCAAAAACTGCCGCGGAAACTTGTTTGACAATCTCAAAATTTTTAATTTTATAATTGGGACATTCTGCTGCAAGGCCCAAAAAGTGGCGATGTCTCCCGTATGTATGATATCGTCGCAGAACTTGAGAACGGGTTGACCGATCAACCTGAAATTTTGGTTACAGGTCGGAACCTGTTGCAGTTCGGTGGGCGTAGACTTTGAGCCAGATTCATCAGCAGGTTTTCTTACAGTACCCTAAAAAGACGGTCAAAAAAGGGACTTTCAGGCACCACGGTCGCAAACATGAATATTTTTCAAAATAGATTTGTCCATTGAAAAGTACACGCAAAGTTGATCTAGAATAAGTATTAGACAAAAATGGCGGATTTCCGTTTTGATGAAATGACGTCACTTTTCTTTGAAAAGATAGCAGTGCAGAATGTTGTCAAAAAGGGCGCCGCACGAGGAGGTCAGTGTGACTCTTGTAGCTCAGCGGTGTACAGGCCGGGCTCGTACGCGGGTGATCCCGGGTTCGGATCCTTATGCAGCCATTTTTCTTTTGCTTTACTAGATCAATTGAAAAGAATCAGTTTTAGAGTTTTTTTCTTCAAAATAATAAGGCAAACCACAAACTGACATCGAAATTGCAAGAAAACGTGCAAGAAAACAATACATCCAAATTTGCGTTTTATCTCTCTCCCTTCCTCCCTCCCTACGTCCGATAAAAAAGTCAATGGCGGCTGAAAAAAAGGACGGTCTTCGACAGACAAAAAGGCGGCCTGCGGCCGCTAACGATGATGGCCTTCGCCCGATAGTAAAGGCGGCCTGCGGCCGCTATCGACGACGGCCTTCGGCCGACAAAAAAGCGGCCTGCGGCCGCTATTGACGACGGCCTTCGGCCGACAAAAAAGGCGGCCTGCGGCCGCTATCGATGACGGCCTTCGGCCGATAGTAAAGGCGGCCTGCGGCCGCTATCGACGACGGCCTTCGGCGGACAAAAAAGGCGGCCTGCGGCCGCTAGCGACGACAGCCTTCGACAGACAAAAAAGGCGGCCTGCGGCCGCTATAGATGACGGCCGTCGGCCTGGGGGTTCAATCAAGTTGTTAAGAAACGAAAAAAATAAGAAATATATTTTTAAAAACAGCAGTCGATTTAGTAATACGATTTATTTCACTTTTAATGGTTTGGGATTACTTTAGCTGTTTATCAAATCTCTAACTTTCCAACAGAAAGTACAGTAAAACTGCGCCGTATCATTGTTTGAAGAAAATCACCGACTGAGTCTGTTAGCGGACTGAGGCTAATTTTTTGGCGGTTTTATAGGCAAGTTGCGTTCATATGAATCTCTGCTTTTCACTGACCAATGCCGGAGAGTATTAGGCTGGGTTGCCCTGGAGCGGGATCGAACTCATCACCCTTTGCGTGGTATTCGCATCTTATACCACTAGCCCAACCTCTATCTCAGATTTAAAACATGTAGTATTCATTTTGTTACGTAAACAAATTGTATATTGACAGCCATTTCAGGGTACTATCCTTTTACAAAGTATATTTTTCAAAAGTTCTTTATAAGTTCGTGAAAAATCACATATCTTCTCAAAAGCCTGAGGTTTGGTTATGTGTTTTTTTTTTCTGACAAAATAGCTGTCAATATGAATAAATTGATTTTCAAAAGGATTTCTTGTTCGATTTTCAAGAATTCAATTTAAAGCAGATCAAACATTTTGTTATCTTTTTATCCACCCTTTTCCAAACCACCACTTCTATTACGATTCGTTTTTTAACACATATATTTTTATCAGTTTTTGTTCATTTAAAGTTCTCAATGTTTACCCAATTTTATCGGGATTTACAAAGAAGGATGGTCCATCCCTAGCCAACTCCTCTTCCGAGGAGTTGTTGCCCGGTTCCCACGACGGGGACGTGGATGGTTTGGGAACCATCTGCTGAATTAGCTCTAAGCAACGCAACAGCGACGTTTTTACCAAGCGGCGCCTAGGTGTCCCCGTGGAGTTACCGAGGCGCTACGGGTTTGAGTCGCAGGCGCTGGACCTAATTAAAGAGTCGCCGGTGTCCAGCGGCGGGAGGTCACGGGTCGCCCGCGCCTTGGCGTTTTCGACAGGGAATTCCGTTTGGAAAATGTAACAACACTTGGTCTAGTTTTCACTTGGATCCATAACAGAGTGGGAAATCAGTAGTACTTGAACCTTTAATTTGGTGCAAATAATGCAGTAATTCATTTATTTTTTGACGATTCGAGTTTATTTTCCTGTTTATGGAAATATCTTTCAAGACAAGTTTTTGGAATCAGTTATTTCTACAGACGCTTTTCTACACAAATATGTAATTGGTTTTCAAATATGAAATTTGCCACAGGTCCCCAATTTCGAAACACAATGTCAAAACAACTACAAAATAAAAATTTCCTAAAGAACAGTAACTCGAATTTGTCTCTGCCCCGTCGTGTATTACAATTAATATGTTAAAGTTCACAAACGTTCACAAACGTAAAAGTTATTCGTCTTACTTTATTTGTATTCTAGTTTGTAATTGAAATCCACCTTAAAACAAGCTTAGTAGAAATCTCCGACTGATCACCGAAATCCCGAGGCTATTTGCAAAACGAGCAAAATTTGATGGATACGTAGTATTCAAAACACAACTGAATCTATTAAACAATGCAGGTATTCGGCATCTCCTTGTATATTCTATTAGGTGTTGGACAAGGGATCATGTTATATTTGCTCAGGTTGAGGGGAAAATAAGGTTCTGGTAGTACAAATCGGTGGGAACCATAAAATTAGGGATAAACATAAAAATAAAATGTTAAGGAGAACAAGATAAAAGAGTTTCGCCAAAATATCAACCTAACTGTTCTTTTTTGTAATTTTTATCTCTATCTAGCACAACCTTTCGCACCACCTTTTTTCCTAGAAAAATTTGACTAACAAACCAAAGAAATACTGAATTGAATTAAAAAATGTGAAGGAATCGAGTACCAAAATCCCCTGACATCTACCTAAGTTTTGAAATTTTTCCTAGTTTGCAAAAAGAGTAAAAACAATAGTTATGCTACGGATTGTTAATTGTTTGACATAATCTCCTCCAAACATATGGAATTCGATGTTTTGTCAGAATTTATCAGTGACATTGCTTTCCACTTCTGTCCTTTGGTTTTTCTCTCTCCATTGCCCTCTTTTCTATTTTACTTTCCTTTCCTAGACTTTCCTGCGTTTCGCGCGGCCGTGCGGTCGGTCCCTTCCTCCCTGGCCGTGCGGTCGGTGCCTGGATTGTCCGTCCTCAAGCCGGAGTGGAGCCCCGTGAAGACGTAGCTCCAACCAAATGGATCACCGAAGTCGTCTACAGTTCTTCGATCGTCCCAGGCCCCTGAGAAGAAGCTGCTTCCCTCAAGGAGAGCTGTACCAGCAACTTGGTCAGGAGGCATTTATAGCCGAATCAAAGGAGTATGGGTTCAACCAAGTCAACTTCGTGGAATTGAAGTCTACAACTGTGATTCATTCTGGCGGTTCAGGGTAGATCCCTAGAGAATAAGCCGTTTGTATTGTATTGTATTGTATTTTAAGAGCTATATTATTTTGTATTGTGGATATTCTCTCTCCTCTCCTCTCCTCTCCTCTTCTCTCCTCTCCTCTCCTCTCCTCTTCTCTCCTCTCCTCTCCTCTTCTCTCCTCTCCTCTCCTCTCCTCTTCTCTCCTCTCCTCTCCTCTCCTCTTCTCTCCTCTCCTCTCCTCTCCTCTCCTCTTCTCTCCTCTCCTCTCCTCTCCTCTTCTCTCCTCTCCTCTCCTCTTCTCTCCTCTCCTCTCCTCTCCTCTTCTCTCCTCTCCTCTCCTCTCCTCTCCTCTCCTCTCCTCTCCTCTTCTCTCCTCTCCTCTCCTCTTCTCTCCTCTCCTCTCCTCTCCTCTTCTCTCCTCTCCTCTCCTCTTCTCTCCTCTCCTCTCCTCTCCTCTCCTCTCCTCTCCTCTCCTCTCCTCTCCTCTCCTCTCCTCTCCTCTCCTCTCCTCTCCTCTCCTCTCCTCTCCTCTCCTCTCCTCTCCTCTCCTCTCCTCTCCTCTCCTCTCCTCTCCTCTCCTCTCCTCTCCTCTCCTCTCCTCTCCTCTCCTCTCCTCTCCTCTCCTCTCCTCTCCTCTCCTCTCCTCTCCTCTCCTCTCCTCTCCTCTCCTCTCCTCTCCTCTCCTCTCCTCTCCTCTCCTCTCCTCTCCTCTCCTCTCCTCTCCTCTCCTCTCCTCTCCTCTCCTCTCCTCTCCTCTCCTCTCCTCTCCTCTCCTCTCCTCTCCTCTCCTCTCCTCTCCTCTCCTCTCCTCTCCTCTCCTCTCCTCTCCTCTCCTCTCCTCTCCTTTCCTCTCCTCTCCTCTCCTCTCCTCTCCTCTCCTCTCCTCTCCTCTCCTCTCCTCTCCTCTCCTCTCCTCTCCTCTCCTCTCCTCTCCTCTCCTCTCCTCTCCTCTCCTCTCTTCTCCTCTCCTCTCCTCTCCTCTCCTCTCCTCTCCTCTCCTCTCCTCTCCTCTCCTCTCCTCTCCTCTCCTCTCCTCTCCTCTCCTCTCCTCTCCTCTCCTCTCCTCTCCTCTCCTCTCCTCTCCTCTCCTCTCCTCTTCTCTTCTCTTCTCTTCTCTCCTCTCCTCTTCTCTTCTCTCCTCTCCTCTTCTCTGAAAGAAATTTTGTTTTAAGGCCTATTGCGTCTATTTTATCTTTAGTTTTCTAAGATTCACGTTTATGTTTTAAATGATCAAATTACGTCTAAGTCTTATGCAAACACAAGTAGGCCGCTGTTTAAAACAATGTGTTTAGGTAAACATTAGAAATTCATTACGCCTATAAAGATCAAGTTTCCAACATGAAAAATGGTCTCGATTGCTCAAAACCGCATCGTTACAGCTTGTTCTAGACGCGAGATATGAATACATTTACAAAATATTTATTTTTTTTTGAAAAAAAAAAAAACAAAAAGCATCTTTTTCCAAACTTTGTAGGTATAACAAACTTGTAAAACACAAATCTCAAAGAGCTATCTTGAACGTTCCAAGTCCGCACTATGGTCGGCGATTATAGACATTTGGTGTAAAGTACAAAAAACTCTATGGCCACCATGACAAAAATTGACTCTGAAGTTGGCTTTTTCTATCGATTTCATGAGGAAAAATTCCCTTTTTGTTTGTCAAAATACTATATTGCTTTAAAATTTAAACAAAACTAAACAAAACAAGGCGGCCAATAATGTTGGATAAACTGAAACTGTCCGGATCAGTTCGTAAACAAACTTTTCTTTCATTTTCTGATTTTTAAGCTGTTCCCACTCAAAAGTTTCACATGCCCCTTTTGCCTCGCACGAGCTCCACGCGCCTCTTTGTGACTCAGATCGGCGGAAGAGAACAAGGCAAAATACATGTTACTCACCGATCAGGAACTGAAGCATCATAGCGAAGTCATCCAATTCGGCAGTGAGAAGGACGAGGTCGATATAACTGAAAAGAAATGTTTAGTTTCCGGATGTTGTGAGAAACCTTTACCTTTTAGACCGTACTTTGGCAGTGAAAAGTGACCCAAACAGGAACTCAGATAGAGAGTGGAATGGGAGGGGGGCCTTCGGCAAAATGTTCCCGTCAGTAGAGCGAAGCTTCTGCCGGTAGATGTACGCCTTGTCGCAGTAAATGCATCTTTTGAAGATGCGCAGGTTGGAGAACTTGCTATAAGTTCCGAAATGGCGTTTGATGAGCGTCTGCCTGTCGTAAAAAGGCTTCTGTTCATCAAAGAACGGTTCCTTCTCTCAGTAGAAACATCGATGGCTCCTCGTTTCCAATAATGAAAACTCAGAGTTCGTCTGAAAGAAAATGTTATTTTTTTTTAAAGTCGCCGGTTGTGAGGGGGGGGGGGGTTGCAGACCACAAATTTTCTAGCTTTTCTGGCCTGTAGGCTAAACTGAGATCCAAAAATATAAACGATTTTTTAAAGAAAAGAGATTTTCCTTAAAGGGGAAGGAGAGAACAAGAACTTTCGAAAAGGGCAAAAATTTCTGCCTCATGCTGGAATCGAACCAGCGACCTTCTGTGTACTAGACAGACGCTCTGCCACTGAGCCAATGAGGCGCTGCGGCGGTCGTCGCAAGGGTGCGTTATATCAGACCTGCGTCTCCCCGGTGCGATAATGTAAACTAACCTCAATTTCACGATGAAGACGAGGGTGTTCAATCATAGATTGGAAAAATTTTTGAACAATTATGTCGAGGGATGTATGCCCTGCAAACAAGGTTTAGAAAAAATGAAAAGTGACAAAAGGGAGAAATATGGTTTCAAGAAAATAAAAAATCGCAGACATTTGGGGAAGTTGGCATAAAATGACCACTTTCCGCTAATTGCGAAAGACGGACATCGAATGGTTATGCCGACTAAAAGGGCAAAGAAAGGGCGGCGCGCAATCGCAAAAGAACTGTCTGGCTGAGGAAAAACTCAGAGACACGTGCGATAATCGATATTCTAAAACTGGCCAGCCGCAATGTCCACCCAGTCCTAGATAGAAATTTGACTGAGTTGAGAGAGGGAGGGGAAGGGAGAAGGGTAGACTCAGAGAAGACTGAGAGAGGGGCACTGAACAAGGGGGGGGTTAGTCAAAGACAAACAGAAAAATGGAGCAGCAAATAAGCAGAGCGAAAAGACGAGAGTTCGAGAGTGCGAAAGAGAGAGAGAGAGAGAGAGAGAGAGAGAGAGAGAGACGTAGGGAAGGAGAGAGGGACGGAGGGACGGAGAAATGGAGGAACGGAGAGAGAGAGAGCGATAGAGAGAAGAAACAAAAAAGAGAAAAAAGAGGGAGACAAGTGAGATAGTCACAGGAACACTGGAGACGGTGAGGACCGCGATTGACGATACACCGATTTAGGGCAGGAATGACTCCGCCCCGACGCGGGCGGACGCGGGCGCGGTTCAATAACAACAGAAACAAACTCACCATTTTGAAGCGTTTGAAGACCTCTGAAACGGGAATTAAAATTTCTCATGACTTTGTCCACTTTTATCGTAAAAGAAAAGATTCTAGAATATCGTATTGCACATATTCATACCTATTTTTTGCTCATTTTCATTCTTTTCTTAACCTCCCACTTTCCACTATCTCCACTGCTTCTTTGTCGTTTCTTGTTATCTTTGTCTGTTAAATTTACAAGCTCGTTAGAAATTATACCCAGCGCGAAGCGCTGGGTAGATTTGTTTTCAAATTGTCCGATTGCAAACTGTTTTTTCAGGTTTTTAGCACATGGCAGCTTCAATTATCAACAATCGCAATTTTAGTATAGATATTCTTATTCAGCTACTCAAGACAAATCGATTTTCAAACAGAGCCAATAGTCGCTGTCCTTATTAATTATATAATATTTTTAAAAGATTATCAGCGAAAATTGGAACAATACAATTTAAACTACTTTGAAAAGTTTAAAAATTCATTGTAAGTAATTTAAATACTGCGGCCATAGACCAGCCGCGGCTGGTCTCGTCGTCTGCGTCTCTCCGCGAGAGATTCGCGCACAACTTCCAAACCCATTCAATCTTGATTTAAAAAAAAACTCACTTTTCAACCTGTTTTTACAGGTCCGTGGCGTTCAGCATGTCCACATTGAGGCCTGTGCCTGTGGATCTGCAGATGCTGCCCAGCCATTCTGCCACGTTGATGCCTGAGGCGAGGTCTTTTGAAATCTGACGAGCGACGTTGAGACACATGGGAAAAGGCGTATAAGCAGCGTAAACAAACTTTTCTTTCATTTTCTGATTTTTAAGCTGTTCCCACTCAAAAGTTTCACATGCCCCTTTTGCCTCGCACGAGCTCCACGCGCCTCTTTGTGACTCAGATCGGCGGAAGAGAACAAGGCAAAATACATGTTACTCACCGATCAGGAACTGAAGCATCATAGCGAAGTCATCCAATTCGGCAGTGAGAAGGACGAGGTCGATATAACTGAAAAGAAATGTTTAGTTTCCGGATCTTGTGAGAAACCTTTACCTTTTAGACCGTACTTTGGCAGTGAAAAGTGACCCAAACAGGAACTCAGATAGAGAGTGGAATGGGAGGGGGCCTTCGGCAAAATGTTCCCGTCAGTAGAGCGAAGCTTCTGCCGGCAGATGTACGGCTTGTCGCAGTAAATGCATCTTTTGAAGATGCGCAGGTTGGAGAACTTGCTATAAGTTCCGAAATGGCGTTTGATGAGCGTGTGCCTGTCGTAAAAAGGCTTCTGTTCATCAAAGAACGGTTCCTTCTCTCAGTAGAAACATCGATGGCTCCTCGTTTCCAATAATGAAAACTGAAAGTTCGTCTGAAAGAAAATATTATTTTTTTACAAGTCGCCAGTTGTGAGGGGGGGGGGGTTGCAGACCACAAATTTTCTAGCTTTTCTGGCCTGTAAGCTAAACTGAGATCAAAAATATAAACGATTTTTTAAAGAAAAGAAATTTTCCTTAAAGGGGAGGAATAAATAAGAACTTTCGCAAAAGGCAAAAATTTCTGCCTCATGCTGGAATCGAACCAGCGACCTTCTGTTTACTAGACAGACGCTCTGCCACTGAGCCAATGAGGCGCTGCGGCAGATGTCGCAAGGGTACGTTATATCAGACCTGCGTCTCCCCGGTGCGATAATGTAAACTAACCTCAATTTCACGATGAAGACGAGGGTGTTCAATCATAGATTGGAAAAATTTTAGAATAGTTATGTCGAGGGATGTATGCCCTGCAAACAAGGTTTAGAAAAAAATGAAAATTGACAATAGGGAGAACTATGGACTCGAAAAAATAAAAAATTGCAGAAATTTGGGGGAAGTTGGTATAAAATGACCACTTTCCGCTAATTGCGAAAGACAGGCTTCGAATGGTTATGAACACTAAAAGGACAAAGAAAGGGCAGCGCGCGCACGCAAAAGAACTGTCTGGGTGAGGAAAAGCTCAGAGACACGTGCGATATTCGAAAACTGGCCGGCCGCGCTGTCCACCCAGACCTCGATAGAAATTTGACTGAGTTGAGAAAGGGAGAGGAAGGAAGAGAGAAAGAGAGAGAGAGAGAGAGAGAGAGAGAGAGAGAGAGAGAGAGAGAGAAGAGGAGGAGGAGGAAGGGAGAATGGTAGATTCAGAGAAGACTGAGAGAGGGGCATTGAACAAGGGGAGGGGGTTAATCAAAGACATACAGAGAAATGGAGCAGCCAATAAACAGAGCGCAAAGACGAGAGTGCGAGAGTGCGAGAGTGCGAGACAGAGAGAGAGAGACAGAGAGAGAGAGAGAGAGAGAGAGAGAGAGAGAGAGAGAGAGAGAGAGGTGAGAGAGGAGAGGAAATGAGATAGGAGAGCAAGTGAGGGAGTTTTCAACATCTGTTTATTTACTGATCGTGCAGGTATGGCGTCCAGGTGGGGTTCGTGGAACACATCATAATGGCTCGAGCTGAGGAAAGGAGAGAGGGACGAAGGGGCGGTCGGAGGGTCGGTCGGACGGAGGGACGAAAGGAGGGTCTGAGGGACGGAGGGTCGGAAGGACGGAGGGATGGTGGAACGGTGGAACGGAGGGACGGAGAAAGAGCAACAGAGATGAGAAAAAAAGAAAGAGAGAAAAGGACAGAAGGAAAGAGGGGGAGAGTATGTAAGGGAGAGTCAGAGGGAGAGAGAAAGAGAGTGAAGAGAATGAGAGTGGAGAGCAAGTGAGAGAGTCACGGGAACACTGGAGACGGTGAGGACCGCGATTGATGATACACCGAAGGATAATAATCGATGATTCAGGGCAGGAATGACTCCGCCCCGACGCGGGCGGACGCGGGCGCGGTTCAATAACAACAGAACCAAACTCACCATTTTGAGTTTAAGATCTCGAAATGGAAAGTAAATTTTTTGATGACTTTGTCTTTTTTTTGATGACCACTCTTATCGTAAAAAAAATAATAATTTAGAAAAACGTATTGCACATGTTTATACCAATTTTTTGAAATTTTTTGATCATTTTCTGTTCGTGTGCAATTTCTCTTCCTCTCACATTCCACTATCTCCACTGCTTCTTTTTCCTTTCTTGTTCTCTTTGTCTGTTAAATTTACAAGCTCGTTAGAAATGTATGTAAATTGTTATATGAAAATGCTGCAAATTGTCGATTTACAACCCACCCACAGCCCGTGCCCCTGCTTTCCGCCTTTCACGCCCTTTTCACCACGAAACGAATAATTTCTTTTCAGTTGACCTACATTCAACCCTTTCATTTTCTATAACTATGCTTATGGTGTCGGGCACATATATTTTTCGATGGTGGTGACCTAAATTCACCACAGTTTTGTACTAAGAAGTCTGCAAGCTAGGAGACGTATGGTTCGTGGAGGAGGGAACGAGAAAGTGGAGTGTTTTATGGGGAAAAGTGTGTGTGTGTGTGTGTGTGTGTGTGTGGGTGTGTGTGTGGGTGGGTGGGTGTGTATGTATGTGTGTGTGTGTGTGCGTGTGTTTGTGTGTCTGTGAAATTTTACCTTATTCTTTTTGTTTTGAAATCTTTTATGTGTGTTTTAAGGCTTCGAGCTAGAGGTGAACTAGTCCAAAAATCTCATCATTGACAGCAAACAAAAACTCGGCGCCCAGCGAGCTTTCCTAGCCGGTAGCGGGAGACAAGCGGCTTTTTGTCTGCGTCTCCGCGACTTGCACACTATTTCGCGCGTTAGATGTGCAGGTCATCGAAACTTTAGGAAAGGTCCGTGGGCGAGGAGCATATGTAATTGAGATGTTTCAGAAGCTGGTCAACGAATTTTTCGCATTTGCGGGAATAAATGAAAGGAGAACAACGCAGAGCTGTGGAAAGAAAACTGCATATTCAAAAACCGACAGAACCCTATTACCATATTGCAGTACAATAAAGTATCTGTGTGTGTTTGTGTGTGTGAGAAAGTTATGTACATGTGTGCGTATGTGTTTGTGTGTGTATGTTTGTGTGTGGGAGTGGTGTGAAGGAGAAAGGTAATTGTTATGTTTTTTTTACTGACGCATCACAGGTATAGCGTCCAGGTCGAATTTACGGACCACATCATGATGGTTGGAGCTGAGTAAATTCCCCTCGATTTGTTCTACGAGGACATTGAGGCAACCGATATGCCCAAGGGGAACATGAAGAAAGCCAATAAACTTGTGAAATGTTAAATAACTTCAGTTTGTTCATGCTAATTAGTGACATGAGGTAAAAGAATGACCTCTTACCCCTGAGAGTGGCCAGCGGTCAGATCAAAGGCGCGACGGCGGCGATGGTGCGAAAGAAGGGTGTGCGAGCGGCGGGATGAGAGGGTCAAAGAGTAAGACTCGGCCCGTAAAGAAGGCGTACGGGCTTCTGAAGCGGTCAGTGGCGCGGAAAAAGACATACTCGATCAAGTAAAAGGTGACATAGCCAATATTAATCGATAGCTCCTTAGCTCAGTAGCACATTGGTAATATTTGTTTAGCGAAAAACCAAATCAGAAAACTTTTTAAAAATTAGTTTGAGAAGGGCCCAAAAACTTTATAACGCTATATACAACTTTTCAGTCAATTCTGAGAGTTTGATGTTCTTCCGATGTCAGTGGTATATCGCCCGCCGCTCGAATCTTAAAGAGCCAATACCTTAAACTTGCTTAATTTTCTTTTCTATACTTTTTTTAGTGCAACGAAATCGATTAGTTATGTAATATGTCTTATTGTTCTCAAATTTCATAAGGCCCAAAGAAACCAAACCACCCCCTCTTTTTGCAGTTTGTTGCATATTTGCTAGAAGCTCTTTTAATTATTGAGTTTTGACATTTTATGAAGGTCAATTGCAGTTCTTTTTTGATTTTTTTAAGTTTAAGACGCAATTTTCATAACACTGGAGCTTCAGCAATTGTTGTTTTACATAGAACTTTCTGAAAATGTCTTCGATGGCCCCTGTCGTATTGGGTTCTACACATTTTTGCTACATTTTATATTTTTACACCAAAATTTATTCTGCATACATCTTCCTCGCTTTTCGGAAAAAACCAAGCCCTTTGTTACAAACATCGGAACATGTGTTAGAGTTGAATTGTGTATTGATCAGCTTTGAGTTTTTACAGGTATGAGACGATTTGTTAAACTTAAAAGAACGTTAACAAAAGTAAAATGCACAATACCTGCTCGGAAACAAGAAATGTTAAATGTTGATTGCAGAAGAACTTGGGTAATTGCCCCAAGGTGCTAGTTCTTGTGCCAAACCGCAAGTGTGCGCCCTTTAATGCGTTTTTTAAAAAAAAATATTTATGTATTCCCTAAACAATTTTGAGGCTAAAAGATAAAATGTAGCAAAAAATACAGTGCTACATTCAAAAAAGTAACATTTACAAATGTAAAATACCATTTTTTACAACGTAAAATCAGTAATTTGGTTATGACCTAAAAAAACTTTTTTATTTTATCATTTTAAAACAGTTCAACTGGCCGTTTTTAATTCGATCTACGTTGAACCGTGGTACAGAAGCACTAATATGACATCTATATTTAAGACTACAGTAATCCACCTAAGCCAAAAACAGTTTTATTTGTTTTTGTTAGTCCTATTCATGATACTTGGTCACTATAAAGCTCGTCATGTGATATTGTCGGGTATAAAAATGAATTTGACGGCAGACATTTTGATTATCAGCAGCCTACTATCCCATTTTCAAACCCTGCGTCTCAATACATTAAAGCCCGATAAGACCCTTTTTTCTTCAATCTCCAGGAAAAAGCTTTAAAAATAATGAAATTCTGGCATAAAAGCAAGAAACAGTACAATATTCATTCATAAAAAAACTTTTGTACAATATATAAAAAAACACGTCTGGCAAGATCACAAAACCGGTTTCTTTAGTATTCCTCCCACTCGAAACAGATGTCTCCCTTGTGAAGTTTGTTCACGAAAATTTGGGGAGCCTCCTTTTCAATGACCTTCTCCCAATTTTCTTTCTCCGGCAAATCCTTTTTGATCTCGCTCCACTGAAAAAGAAAAAATATATTTTGTAAAAAATTAATACTGGCACCTTTATTTTTCGTTTCCAAGGAAACAATTTGGGTGTTATACTTTGGTTCAATTGTTTTGTAATGTATTTTGTATACCTACTAATGTGCAAAACATAAATGTACAAAAAACCAAGCTGAACCGTTATGTTCAATTTTCAAAATTTTTGAAGATAAGGCTAAAATTTTAATTTTTGTTTTAGCTGGGTAATTTGCAAAAATTCCCAATTATTCTAAATTTTATTTTGTTTAAAAAGGCCTAAATTTTAAATTTTGCTAATTTTAAACTATTGCAAATTTTCTGTGTTTTTCGATCGTTTTCTTTCAAGTTTTCTATCGTGCACTAATGAATTGTTAAGTTTCTTTCACACATCTTTCCGCCCGGGCAGTTTTTATCCCCCTCCTCTGTGTCCTTGTGCCTCTGTGTCTCTGTGTCTCTGTGTCTCTGTGTCTCTGTGTCTCTGTGTCTCTGTGTCTCTGTGTCTCTGTGTCTCTGTGTCCCTGTGTCTCTGCGTCTCTGTGTCTCTGTGTCTCTGTGTCTCTGTGTCTCTGTGTCTCTGTGTCTCTGTGTCTCTGTGTCTCTGTGTCTCTGTGTCTCTGTGTCTCTGTGTCTCTGTGTCTCTGTGTCTCTGTGTCTCTGTGTCTCTGTGTATCTGCGTCTCTGTGCCTTTGTCTCTCTGTCTCTCTGTCTCTCTGTCTCTCTGTCTCTCCGTCTCTCCGTCTCTCTGTCTCTCTGTCTCTCTGTCTCTCTGTCTCTCTGTCTCTCTGTCTCTCTGTCTCTCTGTCTCTCTGTCTCTCTGTCTCTCTGTCTCTCTGTCTCTCTGTCTCTCTGTCTCTCTGTCTCTCTGTCTCTCTGTCTCTCATCCTCTTTGTATGTTTGTTTCTCTCCCTCTTTCATTTATTCACCATAAGCACGGTGTTCATTTTTCTATCTTTTGAAAAGGAAAAAGACTTTGTTATCTCAATGTAAATCTCAGTTTTCCCATTTCTTCAGGTTACCCTAAAATCATAACTTTTTCGTAATTCTAAAGTTATTGTAAGCGTATTTATTTTTTTCTAAATTTCTAAGCTTCCTTTTTTTGGAAGTTCATTCAGTGAGAATTAACAAATTCATTAATATTAATGCTGGTTTTAAACTAATTCCGAAGAATTGTGCAATTTGAGAAAACCAAACATTAGCAATCTTGCATAAACCCAAAAAAAAATCACAAAAAATTATTTCTTTTAAATAAAAACTCACTGCAGCCCAAGACGGAGACGTCGACGACCAATTCCTCATAATCCATCAAATTTGCTTCCCAGAGTAGGCCTGAAATGCAAAACACAATTTCAGTTTTTAAAATGAAGAGCACCTTTTCGTCAGTTTTCTCCTTTTATCTCCATTTTCTTGCAGATCAGCCAGACGCCGCGACGATGAGGGTTGACATCATCCACAGAGAAGAAACTTTTCATTTCTATTCTTCACATTTTTTGTTATTGTTGAAAGTTTTGGAGTAGGAATTTATGTCCAACTGAAATTATAACTATTTCACAAAATACGATAGAAGATGAGATGCATGTCTCCAGGATAAGCTCACTGGTTACGAGAAATAAACGAGAAAAAATAAAATAATAGTGCTTGATAAAGGGATAAGACAGATAAAGAGCCGCGAAGTAGTTGAAGCGCGGGAAAGTTGGCAGAATTCAAATTTGGCGGACTTTTTCAAGTGGTTTCGTCGTAGCTTTCCGAATTCAAATTTTGGGCGCGAAATTCTCAAGTAATTGCGAGAAACTGCCTGTCGAGAACAATGAGCGCAAGGGGTCAGCAGATGCCGCGCTACTCATCAAATATCGGCACTTGCAGACACAAAGAAGGAGATAAACTGAAAACGCCATCTGGAAACGGATCTTGACAATCGCTTTAAAACATAACAATATTGTATAACGGCTTGTTAATTGACTGCTACAGGGAGAGGTAATTTGAAAAACGGAAGTCACAAAAAAGCAATTGTTGAAACATTTAAGAAAACGACAAAGGTGATAGTAAAAGAATTCAGTATACCTTTTTTTCAAAATAATATATACTTTCAAAAGGCAAATAAAATAACTCAAAACGGTGACCAAAATCATTGACTGGCTGTCTGTCGGAAAACAATGAGAGGCAAGTGGTCAGCAGATGCCCGCGTAACACAGCGAATACCGGCACTTGCAGACATAAAGAAGGGAAAACACTGAAAACGCCATCTGAAGACGAATTATGACAATCCCTTTTAGTCATAACAAATTTGGCCAAAGGCTTAATATGTGACTGCAAAGACATGTCATAGAAAAAGAAAAAAGAAAGAAGAAGAAAGCAAGGGTTTAAATGATAAACCTAGGCATAAAAGAGGGGGAGAGATACAATTATAAAAGAAAAACTTTCAAAGAGAACTTAAATTCACTCAAAACTATGACAACCGCCATTCATTGACGACCAGCTAATAGAGGATAACAGAAGACTCGGAGCGACGATGACTCAGCCAGGACGCGGGGCGGTCGCGTGCGCGGCTCCACAGCGTCAGTTATTATTTTAGACAGACCCCCTATTTAAAGAATTTTTTAGTGGTTGAATCTTTTAAAATATGGAAGAAGAATGCAATCTGAGCAAAATGAGTGAGTTTCAAGCAAGAAAAAAACAGCGTTGCTTTTAAACAGAGAAAACTCCTTTTCGTTGTTACCCAGTGTGTTGTATTACTAATGTTATAAGAAATTTACAATCTAAATCAGTTGGTGGCAACAGAAGCAGGGTATGGATTTGCTTAAAAATTGCAATAAAAGTCGCCAACACACGCACACACGCACACACGCACACACGCACACACGCACACACGCACACACGCACACACGCACACACGCACACACGCACACACGCACACACGCACACACGCACACACGCACACACGCACACACGCACACACGCACACACGCACACACGCACACACGCACACACGCACACACAGCAGTTCAAGCGCGGGAAAGCTCGGAGAATTCAAAAGTTGGCGGAATTTTCGAGCGGTTTCGTCGCAGCTTTCCGATTTCAAATTTTGGCGCAAATTCGTCAACTGTTTCCGAAAATCTGTTATATGAGAACAATGAACGGCAAGTGGTCAGCAGATGCTCGCACAATTAGGCAACACCGACAAGGGCACGGAGGAAGAAGGTTTTAAACTGAAACCACCGTCTGGAGATGAATGCCGATGTTTACCTCTTACAAAGGAGACCGCGCCAATGCAGGTGCGCACGAGTCACAACTTTTTCTTCGCAGGTTCCTGGGATGAATGCGCCGACGTAACATCAAAGATGGGATTTCGAAACAGTGTAAAAGACAACTTTCCGATTGTGATCCGGTTCCCCCGATCTTTTCGTTCTCCCCTGATCTTTCACAAAGTTTGGCCAAAATAAAAATTGTAATTTCTTCGGTTTGGTAGTTGTGCCCGACACTTCCAGAAAACGCGTCTTAGGGTCTCGCAGCGAACACGTAGCAGAACTTAGCACGCCAAAGAAAGTTCAGTTACCGTGACATCACTATATCGCAGTTTCGTAAGTTACCTTTCAAATTAAGGTCAGATTATGACGTCACTCTTTAGTAGACCTTCGTTTTACCGTAAACTCACGACTTTTTCGCGGGTTTTAAAGCTTTCGTAACCTATTAAGGGCACTGGTTAGAAGTTCGGTCATTAAGAAATTCTTCAGACTAATGAAGTTGTTGAAAGGCTTGAACTAGGTTTTTTTATATCAATTCTACAGTGGGTTTCAGCAAACTAGATTAAAATATGTTTTCATGTAAAAGCAAGAATGATATCCAAGCTGAAAGTCGGTCGCAGTAAAATTTCATTCAAATTACACAATCATTTGACAAATTCAATTGAGGAAACTACAATCGATATTCATCAAGGAAAGCAACATTATTAGAGTAGACCAAATGTTTGCAATAGCACAGGAAGGGAAAAGGAACACGTAAAATATACTCACACAAATATGAAAAATCTATCAGATATTGGAGTAGAGGTCAATTTCTTGCGCTTCTAACATTCCTCACGGGTTGAGAGCAGGCGGCAAAGACAGAGGAGAGGGTTGACTCTCTAAAAGTTAATTTTTATGACTGTCCAGAACAAAAAAGAATTGAAAACACACAATTAGGGCTTGAAAAATAATGAATGCGGAATGTTAGCGTTTTTCCAATTGGTATCATACAATTTTAGGAATTTGGAACAATCATGACGGGTTTGATGCAATTTTTGAATTCATAACTGGAAATGAAACTGAGTATTGATATTCAAAAAACCCGTTTTTCTGTTAAAAGAATTGTGTAAAAAGGTGCGAATACAAAACTAAAAAAATTAAATATACTACACATTACCAAAAACCGAAAATCAAAAGTTCGCCTTTGTATTCTAAAAAACCATTGTCATTTTTTGTTCTTTGCGTCTACGAATACCTTTCATGATGGTGTTTGTAAAGTTCAATAAGGAGGACTTTATGATTAAGATTTCTCTGCCAGTGTATAAGGTAACGCCAACGCCCACCTACGTCATGAAGGGAGCCCTATTTTTCAACCTTAGGGTCAACTTGGAAAAGTCAGAATATAACAACTGACAGAATCAAACGTGGATTTCAATAATTTCGCAGCGAAAAAGTGGGAACGAAAAGTTTTATGGGTAATTTTATGCGTTCTTTCTCACGTTAATGCTAAATTTGGAAATTACGCGGGTTTTGACTATGTTTTGACATTTGGTTTCATTTTGGTAACACAAAGTAGCAATTTTCATGAAAAAATTCCACAACTTTAGGTCAACGGAAGCTCTACAAGGAAAACGTGTTTCAGACCAAAATTACTCGTAGAAAACGGTTGTGACAAATTCGGCGACCGATCGGTGGAAACTGTTTCGTAAAATGGCAAAAACCATGTTTTTTAAAGTTTTTCGACGCAATTTGTATTTTTTCGAAAGGTAGAATGAGAGGAATCAATTGAGGTCTGATTACAAAGTTTTGTAAAAAACAATCAGATATCGATTGCTTTTTTTAAAAGTTAAAAAGGTTGAGTTTGAAGTGAGATATGACTTTAGGGCCTTAACGCTTCCATAAGGACGTTATGGATTCAACAACCAAAAAGAAGTGTGTTTTGCCCTTTTTTGGGTCCTAAGTAACTGGCTTTCACATTTCTAGGAAACTCTATTTTTTCTAGGAGTACACCTTTGCCGATTTGTTCGAAAATTACAGAAAACGCGTCTTAAATAGAAAAATGTACAGTAAACAGAGTTGGCAAAGCGGCATTCGGTCGAATTTTTATTTTGGCACATAAAAGTATGTCGCTTTAGGCCCAAATTACGTTTTAGGTTTTTTACGCATATTGGGCAACTGCAGGCGCGCTGCAGGCGCCTGCGCACCGTTAACGCAGCGCGCGCGCTGGTTCGCGGCGTTGCGCGTAGTTTTCAACTTTGGATTTGCACCATAATGTGGCGACGATTTTAGAACATGCTAGTAACCATTTTAACCAAAATCATGCGTTAAATCCGACAAAACTGGTTTCGTAACCCGCTCGGTGAGTATGAAAACGGCCGGAGGAACAAAAATAATTTTTAATAATAGTTTTCTTTTTTCACCATTTTGACATTTTATTATTGAAAAATTAACATAGCGGGCTTTTTTCTTATAATATTTGCTACATTTTTGCTTTTTCGACAAAGCGATTGAATGCGTTCTCGATGAGATATGTAGGATCCAACCCTATGACGTCATCTCAAAGCAAAAAAATGAAAATTTGAGTTAAAATTCTTGTATAGGACCCCTGGATCAGCTCAAAAACACATTTTGAGCCAATTTTTCACGATGACCAAGAATGGAATTGAAAAACAATTTGTGACATATCTTTTAAACGTTTTGACTCTTAGTTTTTTGTTCTACTGAAACTTTTATTGGCGACGAACAAAAAAAAAGTTCGATAGATTTTAATTCACGCATGATAGTGAAAATCGACGTTAAAAAGAAAGTTTTCCATCGATTTGATCAGGAAAAATGTCAACATTGATGAGTCAAAAATTTTCTTCGGCTCAAATAGGTCTAAACAAACGAAAAAATTTCGTTTCACCAATTTTCGTAAAGTCAAATCTGTCGATTTTTTTTTGATCGACGCAAAAACGTTTGTGCTTTTTTAATAAAACTATGCTGTTAAAAAAGTTTTAAAAAAAATTGTTTTTTTTTTTGGATTTTTGATGCTTTTTCAATTGATGTAAGTTTTTATCAATTCCATTGCTTGTCAGCGTGAAAAATGCTTTCGAATGAGTTCCATGACTTTCCATAACAGTAATCCGAGACCAAAAGTCGATATCGACTCCCTTTGACGATTTTTATGCGAAATCCAAGAGAAAGACTACATTCCTATTGTGCAATAATTACAGAGACCGTTTTAATATGTGTAACAAGACAAAAAAGGTCGAACAAAAAAGGAACATGAAAAAATATTTAAATTTGAAAACTTAAATTTTTAGAAAACAAATTATGTTTCACTTTTCAATGTTGATGAAAAAGGACTAACTTTTACAAGAAGGTGTTGCAGGGTCTTGCCAAGGAAGGTGTGTTTTTTCGTGACGGTTCAGGTTGTCCTTTCTGTTGAAAATCTGAATTTGTATTTAGAAAAATACGTTACGAAAATTACCCTGTGGCATATTTCGCACTTGTAAGGGCTCAGACCTCTAGACCTCTGCACGAAGAGATGTTTCCTCAGCAAGGTTTTGGATCGCAGAGATTTATGGCAAATCACGCAGTCCTCCGTCTTGATCTCCTTTCGGCTTCTTGATCTGATACTGAAAATTTTGTTAAAATGTTATATTACCAGCGTAAAAATTTTATGGAGAGCCGCGAGATACACCTTTTGGTGCCAGAGGCCAATCAAAAAAAAATGGACGACTTGATTGGTTTTTTACTTCGTAAATTTCTATTGCCTGAGGCACTAACACATTAACAGGTGACCTTAAACGGTTCATGGGGAGCCGACTTGCACAATTTGTTGCCAGAAGCCAGTCAATAAAATCGATAAATTAATTGATGTTTACTTCATAAACTTCTACTGCCTAAGGCACTAACATACTAAAAGATGACTTTGAAAGGTTCATGGAGAGTCGAGACACACCTTTTGGTGCCATAAGCCAATCAATAAAATCGATATATTGATAGGTTTTTGAATTTGTTCTTAAGCTGGAGGTAGGTTGTTCTGACTTTATTTAATCGGCTGGTTATGTTTGTACGGAAAGTACGCCCCTACGTGCCATTATTTCGATGTCGCTACTCGTTTTTTATAACTCGCTTCAAAGTGTACCAAATCAAGTTTAAAAAAAAAGCAATCGATGGGTAAATATGTGACTGTCATTTTCTGTCTTGTCATTTTGTCAAAATAAGTGTTGTCATTTTGTCAAAACAGCAAATTTGCAGGAAAATTGCGTTTTGGTCAGTTTTGTTAAAAAAAAATTGGAAAAAGGGAATTTTTCACGTTTTTCAGGTATCTACATAACCGATCGGGTTCAAATTGTTTTATTTTCAGATTGTCCAAGTGTTTATAGGTCAAAAACGTTTTTCAGAACCAGCGAAACTGCAAAGTACTATAGTGGCCCGTTTTATTGAGAAAATCATTTCCTCGCCCGACGCGCGTATTTCAGTTCCCTTGAACTTTTGTGGCTTCAAATGGGCTCAAAACGTAAACGAAAGTTGTCATATGTCAAAAAGTTTTATTTAATAAAATGTTCACCGTGTTCACACTGTTCAGAAAGTGCAAAACAACTTGAAATCATTTTTTTAAAACTTAAATCACGTTTTAATCGGCGTACTATGCAAAAAAAGGGTGATTTGCATAAAAAAAAACTCACTTAAAAGGAAGACGGAGACGATGACGACCAGACTAGAGTTGACATCATCCATGGGGGAGAAACTTCGAGTTACCTCTTCTTCACTTTTTTTGTCGAAGAGGTTGGAGCAGGAATTTATGTCCAACTGAAATTTTAACAAAAAAAATTAACGAAAAGAAACATTTTTTCACAATAAAATCATTATAGTGAGAAATCAACGGAATTATGGGGAAAAAAGCACTCTGTCATAAAGGCGCGGGAAAGCTCGCAGAATTCAAATTTTGGCGCGAATTTGTCAAGTGATTGCGGCAAACCGTCTGTCGGAGAAGAACGAACAACAAGGGGTCATCCGATGCCCGCGCAAACAGGCGAATACCGGCACTGGCCGGTAAAACAATGCTAGAGGCAAATCATTACAATCGCTTTTAACCACAAAACGGGATAATAACCGTTTGGTAATTCACTGCTACCGGGAGAGGTCATGTGAAAAAAAACAAAAAGCACAGAGAAACAGTGCAAACAAGATAATCAAACGACCAAGAGACCGTGATACAACTTAATAGAGTTCAAAAGTCAATTAAAATCACTCAAAACTGGGACAACAGCCATTCATTGACGACCGTCTAATAGACAATAACAGACGATTCGGGGCGGCGATGAGCCAACCGAGACGCGAGCGGTCGCGTGCGCGGCTCCACAGCAACAGTTAATTCTTTTAGGCAAAACCTCTGTTTAAAGATTTTTTTAGTGGTTGAAACTTTTAAAATGTGGAAGAAGAATGCAATCTGAGCAAAATAACTGTTTATCAAGCTTGGAAAAAACAGCGTTGCTTTTAAAAATAGAAAACTCCTTTTCCTTGCTAATCTGTGTGTTGTACGGCAAGTGTTGTGTTGTACAACACGCACACATGCACACACGTACACACGCACACACGCACACACGCACACACGCACACACGTACACACGTACACACGCACACTCGCACACACGCACACACGTACACACGTACACACGCACACACGCACACACGTACACACGCACACACGCACACACGTACACACGCACACACGCACACACGCACACACGCACACACGCACACACGCACACACGCACACACGCACACACGCACACACGCACACACGCACACACGCACACACGCACACACGCACACACGCACACACGCACACACGCACACACGCACACACGCACACACGCACACACTTCCCCGTTTTTGCTAACCTCCGATGTCTCTCATTGGACTAACTCTCACTGTTTTTTCACACCATTTCTTCGTCTGCCAAGATTTTACTGTTTTTCCGCAATCCAAGATGTTTCGCTGAACTTCTCCACTACTTTCTTTATTCTTATACAAACAAATACATATTTTCAACTGGTGTGTCTCTTTTTGTCCAAAATGTAGTTTGTGGCTACGTTCTGCAGAGGTGGAGAAGTCGAAGGGCACAGGCTTCTGAAAAAATATCTTTATTCTAAATCCGATTGCTATTATTAATATTCGGCCAACCCTACATTATTTTTAAAGCTTTTGACATACATAGACCAAGTCAAACAATAAAATGGTGAAACTATTGTGCACTTTCACACATAGATCCGAAAACCTCAAAAAACTGAAAGAATGCATTTGAAACTGCTGTCTTTCGCATCTGTCGACTTTTGACATGAACGTTTTGGGACTGTCAAATGTTTAGAGTCTAAAGTAAAAACAACTCCGTAGCCATCAAAATCGTCTTTAAAGTTGGAATTTTCCATCGATTTGATCAGGAAATTTCACTTTTGGTAGTTCAAAAAAATATTGTCATTAAAACTTAAGGCGACCACAATATCTCGGACTTGAACAGTTTAATTGAAACGGTCTGTATCGGTGCCTAACCTTACGTTTCTTTGACTATCTGATTTTTCGGCTGTTCCAAACTCAAAAGTTTCACATGCCCTTTCTGTTTCCGCACGCGAGCTCCACGCGTCTCTTTGTGACTCACAGAGAGTCACAAAGAGACGCGTGGAGCTCGCGTGCGGAAACAAAAAGGGGCATGGGAATCTTTTAAGTTGGCATCAGCCGAAAAATTAGATGATTGGCATCAGCCGAAAAATTAGATGCAATGTTACTCACCGATCGCGAACAGGAGAAACAAACCGAAATCATCCAATTCGGCAATGATGAGGAAGAGATCGATTTAACTGAAAAGCATTGTTAATTTTCCGGATCGTATGAACAACTTTTACCTTTATGATCGGAATTTGAAGATGGAGAAGGACCCGAATAGAAATTCGGATAGAGGGTGGAATGGGGTGGCGGAGGACCTTCGGGTTTTCAATGATGAAAACTTAAATTTCATCTGAAAGAGTAATTTTATTTTCTCCAACTCGCCAGTTTTGTGAAAAACCCATTTGCAGACGGAAATGTTCACATTTGCCAGTTGTTTTCTGGCGTGTAGGCAAAACGAAGATCAAAAGATATGAAAACAGAAACTTTAAACAAAAGAGATTTTCTTTAAAGAGAACAAGAACTTTCGAAAAGGGTAAAAATTTCTGCCTCATGCTGGAATCGAACCAGCGACTTTCTGTTTACTAGACAGACGCTCTGCCACTGAGCCAATGAGGCGCTGCGGCAGATGTCGCAAGGGTACGTTATATCAGACCTGCGTCTCCCCGGTGCGATAATGTAAACTAACCTCAATTTCACGATGAAGACGAGGGTGTTCAATCATAGATTGAAAAATGTTGAATAGTTAGATCGAGGGATGTATGACCTGCAAACAATTTTAAAAAATGGGAACAATATGAATAAACAAGATTTGAAGAAAAGAAGAAGGCACACTGCTTCACGGAAATTTGGGGGAAAAGAGCATGCACAGTTTTACTATATGTTTGCAAACGAAGTCATGTGATGTCTGAAACGTATAATTGCGAAAGATGGGCATCGAATGGTTATGCGGAGTAAGAGTGGGCAACGCGCGATCGCAAAAGAACTGTCTGTCCGAGGAAAAACTCAGAGACACGTGCGATATTCGAAAACTGGTCGGCCACGCTGTCTACCGAGCCCTCGATAGAAATTTGACTGAGCTGAGAGAGGGGAGGGGAGGGGAGGGGAGGGGAGGGGAGGGGAGGGGAGGGGAGGGGAGGGGAGGGGAGGGGAGGGGAGGGGAGGGGAGGGGAGGGGAGGGGAGGGGAGGGGAGGGGAGGGGAGGGGAGGGGAGGGGAGGGAGGAGGAGAGAGTGAGAGTGTGTGTCAGAGAGAGAGAGAGAGAGAGAGAGAGAGAGAGAGAGAGGGAGAGAGAGAGGGAGAGAGAAGAGAAAGAGAAGATTGAGAGAAAACTGAGAGGGGGCATTGAACAAGGGTAGGTGCGACAAGGACTTTGATATATAGAAATGAATTTTCAAGTAAGCAAAGTGAAAAGACGAGAAAGCGAGCGATTTAGCAAAAAAGAGATAAAACGAGAAAAAGAAAAAGTGAGAGAGGGAGGAAATGAAAGGGAGAGAGCGACATGGAGGAGAAAGAAAGAGAGAGAGAGAGAGAGAGAGAGAGAGAGAGAGAGAGAGAGAAATATATATTTCTCCGATCCCGCGATTTGCCGCTGTTTTCGTCTTGCAAAGGAAACCGCGCCAATGCAGGTGCGCGCGAGTAACAACTTTTTCCTCTTTGGGCGCTGCGGTTGAATGCGCCGACGTAACATCAAAGATGGGATTTCGAAACAGTATAAAAGACAACTTCAATAATGATGCAAAAACTCGAAATTAAAGAGTGACACAAGGATATCAATGAGGGGACATTGGAAACTTTTGTTGGATCGTTTCTGTAGGTTGAAAACCTAAGACAGAGTTAGAAAAGGGAGAAAAAAGACAAAAGAAGCCAAATATTTTAGATTTCTTTCACTAAAATGCATAATTTTGCCGCAAACTGTTAATAAAGGCAAAAGGGGGGGAGGGTGTTAATGACGGAGAAAGGGCGGATCCCACTAATCTTAGTCAGGTTCTTCCTTGGACTCCGCTTGCGGTTGCTGCTCCCATCTTTTCTCGTAAGCAGTGGTAGCCTAAAAATAAACAGCAACATAAAATCACAAGTGAAACCAACTGTGGTTGAACGGTGTTGAAGTAGCCGTGTAATTTCTCGACCTGAAACTTGAAAGGTTTTGGAAGTTGAGAAATGACTTGGGCCAGGAGGACCCTTCCACCCCTAAAAGAAACTTTCAACCAAGATGAATTGGCTTGCTAACTGATATGCACCGCCGCGAAATTGAGCGCCAAACCTGAGAGGCAAAGCCTCGCTAAGAGAGGATTTGGCTTTGGTATCATATACATATTATATCGCTGCGCTAAGGACCCACAAACTGTAGAATCAGATAAAGCTATATCCGAAGTTCGGCCTTTACATGCTTTTTTTAACTGTTGTGAATAGAATATCGGCCAGCATCTTGAGAAAAGGCGTTTTTTTGTCTTCTTCCGTTGACACTATCCGCTTCGATATCCAACGCTTCAATAAAGATGTTTTTAGAATGCCGGGGTAAAACTCATTTTATCGCCACTTCGAAAGAAAAATAAAGCTGTGCCTCCCCCCCCCCCCCACACGTACACACAAGGGATCGATTTGACCCCCCCCCCCCCTCTTAATTGAAAAATCAGTTAAACGCCCCAACCTTAACCGCAGGGTGAGCAACTCAAACAAATGCTAATCCAATATTTATGTGAAAAAGCAATCCGCAAAGAAACGGGGGGTTTATGTAACGGCTGGGAAATATATTTGTGCAGGTTTAAATTGAATTCTTGAAAATGAAACAAGAAATCGCTTTCAAAATCTATTTTTTTATAATGGCAGCTATTTTGCCAAAAACAAACACATAACCAAACCACATAAGCCTTCACCGGTTTTTTTGTGATTTGCATGTATCAACTTTATTTGCAGGATATTTGTTTTGTTATAGGGCAGCTTTGGATCCAAAAGCGGCCGACAATTCAACTGTCTTGGTTTAGAAAAGTATTGTCAAAATTATAATGTAACACTTTAACGGATTGTTAAACATTTAAGATTTTCCTTGGCTGATTTAACAAAAAAATTGGCATTTGCTATTTTGCTGCACTCTTAGCAGCCTACGGTTCTTTTACATGACCAAACGGGCCCGATTTGGCATGCGTCTGCGCGGCCAGAGAATGACTGCCTCGGGCGTCTAATGTCTTTTAAACCTTACCCTTCATGGCTTCAAACGTTTTTTTTGTTTTGTAGCATTTTAGCATTTTCCCTTCAGAAAGAAATGTCAGAAGTCTGCGAACTGTAGAAAAACCATTGGTAACACTCACATGTGGACCAGATGCTGAAAGTTCCATTTCCTTTTCCAATCCTTTGCCATTTCTTGCACTTGAAGGCACCAGGGCAAATTCTTCGGAAGTGTTTTGTTTTGGACGAAAAGAGGCTGGATCTAGATCGACCGTCCCTTCTTGAAGTTCTTGACTAAAAATGTCTCTGTCTCTTACTGTCTTTCTCTCTCTCTCACTCTCTCTATCTCTATCTCACGCTCTCTCTAAAACCAACCTGTGCAACACAGCAAAGAATTTTCCTCTTTGTTTCGTGGAAAGACGACATCTTTGAGGAAAAATCGAAGAAATGGAGAATCTCTGAAAAATACGGAATTCAAACACAGATGGATACAGTTAGCAACAAAAAACAAACTAATTGTGGGAAAATCGATGGATATCCTTAAGTTCGTTTTTTTTAAATATCGCAATCCCGAAAAGACCGTAAGAGAGAAAGCTGTTTTTTTTCTGTCTGGCTGAACAAAAACAATACATTTCGAATAAAATGCAAGTATTGCACAACAATGAAACATTGACAGTTCTAACGTTGACAGTTATAAAGTTTCGCGAAATTACAAAATTTTCTTGTCTTGTTCGGTTCGCTAGTTGCACCCGACACTTCCAGAAAACGCATCTCAGGGTCTCGCAGAAAAAGCGTGCCAGAACTTTTCAACTTAGTAGAGCATACAAAAGAAAGCATGTCGAAGAAAGTTTGGTGACCGTAAGTGACGTTACCACTATTTCGAAGTTTTGTAAGTTTCCGTAAGTTGTTAAAATTATTGCGATGTTTCGGTATGTGACTTAAAACACGATATCTATTAGCTTTCTGGAAGACCCATGTAAATCGTCTTGAAGTTTTTAGACAATTATCGATTTTTGGTCCCGGGTTACGGTAGGTAACCCCTGGTTACTGTTGTTCTGCTCAAATTTGCCCAAATGCTGCAAACTATGTACCGTTCACCATCTTTCGCCTTAGTGACCAACATTTGTTTTCAGAGTTACCCGAAAAAAAAACATTTTTTGACAAGTTAGAATTTAAGTTTCGTCAAAACGCCAATTTTTTCAATTATAAGCACTCAAATGTGAGCATTTTCTTTATTTGTATCGAATTCTACGTAAAATTTGCAACAATAAGTTTTTAAAACTCAAACATTTTGCGACCTGAAGTACTCAAAAAACGCGAAAAAACGCCTAAAATTGCTTGGCACCTTTGAATTTGAGCAAATATTAGAGAAAACAATAGAGAAATCACGTCTCACCGTAAGATGATGACGTCACTATTAAGCAAATCTTCAGGAAACCACAAACTCATGAGATATTTGCTATTGTTATGCGATTGCTTACGTAACTTCTTAAGTACACTTGTTTCTCATTCAGGAAAATAAAAATTCTTGTGACTAATGCATGTTTCTTACTTATTCTTGAGACAAGTAGTATTTTCAGAATGGCTTGCTCTAGGTATGTAATATAAAACCGCATTTTACAACAACAAAAAACACGCTATATTTGTTTGTAAAAACTCACTGAAGAAAATTACGGAGCCGGTGACAACCAGTTGGTCACGAGTGTTGACGTCAGGGGAGAAACTTCGTTACATCTTTTTTTAGTTGAAGAAGTAGAGCAGGAATCTATGTCCAACTGAAATTTAAAATATTTCGCAAAAAAAGATACATTTGTTCAGGATAAAATCACTATTTTGAGAAATCAACGGAATTGTGGGAAAAGAAAGCACTCAGTCATGAAGTTTTTCGTGCGCGGGAAACTCGCAGAATTCAAATTTGGCGGACTTTTTCAAGTGGCTTTATTGCAGCTTTCCGAATTCAAATTTTGGCGCGAAATTGTAAAGTGATTGCGAAAATCTGCCTGTCGGAGAACAATGAACGACAAGTGGTCAGCAGATGCCGCGCTACTCATCGAATATCGGCACTTGCAGACAAAAAGAAGGGGATAAACTGAAAACGCCATCTGGAAACAAATCATGGCTTTTAGTTACAACAAGTTTGGTTTGGTAATTGGCTGATAGGCGAAAAGGTCATGTGAAAAAGCTGCAAGCGCAACAGAAAGCTGTGTTGAAAAAAGTAAGAACACGGCTTTTCATTTTATACTAAAAGAATTCTATAAACAATTACTTTCAAAAATCAGTCAAAATTACTCAAAAATCCGACAACAGCCATTCATTGACCATATAATAGAGAATAACAGACGATTCGGAGCGGCACTGACTCAACCTAGACGCGGGCGGTCGCGTGCGCGCCTCAACAACATCAGTTAATAATTTAGGCAGAACCCATGTTTAAAGATTTTTTATGGGTTGAAATTTATAAAAAATGGAATAATAATTCAAGCTAAACATAATGAATGAATTTCAAGCTTGTAAAAAACAGCGATGCTTTGAAACAGAGAAAACGCACTTTCTTGTAAACCAGGAGGCGTCAGGACAAGTGTTCTTCGAATTTTTCCATCGAAATCAATGGTATGAAAAATAAACTAAACAGAAAAAGAACCAAATATGAATGAATCATGTTTTTTATGATTTCTATAAAAACATGGTTTTGGGGGATGACGATATGGCTTTTTCACTCAATCGCGTTTTTGCAGTAATTTTCTGAATTCGAACGGCTTTACAAATTACGCTGTGACAATTTCTGTAAATGTGGCCTACTCGCTGACAATGGCTGTTCGAACTTTGGCTGTTATGAAACTGTTTCAGCAAAGGTATCCAATTTCCAATTCAGGCCGAAGCTATACAACACTGCAATCTTGAATCCTACCGCTCAAAAACGCGACGTTCCCTTGATAATAAAACTGCCGTAGGATATGCCAACTCGGAAAAGCGCTAAATCACCCCTCCAGTAAACTAGTGGTAGGCTTTCCTGCAATAATGCTAACCCAATTGTTTCGTTTTTTGTTTAGCAAAGGTATCCAATTTCCAATTCAGGTGTATGGTGTTGTGCCCCCCAACATTCATTCAAAATTACTCTTGTCTTTCTTCCGCCGAGCGTACACTGTGCTAGGGAATTTAACAGACCACCCAGACAGATGACAACTGTTGGCGGCGTCCAACTGGCTCAACGGGGCAGATGTCCATTGCTTTATGTGCCTTTTTCCGTTCTCTAGAAATTGCGTTGTTGTATCCCGGCGGACTATTCGTTACACGGAGACTTTGGAGGTTGAGAAATCATGTTTCAGGTCTATTTTTCCAGTTCAAACTGTACAAACACCAGTAGTACCAATAGACACTAAACTTATTTTTTGGACTGGAGGGGAGGCCTATAAGTTACAACCTCCATTAAATATATAAATAATCCGGATTTCTAACAATTTCAAATTGAGAAAGCAATAGTCAGAGGTTGCGCTTTTCGATAACTTCCGCTGACTCCTAATTACGCTATCTTTCCCCCAACTTGCAGTTGGCGCCGTCCATAGTTCTCACGGGCCGGGCCGGGCCGACTTGAAAAAATCCTCGGCCAGGGCCGGCCCGGCCTGTCTTAGCCCGGCCAGGCCCGCCTCGGCCCGTCCGCTCGGACCACCCAGTTAAACTGTCACCCACACGACCAAGGTTCGATCCCGGTCGGGACACTTTATTTCTGCTAACTTAAAATTAGTTCATATGTGTAATAGAAGTATAATGAAAGTGTTTTCGGAGTTTAACAAAATTGACGTAAGCTAAAATAACGATTTAAAGAATTTTAATTTTGACAAGTTTACAAACCGGGCCGAAACGGGCCGGGCCGACACTTTTCTCGGCTCGGTCCGACCCGGCCCGGCCCGTCATTTGAGAACTATGCCTACGCCCGTCGATAAGGGACCTTGAAACTGGTGGTTTTAATAAAGTAAGCCCAAACGTTTGAAATTTTGATTCTATCGGAAACGGTAACGACTACGTGATTCAGTGAATGTTATACAGACATCCGCCTTAAAATTGCCGACCACCCATACAGGGTTTACACTTTCCTCCGCCCCCACATGCTGTTCCTAACAGCTGGTGGTTTTGTCTGCCCAGCAGCTGTCAAACACTCTGTGGGCGGTCTCCAAGGCCAGACCATTTGACCCAAACCGCCTGCTTCTGCGGCTTCTCATAGCCAAGCTCACTACTTGGCTCGGTCGATTTTCCGCATTTTTTGTACAATCCATATCAAATCGCTTTTACTCGACTGCATGTTACTTTGTATTTAAACATTATTTTTAAGGTCATAAATACCTCAAAGGAAATTATTCTTACCAACGAAAATTCTTTTCTAATTGTTCTAATGTGCCATGGCAGCAATCAGCATCATCACGTTTTCTTGTAGGAGAGGGAAAGGTTTGTGACTGTTTTTTTCGTACATATCACAAACACCCACACACACTCACATACACAGGCACACACACACACATAGACACACACACACAGACACACACGCACACACACACGCACACACACATAGACACAGACACTTTTTCAGCATTGGAAACAAAAACTGCGGAAGAGGAGCTACGTTCAGTTTTCCAGGAATGTATGTTCACTTTTTGTTGTGTTATTGCATCAGAAACGCCTGTTTCGGCTAGCAGCAATGATCAAGACGTAAGTGATTTTAAAACATTATTTGTTTGCTTCTCTAGAACCTATTTTTCTAGAAAGCTTTCTTACAAAATTTATACTTTAAACGTGTCTCTTTTAGTCTGGTCGGAAATAACCCTAAATAAATTTCACAAATTGGTGAAGTAAGAAAGAAACACCTGGGATCTTTTTGGACGACAGCCATGGCTGGATCACTTTTGAAAGGTAATTTTTCAATTTTCATTTTTTTGGAATTTTGAAATTGAGATCTTCACACAAACGAATGATTTTATGAAACGTAAAAAAAGAATTTTTTTTTGAAACAAAAAAATTAGTGCTCATTTTTCCAAAAACTATCGCCAAAATGCAATCTTGCCAAAAAAAATAAATAAAAACGGCCTTATTGCAGCTACTCAGAAGAGAGAGTGTGAAGTTCGCGAAGACGCAGAGAAAAATCGCTTTTTTCTTCGGACGCCCGTCTATTTCATTTTGGCGACACTCATAATGATTTACTGAATCCATCGAAATCTCTTTTGAGCCTCAAGGCTGCCTTTAAGAAATTTATTACCTTATGTTGAAAACAAAACATATCAAACATCATATCAAGGAACATTCGATTCAGAATAAAAACTTCAGATTTTCGTTATTGATTCCTTACTTTTCATTTTCAGGTTCTTTCTGATTTTTTGTATCATCTTCACCGGCATATTATGTAAAATGAATAAATTTTTCGTCTATTGATATTTTCATGTGAACGAGAGGTTTTCGAGCAGAAGAGTTGGATACAAACTTCACTAATGTGCCCTTAAGGCCGAAAACTGTACTTTGATCATTATTTGGTTTCGTTGTCCTTCGGATGTCAATATGGTATGCCAAAAGAGAATCCTTTTTGAAAATTTCTGGAACCCCTCATTATTAACATAATTGTAAATATTTGTCAAGGATGTTTATGTGACAAAATTACAAGAAGGTAAAAAAGCCAAGAATAGTCAAGCCAAGCATAGTCAATTTATTTTCTACCGAAGCCTCCGAATCCGCCTCCGGGCATGCCACCGCCCAAACCTCCAGCGTAGCCACCTCCTCCTAGAACTTGTCCTCCGTAGCCAGAGTTTCCATAGCCAGAATTTCCATATCCTCCAATGCCGGGAGGTCCATAACCGCCAACGGGGGGACCGTAGCCTCCGCGCTTAGCACGAACTGGGTAAGGTACTCTAAGAAAAGATTCGAAGTTCAAAATGGTGGGAAAGTGACTAACGGTTTGGCGTAAACCAGGGCTAGAACAGCGACAAGGACGAAAATGAAGATACGCATTTTGATGCATACAAGCGTATTTTATACGGGTGAATCAGGTGAAGAAGAACGGTGTAACAGTGCGACCGTCATAGTTCGCGCAATTGTTGAACCGTCCTAGAGTCTAAAAATAGAAAGTGGCTCAAAGTTGCCGAACTCGGGAGGAAAACGGTGTAAAAACCAAAGGAAAGCGACTTTGTGTCCATGATCGCAGATAAAAATACGCTTTTTCCCATTTTCTTGTAAGAAAATCTCAGAAATTTTGAAAACGAGAACAGCGAAGTGTATGCTGTCTTAGGGGGTTATTTTTCAGTTCAAAAGGACGTTCCTTGTTCGACCACGTCCTTGTTGTTTTTGTAATATTCTGCCTTTTTTTTGTTTTTCTGTGAATATTTTGCAAAATCCCGCGTTTTTGAGCAAATGCTTTACAAGAATTCATGAACAGTTCGCAACAAGAACAACCCGATCGTTATAAAGCGCAGGCGAGGGTCAGGCTCAAGACGAGGGCGGCGGCTCACAATCCACCATATGTGCTCCCTAACAGCTGGTTATTCCGTCTGCGCGGCAGCTGTCAGATACTCTGTGGGCGGTCTTCCAGGCCAAACCATTCGCCTGCTTCTGCGTCGACCCAAGGCCGACATTTAGCCCACCAATTGGCTCGTTTGAATTAAAAACTGAAGGAGTTTGCTTGTTTTCAGCCTGCTCAGAACCCGAGTACCAATCATTCACCCATTCTTTATAAACTGTGTTCATCGCTTTGCTTGCTTCTTTTTACACTTTTCACATTGTAATGGTCAAACTTATATTTTTAGGCCATATATGCTTCAAAGGTAATAATATACTAATCACTATTGGCTCGATGGCAGTGGTTGACTTAACTTGGATTTAGGCAAAGAAAAGGTTTGAAAAAAGGTACACGCACACGCACATGCACACACACACACACACACACACACACACACACACACACACTTTTGGTCTTCTCAAAATTAATTTTTCAGCGTCGTAGAACAGTAATTTGGAGATTGTAAATTCCTCCATCAAACGTGAGTGCTCATAGCAAAATTTTCTTAACTTTTCTCATTGTGATCTAACTGCTATTAAAACTATTTTTTAGTACCTCTTATGTACATTGAGCCCGGCCGTTTGCGGCAGTCCAATGGAACTTCAGGGCAATGTATTTTGTGATAGTGCAGGAGGGAAAATTGTTTCAACTCATAGCTACGACCAAGAGGTAAGTGATCTTTTATAACCCTTTGTTTATTTCTTATCAACACATTTTCTAGACAGTGTTCATAAAAACTTAAACTTCAGCCTGAAATTACTCCACTCACAATCGTGGACTCAGCCATCCCAAATTTCACAAATCGGTGAAGGAAGAAAGAAACCTGCGACATCTTAACTGCATTATAAATTAAAAGGTAAATTTTCACATTTTCAACAAATCTTTTTTTAGAAAATTAAACTTGAGAACTTCACTCATGCCGTTCTAATTAAAAAGATAATGTTTGCGCTAACTTTTAAAAACACAGCCGACCACTGTTTGGCAGCCGAGTATAGCAAACATTATAAAACATTCAATTTGGAAAATTTTCAACAAAAAAATCTTAATATTAGATCTGCGAAGAAGTTTTTTTTTAACTTTTAACTTTTCATTTTCAGGTTCTCCCTCATCATCTTAATAATTTGCATTGCAATAGTATTGTAATTTGAATAAAGTTTGTTTGTCTACTGATATTTCCCAGTAAATGAGATGTTTTCGATTACAAGAATTAAACTGTACTTTGGCGATTACTTGGATAATTTTGTCTTTCACATACAAACTTGAAATTTGTTAAAAATCACATTTCACAATGAAGGAATCATAAAGTACACAATGTCAGAGGCTGGGCTACTGAAAAGAAGTATCCTTTAAATTTTTTAGAAAAGCCTCTTGATTATCACGAAAGTAGATAAATGTCAAGACTGTTTATATAGCAAAATTACAAGAAGGTAAAAAAAGCCAAGATTACATCTCATAAAGGTACAGTCCAATTATTTTCCGCCGAAGCCTCCGAATCCGCCTCCGGGCATGCCACCGCCCAAACCTCCAGCGTAGCCACCTCCTCCTAGAACTTGTCCTCCATAGCCAGAGTTTCCATAGCCAGAATTTCCATATCCTCCGATGCCCGGAGGAGGTCCATAGCCGCCAACGGGGGGACCGTAGCCTCCGCGCTTAGCACGAACTGGGTAAGGTACTCTAAGAAAAGATTCGAAGTTCAAAATGGTGGGAAAGTGACTAACGGTTTGGCGTAAACCAGGGCTAGAACAGCGACAATGACGAGAAGGAAGAGACGCATTTTGATGCTTCCACCAGCTAAAAATCGCAATTTATAGTGCCGAATCAGGTGAACAGGAACGGTGTAACAGTGCGACCGTCATAGTTCGCGCAATTGTTGAACCGTTCTAGACTCTAAAAATAGATAGTGGATCAAAGTATCAAGATACATATTTTGGAAAACCCGTTGTTTTTAAATGATTCTGCCTTTTTCGGAGTTAACGCTTCAAATGTCCAGTTCTCAAGACATTCTGCGTCAAAGTCGCCGAACTCGTGTGGCATTCGGAGGAAAGCGATGTGAAAGCCAAAGGGAAGCGACTTTGTGTCCGCGAACGCGGATAAAAAACGTTATTTCCCATTTTTATTGTAGGGACACGTTCCGGGTTTGACCCCATGTTGTATTTTTTTCATGTTTTCCCTTTTTTTTTCATTTTCCGTCAATTTTTTGCAAAATCCTACGGTTTTGAATGAATTTTGAACCAGAATTCTTGCGAAAAGTTCCTGAATTTCCCTTTAAAATGTACGTATAAGTGAAACCACGAAAAAAGTTTGTAAACTGCCCAAACTCGGTAGAAAGCAAAATCAAAACACAAAAATCACAGCAGGGGATCGAACCCGGGATTTGTTTTATGACCAATATGGGCAGAACCCCGAAAAAGTACAAAACTTTCACTACAATATCAAAAAAACAACTTATACTTTTATTCATATGTAGTTGGACAATATAAATCGATCAATTAATTTTGGCTGAAATCCCAGAATCGACCATCCATTCTATTCCAATCGGTCCAGCGTTCCCAGAGCTCCTATGGTCATCGTCTCCAGCGTAGGGAGGAGGTCCGTATTTGTTTGCTGGTGCTCCGTAAACTCCACGTTCAACCCGCACAGAAGACTGTCTGCTGAAGCTGACAATCTCGACCGAAGGAAGGAGAACACTTACGGCATGCCTGAGGCATGGGCGAAAAGAAAAATAAGAACAAGAAATAGGTAGCGCATTGCGTTTGGTACCAACGTGCGAAATTCTACTTTCATGGAACCCAACTAATAGAAAAACCAAAGTGTAAGAGTGTGACCATTGTTGAGCGCAAAAGTATGAATCCAACCTTTTTTGGCGCAAGTTTTTGAAGAATAGTGCCAGTTCAAGTAGGAAACAATATAAACCCAATAAGCATTTTTGATTCCTTTATTACATCCATGTAAACCGAAGAAGTGATGATCATTTTCCACTGAAGCTGCTGAATCCGCCTCCCATCCCACCCATTCCGCCGTCGAATCCTCCGTGGTGGTAGGGTCCCATTCCTCCCCGCCGTAGCCAGAGTTTCCATAGCCGCCACCGCCCATGGGAGGTCCATAGCCGCCACCTCCCATGCCACCCATGCCCATAGGTGGTCCGTAGCCGCCTCGTCTCACGCGACTGAAAAATGTCTCTCTGTCTCTCTGTCCCTCTGTCTCTCTGTCTCTCTGTCTCTCTGTCTCTCTGTCTCTCTGTCTCTCTGTCTCTCTGTCTCTCTGTCTCTCTGTCTCTCTGTCTCTCTGTCTCTCTGTCTCTCTGTCTCTCTGTCTCTCTGTCTCTCTGTCTCTCTGTCTCTCTGTCTCTCTGTTTCTCTGTCTCTTTGTCTCTCTGTCTCTCTGTCCCTCTGTCTCTCTGTCTCTCTGTCTCTCTGTTTCTCTGTTTTTTTCTGTCTTTCTGTTTCTCTGTCAACTTACACAACTGCCGCGGTAGAGAATGTAACAAGGGCCACAAGAAGTATAACAAAGAAGCGCATGATGACTGGGATAACTTTCTACCGTCCACTTTTTATACCAACTTGTCAGTTCGCCGTTGTAACACTCAAACAGTGTCGTAGGTTGAGAGAGACCATATCTATCACTATTTCCTGTTAGAAACTGCCGATATTGGAAACCATAAAACGCACTAAGTTAACGCTCAACTGGCAAAGCCTTGATGATTCAGTGGTTGAGATGGATTTTCCGTTAACTCTTGACGTCGTCAGAAAAATGTACCGCTGTGAAAAGGTCCCGGGACGAAAGCCTCGATTGCTTTACGATTTGACCCCAAAAACATTGTATTGCGGGGTCTTGCACTATAATTTGGAGGTTAAGCTACATTCCACTCACTCAGTCACTAAATAGTCCTCTTTTTGCCCTTTCAAGGAAGTTATGTCAAATAATGTCTGTTTTAAAAATCCGTTATTTTCATTTTCAAAACACAAGTGAAAGGGTTTGTTTGTGTATCATGCAGTTCTAGATCATCTTGTGATTCCGTATGGCCATGTGATTCATGTCTTTTTCAGACTTATTGAATACCACAGGGTTTGTTACGTTTTGTGACACTGTGACTAAACGTTTTGAACCTTCTGGTGACTGCGTCAATGGGAAACGATCGCTTCTCCACTGAGAAAGATGGATAGTTGCTTTATCAAGCACTGACGTAGTTGTAACTAACGACTTATTGGTCAACGACCAATATTTGAAACTTTGCAATCTGTTGAAAAGGTAGTACAAGCTAATTAAGGGAAACATGTTCAAACCAACAGACAGCCATTTTCCACACCAAAACCTTCAACCAGTAACTGAAAAAGTGTGTCACCTTCTTCCTATTTTCTTTATTTAAAAGTAAAGTAAACTTTCTCCCCTATCAGGTTTGTAGTCCCTGCGGGAAAAGACCGACTGAACCATCCCCGGAGCGTAGTCGGCGGCATCGAACTTGTGACCCTTCAAGTGGTAGCAGCGCCTTAGACCACTAGGCCACCAACCCCATATTTATGTGCTCACACCATAACTAAGTCTGCGCAGTTCGCTAAAAGCCAAGTCTGTTCCAAACAATTCCACGAAAATGGTTCCAAGAAACTTTCTCGTTTCTTGAATGCGCAAGATGGATAGTGGGTGGATTGTTGTCCATGAAGAAAAAGAAAAGTTCCTAAAAACGAAACAAAAGAAAAAATAACCATGAAAAATGAAATGCTGTTTCCTAAATCCCTTAACTGTTTTCTCAGTGAAACAGTGAACTCTTATTATGCATGATTGTTAGGGATCTGAGCCAGAATCTATCAAAATGGATCAGTCTTTCTTGTTCTTCAAGGTACTTTGTATCTGCGCCCGTGGAACGGTCAATAAAGATCTCAGATCGTTATCAAGCCATAATGCGTTCGGATATGCGCAACTTTCTATATCCCGAAGCCATCGCTTTCTTTGTAATTGTTCATTAGCGTGTGGAAAACTTTTAAAAGCGTTTTTCTGCTTTTATTTGAAGGTGGATAGTTTAACCACTTTCTAACCACTCAGCTATGATGAGTTTTATACTTTACTTTAGATTGAGAAACCTTTCCGTTTTAGTTCACAAACTCTTTAAATTTGAAAAAGTTGTACTTAAACATTATTTTTTGAAATCTTTCCCCACGGGACCATATCCCCTGTGCGCCGCCGCCTCTGGCAAAGGACATGGCCCAACCGGCGGCTGGTCAGTGTGTTTCCGCCGATTACATTGCAGTGCAGCCGCGGTCGATCGATGCGCCGATCCTCCATGCAGCAGCCACTCTCTCGTGTCGTACCTGCTGTACGGTTCCGAAACTGACCATTTACTATACGAATAGTTAATTTTCTATTTTGAAAAGTTTATTTTCCCTTGAAACTGTCACGGATGTCCTGGAATTCACTCATTAATGGCCCTGAAAATTAGTCTTACTTGGAGAGACTTTAGGGTTTGGCCTGAATTACAAATCTCAACTGATTTTTCTCTGTTTTCATTGTGTTGTCGCCCAAATTTCGTGCCGAACGCCATTGTGCGTGACGCTTTTTTCGGCAAATTTTCGCGGAACACTCAATCACACCGCGGCGATCGTTTCCGAAACACATCTGAAACGTTGCAGACGGTTAAAAAACAAGAATCTCCTATTCCTAACATTCATCTAGTTTTTTCACACTTCCCCTGTGAAACCGTGAGATTTCGTCTTACGAAATGTGTTTACTTAAAAATGGCGGCCGTTGTTTTTAAAACCACGCCCATCTTTTCGCAACATCGAAGGTTCGCCCCCAAGGAGCGACTACTACTCGTTCAATTGTTTGTTTGTTTTTGTAATCACTGATTGATCTAGTGCTCAATTAGTGTTGGTTTACCGAAAAGACAAACACACGACTGTTTTCGCAACGGGAGCCATTAGATCTTTGGGAAATGGCCCTTCCTTTAAAGAAAAAAACGTGCCAAAGTTCAGCTGTTGTATCGCAAAGTGATGCATATGTCTTAGTTCATACCTCCAATGTTTCCAACGCTCCTCATAAAGTGTGAGAACCTCCTTTTCTGAATGAATTACGAAACTGTCGAGCTATCGATTTCGCCAATGACGTCATCCCCATTTCAAAAATTGATTTTTGAAATGGGGATGAAAACTTACCTTTTTCGTTGATTTCATTCTATTCGTTGATTGGAATGAATCGAAGCAATGGTCAATTTGGATATCGTATAACTAACTGAAAGATTGATATTTAGCGTCTACAATGCCCTAGGTGACATTTTCATCAACCCAAAGTTCAACATTTCCATTTTTAGAAAATTTCAGTGTTTCTTAGACCAACTGTAGCGTAACACCTTTCCTTTAGCCCCAACTGTTTACCCCCATAATTTGTTTACGTAACCAAACTAGTCTGGGTCATTATCGGTCAGAGGTGTCGCATCTATCGGGCGCCGGAAATCCGATCCCTCTAGTGACCGCGAGGGCGTAACTTCGCCAGATCTTCCTTGTCTCCCCTACTAAGAGGTTGGAAACTGTTTTTTCTATTATACCAATAGGCTAGTTCTTGGAATGCGAAATGGGCCTTTGAAAAGTGAGAATCAATACGCGTCCGACAACGCAACCGTTTTTCGTTTTAACAGAAAAATAACGGCACTTTGGCAAAGCGACGCTCACTTTCTCCACACTGATCTGCTTCTCTCTCGTTCTCTTTTTCACTTTTTTCTCATCTCTCTCTCTCTCTCTCTCTCTCTCTCTCTCTCTCTCTCTCTCTGTTGTTTTCTCCCCTTTTTCTCTATGTTTCTTTTCTGTCTCTGTCTCTGTCTCTGTCTCTGTCTCTGTCTCTGTCTCTGTCTCTGTCTCTGTCTCTGTCTCTGTCTCTGTCTCTGTCTCTGTCTCTGTCTCTGTCTTTGTCTCTGTCTCTGTCTCTGCATCTGCCTCTGCCTCTGCCTCTGCTTCTGTCTCTGTCTCTGTCTCTGTCTCTGTCTCTGTCTCTGTCTCTGTCTCTGTCTCTGTCTCTGTCTCTGTCTCTGTCTCTGTCTCTGTCTCTGTCTCTGTCTCTGTCTCTGTCTCTGTCTCTGTCTCTGTCTCTGTCTCTGTCTCTGTCTCTGTCTCTGTCTCTGTCTCTGTCTCTGTCTCTGTCTCTGTCTCTGTCTCTGTCTCTGTCTCTGTCTCTGTCTCTGTCTCTGTCTCTGTCTCTGTCTCTGTCTCTGTCTCTGTCTCTGTCTCTGTCTCTGTCTCTGTCTCTGTCTCTGTCTCTGTCTCTGTCTCTGTCTCGGTCTCTGTCTCTGTCTCTGTCTCTGTCTCTGTCTCTGCCTCTGTCTCTGCCTCTGCCTCTGTCTCTGTATCTCTGTTTCTCTGTATCTCTGTATCTCTTGATTTCGGTATCTCTGTTTTTCTGTATCTCTGTCTCTGTCTCTGTGTCTTTGTATCTCTCTCTCTCTCTCTCTCTCTCTCGATTTCTCGTTCTCACTCAATCCCAATCCCCTTCTCTCGGATGTTTTTTTCCGTTTTACCTCAACAAGAAGATTTTGAAAAACAGCTAAACAATGGCACATTACTTGTAGGCCATTTAAATATCTCTTTCCTTTTGCAGTCTTGATTCTCATTTTTTGTCATCGGATCCTTGAATTTCATTTTGTTATCTATGGAAGTTGTTGTATTTGGCAGCTGATAACATTCGTGACGGCCGCGTCCCTCTCGATTATGCAACATCACCATAATCCTTTTGTTTTGTAGTAGCGATGGACAGGGAGAAGCGACGGTCGAAGGAAGAAGAGGAAGAACTCGACAGAAAGATCGCGCTCATTCGGGAAAAGAACCTCAAAATCGAACAGAGGAGCAGGGTGAGCGTCCGATTTTAGTTTTTCATTTTTCATTTTCAGGAGGTGGAGGCAGACCGCGTGCGCAGCACCGGCGAAGTGGCGCCGAAGAAGCCGACCCAAGTGAGTCAATTCAAAACGAGCCAACATTGATATCGTGTTTCAGGCGCCGACTCAGCCGCCCAAGACCGGGGGCAAGAATAAGACCTGGGACCGTGAGTGGGACCAGGGAAAGACTCCGTATGACCCAAATCCTATCATTTTACAAGCGAAATTTAGGGCTGAGACGTGGCGAGAGAATGTTCCCTCTATCGAACATACCGGCCGTTTGGCTGGCGACAAGCCGCAGCAGCAGCAGAACAAGCAGCAGAACCAGCGCAACAGGCCGAAGAAGAACATCGAGCAGGTAAACGTGCTTCATTCTAAAGTAAATTTTAGGTGACTAAGGGAACCCGGCTTGAGGGAAGGGTCACAACTGCGGCTGTGCCTGCCGACAAGCCGACGGCTGGTGGAAAAGGCAAGGGCAAGCGGGAGGTGCATCAGAACAAGGCTGGCGATATCGTGGTCAGCATCAAGAGTGTCGGTGAGGTGAGTAACTTCAATTCGAAAAACTCTGAAACTTCAACATCTGTGTTCATCATGCACAGACGTTTCAAACACATTTTTCCGTCCAACAAGGGTTGTAGGAGGGGCCTATTTTGTTAAGGAGAGGAACAGAAGAGACCGTGTTCCCCCAGGTTTAGGATTAGAACAATGTAATGTTAGACGGTAAAGGAAACCATGATCGGGTCATGGGGACTGACCCAAGGTAAAGGGCTCATTCGAAACCAAACCCCATGGGAATCAACTAGAAGGCGGGGGAGGATGCAGAAACCCAGAATTGGAGGACTACCTTCAATGCTATTCCGTAGTCCTAAATTTCGCGAATTGCCAAAGCTGCATTTTTTTAAACACTTTGCAACTTCACAGCAAACGTTTTGTTGAGGCCCGAGAGGACGCATCTCCATTTAGTTTGTGACATGTGTGAGCCTTAAATTTTAAAAAAAAAACATTAAGTAGATCTGAAGTTAAACCACAAAGTTTTCAGGGTCAGGAAGCACCTCGCCGTGAGCGTCAGGGACATAGGCAGCGCAGAAACTTGGAGAAGAAGCCCCAGCAGAACCAGAATGCTAACAAAGACCAGGAGGAGCACGCTGAGGGTGCTACGGAGGTTTGTTCTCCTTTATGTGTTCAACTCTTTGTTGGTTCCAGAAGAAGCAGAAAGCCCGTCGTCCCCGCAGGGAGAACGACAAGTACGTTGTGAAGACCACCCTGATGCGCATTGTGGACAAGGTCGACAAGATGGAGCGTCGCAGGAAGAGGGATGAGGAGAGGGAGGCTAAGAACGAGAAAGAGGCGAAGGAGACTGGTGAACCTGCTTCTGAGACTGTGGAGACGAAAGAGGACCCGCTTGTTGAGACCAAGGAGGAATCCACGAAGACTGAGGAGACAAAGGCTGAGGCTACCCCTGTTGAGGCCCCAGCCCCCGTTAAGCAGGAAGCCAAGGAAGAGGCCAAGGAGGAGGCCAAAGAGGAGAACAACGATAATCAGAAGACCTCCGATGCCAACCAGAACGTCATCACTTTGACCAAAGAGAAGGTCCTTACGGTTCAGATGGCCTCGTAGCTTGTCCTCCAAACATTCAGTTTTTTCCCTTACAAAAAATTCCCCTTGCAATATGAAAACCGCGGGCGCTTCTACATTTCTCTTGAATGACCTGTGATTCCAAACGAAAATGAGCCCACGTGCCTTATTCTGTAAATACGACGACGGATATTTATTACTGTACTTAATAAATTTTCAGTTCTCTTTTTTTACACCGTCTGCTGAACAGCTGTGTGAATTAGTCATAGTGCAAGAAGGGTTGCAGGTGTTCAGACGTTTTCAGTTTTTTGTTAAACAAAAAAATCTGCGAGCGAGTGGAGGGGGAGAGAAATGAAAGCGCAGGGGATAGAGTTCAGACAATACTGAGTGCATCAAATGCTTGAGTGACAAATCTTTCGGGCAACTAAAAGCTGTCAAATGTTTCTCGCATTTGAGGACCAGCTTCGAAAGATAATGTTTCTCTCTTAGATGATTGCTCATGAAAACTACGTCAAAATTTTGGCGTTTCCACCCTCAACTTTTGAGACCTAAAATAAGGTACGCCTTTAACATTGTGCCCTCAGGACCAATTTTACAGGAAATTGCACCCTTAATTTCGGTCTTTTCTGAACCCAAACCCCCCTTAACCTGGAGAAAGTTGGCTATACCCCCTGAGGAATATAAAGAACTATACCCAAATCTCCAAAATTTGCTGACCCGATAGCTTTATTCACAGACAGAAACGACAGGGCCAGAAAAATAGAACTCTTTAACGATCATATGTTTGAAAAATAACCCCGCCGTAATAGGAAAGAATAAATAAAATTATCCACCAGAGGATTACAAATTGTAGGCAGAGAACAGAGCATCGACCGACTTCACTCCACCCATGAAGTTGACAGGACGGGCCTTTGTGAACTGGGTCAAATCTTTTCCTAGCTGTGCCTCGAGTTCCTTCGCCTTGGCCACAACAGTCTTCACATCGACAATCCGCTTAGCGAAGGCATCACGAAGCTCGAGTTCGGCGTTCTTGACTAATAGAGCGGACCTAAAAGGGAAATTAAGCCTATTCCACGTATAACATTCAGAAAAACAATAAAAAAACATACTTTTCGTGGAATTCAACCTTAGCCATCATGGCCTCCAACTGCTCCACCAGAGTAGAAATAGTGTTGGGGGAGTGGAAGATTTCGAAGAGCATGGCCTTGTCGGGGTTGGCGAAATCCGCCAGGATCGAATTAATCGAAGCGATCCAGGCCTTCAGGTCCTTTGGCGCTCCGTTGTCGTGGGAGTTACCCTGAAAATAAGAAAATAATAGCTGAAAGAGCGCTAAAAACTCACCAGCAGCATATCGGCGGGGTGTTCGCGAGACTCGTCCGCGCTGAGAGACTTCAAGAACGCCAGCAGCTAAAGCAAAAGTGAACATGGAAAAGTTTCAATAAATTACCTCGAGCAGCTCCAGCTTGCACAAATTCCTAGTGTGCTTATTCTCCAGGACAGTAAGGGCCTCGTCACCCACAGCAGCACCGGAAGAAACACCTATAATAAAAACATTATTACCAATTGGGTGGACTTGGTAAAATCAAAATTCTATTGCCTTGCGTGACTACTGTTTCAAATGTTATGTCATTGCTATTTTTGGTTGCCAAATGTTGTGGACATGCCTCAGATATCAACGTGCCCCTACAGACGATTAGTACATTACCCATCAATCTGTGATGGGTCCACGTGTTACTTAGCGAACCTATTGCTTTGTATATAAGCTTGTCGTAAATCTCTTTTCCCCAAGCTACTGCATCGTTCCCTCCCTCCACTCATCTGTGAACATCGACGTTCACAACATTGGCGATATGGATAACAGAAGACCACATAGGGAGGAGCAGCAATCTGTCAGAGGAGAGAAGTCCGTGCAAGGAGGTCAACAACGATCTGGATGCTAGTAGGTCGACGAGGTCGATACTCAAGAACGTGCTGGCTCATACGAAGGAGTAGTAAAAAACACCGCTCTATGACTACACTAGTTATTGTGAAGACGGTCGTACCGGGTGATGTGAAGCACAATGCAGCTGGTGCAACCTCAGGAGTGCAGAAGCTGGTGATCTTCAAGCATATGTACCTGTGATGCTCATGGGACCGAACCTGGACGCTCGTGTCACGACTGATAGCATGTCAGTCGGGTGGAGATGTAGGAGCGCTTGCCGAATTCCATCTAAGATCAAGATCAAGAAGCTGGTGATTACGTGTTCAAGAAGAAGTCATACAACAGGGGGAGGCTATGTCTCACATCTCCGCGAGCCCCGAGAGATGATTAGCATATTAGCTATCATACTGTGATCGGCCCACGTGTTGCTGAGCAACCCTATTGCATTATATACAGGCTTATTCTATTGATATGAAAAAGCCTTTCCAACCTACAGATCCAATCATCAGTGAACACCGAAGTTCACATTATCAAACAATGGCCTATTTAGGACAAAACAATGGTCAATATAAAATCGGAGTGTTTTTACAATATTTTAATCAAACCGATCCATTATACAACCTTTTTTTAAAAAGAATTGTTTTGTGCATTGTAAGTCGAGTTTTACCGAAAAGCTGTTTTCATAATCCCATGGTTGCAATAAGACACTTACCATCCTGATCGGAAATAACAGCTACAGTGCCTTCAGCATCATCACCAAAATCGATTTCTCCTCCATCTTCAGTCGAAATTCCGTAGCCGCCACCATCCAAGTCACCGAAGTCAATCTCGTCTTCATCTTCACCGGCATTTTCAGTTACCTGAATACGAAAAGTAAACCCAAAAAAGTTTGAAAACTACCTGACACAGGTGTTCGTAGTCGGGACGCTCGACTGTTGTAGGAGCCACGCCGTACTTGAACTCGTAAGCGGTAGCGGAAGGGCCACGGGCCTGAATGAACCGGAGGAGGGGAAGAACATCGTCCGAAACGGAACTGAAAGAACAATATCCATAGACAAAATTAAACTCTAGTCTCACCCAACAACCTCTTTCCTAGCAGAAAGGTACAGCTCAGAGGCGTCTTTCAAATCAGCCACCAGCTGGCCAATCTCCTGAGCGTGCTGAGGAATGAACTGGGTCTTGTGAATCAACTCCGCGCGGAGGTTGATGCCCTGAAAATGAAGTAATTATAAAACGACCAAATTATTTGTAAAGCTCAGTACTGATCAATTATCGCAGTGCGGTAAATTTCCTCGAGAGCGAGCAGTAAACTATGCCCCCAAATTGCATAGGAAAACTAAGGTTTTCTTGATTTTATTGAAACTATTCATTATACATCTGCGTGAAAACCTTGAAAAAAAACATGATATTCCATAGATCGAAATCCCCGGGTCACTTTCATACTCTACCTGGCATATGATGATAGGGAGTAGCCAATGCAACCCCAATAGAAAAAACTATTCGACTGACACACCCTGCAACTCAAACCGATTTCTAAGCCTAGCTTCGATGAATTTACAGAAGAACAATGTACAGAACCACAAATATTAAAGTTCCGTTCAAACTTGAAACCTGTTAACTATGATTCAGTTACACTTTTCGTTCTTTGTAACGCATCATATCTCATACAAAACGAAAGAATTACGAAAAAGGACCTGGAGCGAAAAAAGAGAGCAAGAACATATGACTAGGTTTTGACTAGGATGTCCGTAAACTTTTTGTTCTGAATAAGGTCCCCTTCGAGTCTCAACACGAGCACAAATACCAACAAGTGCGCGTTGATCGTACAGGACGACGTCCTCATCTTCAGATTCTCGACTGGAGTGATGCCAGAAAACCAAACACGAAGTGTAGAGCTGATATAGGAAAACGCATTGAAGTGAGGCTGGTATAGCAAAACGCATTTATTGATTTTGGTGAACCAGACACATCCATATCTGTACAAATCAAGTTTCAGGAGCCCTTCCAAATGGTCCCCATTGGAAATATCTTAAACAGGGTGAAACCTTCTTCAATCATTATGCCTGTTTTTCACTTTGATGGAATGGAAGGTTCTTATAAAGCACTGCAGGTAGAGCCCCCGACTAGGCACTCACATGTTCATAACACCCGCGTAGGTCCACCGCACCGGAATTAAAAGGTAGTAGCGCATGAATTCAAGGTTCGGGGAAATACCAACATCTAATAATTCAACAATCGACCTTAAAACTACCAATTATTTCCATGACCGCCAAAAACATTCCCTCCTCCGCGTTTTTGTTGGATTTTCACCTCGAGCCCCACTGAATACGTTGTTGCCGGAAGCAAATCATGACCGGTTAGGCGGCATTTTATACTGCGAGAATTATGAAATATTTCAGGGTTTTGAAAACATCAAAGAATGCCCTGCCAACAGCAGACAACACTGAAATTCATGTTAGAACAACCGTTTTCCAGGAATCGATAAAATCGGGGACCACCTAAACTGCTTGAGGGCAGTGTACTCGAATATTCTTGAAAAACAATACAATAAGTATTGAATGGGGAAAAAACACTACATCAACCAACCTTCAGCTCCCTCCGAGCCAATTCCTCCCGATAGAGCCTGTTGCACTCTCCAACCATCCTCTCGTGAGACTTTTGCTTGTCTTCCTTCTCCTAAAAACCAAAAATAAATTCGCCTTAGTCTCAACTAACCGAAATTTTCTTCTCGATTCCATTCAGATCCCTCTTGAGACCGGGAATATCGTACTTCACGAGCTGGTTCAAATAGTGAGCAGCCTCGGCCACATAGACCTTGTCCTTCTGGTAGAGGGAGACAATAGCTTGCCAGTCCTTCATCCTCTGAGAGGAATAGTAGCCGAGGAAGTTTTGAGTGTCCTTTTCGGTCTCCTTCAAAATGTCGACGATCTTGACACAGTGGAAGTAGTTGATGTCTGAAAATTGGAATTTTAAAGTTCCAAAAAGGAAACTCACAGGTATTAGACAACAGATTCTTTATTTCCTCCGACTCGGGCATATCCTAAAACAATATATCAGTAAAATACCAAACGGAGGCAAACCTGGATGGCGACAGCGATTTTGGCGCGAATGTCCTTCACCTTCTGAGTCCAGTCCTGTTTAATATGGCGCCGAGATTGCAACCATTCTGAAAAACAATAATTTTGAAATTAAAATGTGAAATAAAAAATAATAAACAAGAAAGAAAGAACTAGAAACCAAAATGAGAACTCACCCAAGAGGGAAGACAGTTTTATATCCACAGGGAGGTTAGAATCCATTTTGTTACCCTGGAAAAAGAAAAAAATAAATTTAAAAACATAAAAATAAAAATAAAAACAAGAAATAAACACAAAATACACAATATGGAGGGAGCGAAACAAATAGATTTCCCCATAAAGACCATTTTCGGCATTTACGGTTGTTGTTTTCTCATTAGGGTCGAGTTTTACATTCTAAAAAATCGGAATTTAAAAATATCATAAAAAATATAAATAAAACAATAATAAAATCGAATAAACAACAGCAAAAGGGGAGGCAAATTGATTTCACTGGTTCCAACGGGGGAGACGAAATGTACGTGCCCCGCGGTGACGTTTCGCGCCACGTACGCCATTTTCGCGCGCTCTAAGCGTACGGTGGGATCTTCTTAGGGCTCAAAGAAGCTAACTACATAAATTTTAAGGTAATTACTTAACGGAAAACATATATTATGAATTATTCTTCCGAATTTTGAAAATTAAATGGTTTAATAAAATCAATCGGGCTATTTTCAGGTTTAATTGGATATGGGCGGAGACCGAGGTGTGGCGGCAGGTGTCCTCGCATTCAGAGGCTAATAAACCACAACAGGGATTCCGAAAGTCAATTTTGCGGGATTTTGGCGATTTTTTAACTCATTAGATTGATGGAAACAACTAACTAACATGGAAAGAAGTGTAAACAATAAAAAAATTGAAAAAAATTAAGTATAAAACCGACAATAATCTTCAAACCAAAAATAAATCAAGTTCGGTAGACTTTTAGATCCCACATCATCGGACATGCGCATTATATTTCTCTTTTTTGTGGTTCTCTTCACCTGGTCTCCGCTATCGATGTGCCGTTAGTAATTCTTTTGTATGTTTCGAATCTTCTTTTTGGAAGAAACCGCACCTTGCTCATGAAAAGCAGTCGATTTGACTTGAAAACCGGGGCACACTCCGCATTTAGCGAGAAGTTATTGTGCGAAAGTTTTCAAACTATTTTCATTTAGCCATTTTGAGAACACAATTGAATCACTCTTGCAAGTATGAACCCCAGCTGGACGACTGTGAAAGGGCAAGTAAACGGAATGTAGAGTGCAGCAATGCAACAATTTTCAGAACCAACTCAACTTCTACTTGTAGAGCACAAAGTACTGCACGCATATCCAAGCCGAAACTCAAAGTCGAACCCCAAAACGGCAGATTATCTCGTACAAAAACTAACAAGGAAGCATGTTTCCTGGCTTTCTAAAGACCTTATGAAGTCGAATTTCTTTTCTTTCCAAAACAACACTTTTTGTTTATCAAATTTTGTCTCGGGTCGTGACATTTTTGTTGTTTTCCGTTTGCAAAGAGCGTTAAAAACACTAAACGATCTCATATACCGCCCACAACTCCTACTTCGACGGTTTTTGAAAAGTGTTATTAGCTATTATTGTATAAAAAAGGGCGTTGCCGCGTTTTGGCCGAAGTAGCATTGACGAAGAGTATTGACTGCTTTGAAGAATCGTTTTTCAAGTTGATCTCATTTTTCCAGATAATGACTGGAGGGAGAGAAACAGACAAGTGAAGCTGATGTCTAAAAGATGGACACAGTTGAACAAGGCAAAGTTAAACATAAACAAAACAGAAAATAGGTCAGATACAGGTACATAAAGCCGTTGCCAAACGAACATGAGCGAAAAAAGTTTCAAAGGTCCATTTTCTTGGAATTTTCGCGTTTTAAACGCTTTTTTATGTGATTACAACGTAATTTCTGCATTAAGGTCATTTTGGCAAGGTCTCGATGTGGCGAAAGCTTTAAGGTCAAATAATAACTTTTTTCGTTCCCACATCCACTTTCTCCCACGCGATTCGCTTTCTTTGCCGTTATCTTACTAATTGACATCCATCACTTATCAAGTGACCCCGTCCACCCGTTCGCCGCTCGATACCTTTGCCATGATCTTTGCCCCATCCCCCCAAATGTTGATCGCATTGTAAACAACTGCACCCAAACTTTCACAGAACTGTTTAGCCATGGCTCAGGACAACCTCTCTGCTGTTCTCTATGGAATCGATGACCTCCGCATGGAACAACAGCCTATTCCTACTCCGAAACCAGGACAACTCCTAGTTAGGTAACATACATTTGGGTTTTTTGCATAATATTGTCATTAGGGTTCATACTGTTGGAATTTGTGGTTCGGATGTTCACTACTGGACCCATGGAGCTATCGGAAACTTTATTGTCAAGGCACCAATGGTGAGTTTAAAAGTGTTTTACATGTCGACAAAAGAAATAAGTTGCGCTCAAAATCATTTCATTTTCAGGTTCTTGGACATGAAACATCGGGCACCGTTGCTGGGGTTGGCGAGGGAGTCAAGGGCTTCTCAGTTGGAGACAAAGTAGCCATGGAGCCCGGTCTTCCCTGCAAGATATGTGACCATTGCAAGGTGAATTTCAAAATTTTCAACCTAAAATGGTTTTTCAGAGAGGCCGCTACAACCTTTGCGCTGACATGAGGTTCTTCGCCACCCCACCGGTGGATGGAACCTTGGCTCGTTTTGTGGTTCATGATGCTGATTTCTGCTACAAGTGAGAAGTTCATTGGTCAGATAGTAAATTTTTCTTTTCAGGCTTCCGGAGCATGTGTCTTTTGAAGAAGGAGCTCTGCTGGAGCCTCTGTCGGTAGCTGTGCATACCTGCACTCGTGCTGACTTGAAGATGGGACAGAGGGTTCTGGTTCTTGGGGCAGGTAAGATCTCTTACGTTCTCTTTCTCTCTCTCTCTCTCTCTCTCTCTCTCTCTCTATTTCTTAAACATTTCGCCTTTTTGTCTCTTTGCGTCTTCGATTAGTATGCTATCTGCATGTGACCGTCGTAACACCCCTCTCTGTCTAACTCTCACCTCCCTCCTTTTTCTCTCTCTTTCTCTCTCCCTCTCTGCATCTATCACTCTGTAACTGCTTTCACTTGCCTATGTGTCTCTGCATCTCAAAGTCTCCCTCCCCTCTACCCTCTGTCATCTACTTCTCTTAGATATTTCTGTGTTTATCGACGTCTTTACGCCTCTTTGTTTTTTTTGTGCGTTTGAATCGTCTTCTATCTGTAAATCACTTTCCTCCCTGCAACTAACTCGCTCTCTTCATCTCTTTCTCTCTATCTTTACCTCTCTAACTGTGTTCTATCGCCTATGAGTCTCTTCATCTCACAGTTTCTCTATCTTTACCAATCTTAGGTCCGATTGGTACCCTCTGCATGATGGTGGCCAAAGCTCAAGGAGCCGGAATGGTTGTTGTCGCCGACCTCAACGATGGAAGGCTCCAACTTGCCAAGAATCTAGGAGCCGACCACATCCTCAACACGAAGTATTGCTTCTACTAAGTTACACTCAATTCACCTTTTAGGGGAAAGACTCCAGCTCAGCTACGGGAAGAAGTAGTCTCTCTCGTTGGACGCGAACCTGATGCAACTTTCGAGTGTACAGGAGCCGAGCCTTGCATCAGGACCGGAATCCTTGTAACTTAAACCTTCTTAACTCCGTTTACAAAACTCTTTAGACCACAAAACCTGGTGGAGTGTTGGTGTTGGTGGGTCTTGGTGCAGCCGAAGCTACTCTTCCGATCATCGACGCAGCTGTGAGAGAAGTGGACATCCGCGGAATTTTCCGCTACGTGAACTGGTGAGTAAAGCTAAAAGTGGAAACAGAAAACTTGCGTTTTAGTTACCCCACAGCTTTGGAACTTGTGGCTTCTGGACGTTTGGATCTTTCTGGCATCACCAGAGCCCACTACACTCTGGAAGAAACCATTGAAGCCTTCAAGCGAGCCCAGAAAGCCGATGTGATCAAAGTTTTCATTCAGTGCTAAACGCATAATTTATCATGTAAATGTAACCGACACAGCTCGTTTATGTAGAACCCCCTTCTAAGTTCGTTCTCCGAAAACCACTTGTGATAGTTTTTGTTAACATCGTTTCCTTCTTGTCTTCTCTACTGTTTTGTAAGAATGCACAAACACATAAATACACATACAGTAGAGTTTGTCTTTTAAAAATCAATGGCAAAATGTCTCACCCCGGGTAAGGGTAGCTACGGGACGGACCTCTCCAAAAAAAATGTTTCGGACCGGTCCGCGGCCCGACGTCAAAATTTGTGAAAGTTGAGAAAATTTTTTCCCAGCCTATGAGCAGGAATTGCGTTTTTATCGTACCAAATGTATAAAACAAGTACGGCAAAACAGTATTTTTTCCGTCCTTTCCGTGACAGCTGCCTGCATAAAAAACTGCACTTTCTCTTCACTCAATCTTCTCCGTTTCTTCCTTTCCGTCACTTCATATTACCCTCCACTTCCTCCTCCTCCTCTTTTCTCTCTCTCTGTTGTCTCTCTTTCTCTCTCTCTCTGACTCTGTGTGTCGTTCTGTTTTAATGTTTATCTTTTTGCTGCCTATCGTTCTGTCTTTTTCCTTTACATCGCCTCGATGTTGCTCTCGCTGTATTTCTGTATCTATGTTTTCCGGGTTCCGCGACTTTATCTCCAACCGAGAAAACTACAATTTCTCTGAGCCAATTTTTTCTCTTTTTCGTGCGACACTTTTTCCGACAGCGGCCTTTTCTCCAGATAAGATTCGTTCACTGATTCTTCCCTCTCATCCTTTTTTCACACTTTACGACCGTGCTATGTTCAAAACGTAGCACTTTTTTTGATTTAGCAAAAATTATAATGCAAGAAAATAAATTGAAAATTAAAAAAAAAACCATAAATTGGGGAAATTTTGAGTCAAATTGCCGCATTCTCGCCGCGGCACGCGGAGTTTAGCTTCAGGTTAGGGGGGCAACATCCGAATTGTTAAGGGCGCTAAGGCCCTAATTACAAGTGTATTTTACCTTGTAAAAAAAGCAAACCGCGGCGCTTCAATCGCTTAAAGGTCGTTTTTCTCAAAGGTAAGAGCAAAAAAGACTACTGCTCATTTCGTGTACAAATTAGAAAACTTGAACGCTTGTACGAAAGTTACGGGGAAAGTTACTTATCATGCAACACCACAACAAAAAATCCATAACAATTTTGTCGTTTTTTGGTTTGTTGAATAAAAAGTGCACAGCGGGCCGTGCCGTGCAAAAAATGACCTTTAGCATGCCGGAACAGCACGCCGCCGCGACCATGACTTTTTTAGTGGGACGCTGTAGTACTTTGCAGTTTTTTTGAACAAAACTGCCCATAACGTAATTTTC
>OZ059907.1:1753742-1758742 GCA_964057215.1 Oscheius myriophilus | reverse complement strand
ACAGAGAGACAGAGAGACAGAGAGACAGAGAGACAGAGACAGAAAAACAGAGAAACAGAGAAACAGAGAGACAGAGAGACAGAGAGACAGAGAGACAGAGAGGCAGAGAGAAAGAGAGACAGAGACAGAAAAACAGAGAAACAGAGAAACAGAAAAACAGAGAGACAGAGAGACAGAGAGACAGAGAGGCAGAGAGAAAGAGACAGAAAAACAGAGAAACAGAGAAACAGAGAGACAGAGAGACAGAGAGACAGAGAGACAGAGAGGCAGAGAGAAAGAGAGACAGAGACAGAAAAACAGAGAAACAGAGAGACAGAGAGACAGAGAGACAGAGAGACAGAGAGACAGAGAGACAGAGAGACAGAGAGACAGAGAGACAGAGAGACAGAGAGACAGAGAGACAAAGAGACACAGAGACAGAGAGACAGAAAGACAGAGAGACAGAGAGACAGAGAGACAGAGAGACAGAGAGTCAGAGACAGAAAAACAGAGAAACAGAGAAACAGAGAAACAGAGAAACAGAGAGACAGAGAGACAGAGAGACAGAGAGACAGAGAAACAGAGAGACAGAGAGACAGAGAGACAGAGAGACAGAGAGACAGAGAAACAGAGAGACAGAGAGACAGAGAGACAGAGAGACAGAGAGACAGAGAGACAGAGAGACAGAGAGACAGAGAGACAGAGAGACAGAGAGACAGAGAGACAGAGAGACAGAGAGACAAAGAGACACAGAGACAGAGAGACAGAGAGACAGAGAGACAGAGAGACAGAGAGACAGAGAGACAGAGACAGAAAAACAGAGAAACAGAGAAACAGAGAGACAGAGAGACAGAGAGACAGAGAGACAGAGAGGCAGAGAGGCAGAGAGAAAGAGAGACAGAGACAGAAAAACAGAGAAACAGAGAAACAGAAAGACAGAGAGACAGAGAGACAGAGAGACAGAGAGACAGAGAGTCAGAGACAGAAAAACAGAGAAACAGAGAAACAGAGAAACAGAGAAACAGAGAGACAGAGAGACAGAGAGACAGAGAGACAGAGAAACAGAGAGACAGAGAGACAGAGAGACAGAGAAACAGAGAGACAGAGAGACAGAGAGACAGAGAGACAGAGAGACACAGAGACAGAGAGACAGAGAGACAGAGAGACAGAGAGACAGAGAGACAGAGAGACAGAGACAGAAAAACAGAGAAACAGAGAAACAGAGAAACAGAGAGACAGAGAGACAGAGAGACAGAGAGACAGAGAGGCAGAGAGAAAGAGAGACAGAGACAGAAAAACAGAGAAACAGAGAAACAGAAAGACAGAGAGACAGAGAGACAGAGAGACAGAGAGACAGAGAGACAGAGAGTCAGAGACAGAAAAACAGAGAAACAGAGAAACAGAGAAACAGAGAGACAGAGAGACAGAGAGACAGAGAAACAGAGAGACAGAGAGACAGAGAGACAGAGAGACAGAGAGACATAGAGACAGAGAGACAGAGAGACAGAGAGACAGAGAGACAGAGAGACAGAGAGACAGAGAGACAGAGAAACAGAGAGACAGAGAGACAGAGAGACAGAGAGACAGAGAGACAGAGAGACATAGAGACAGAGAGACAGAGAGACAGAGAGACAGAGAGACAGAGAGACAGAGAGACAGAGAGACAGAGAGACAGAGAGACAGAGAGACAGAGAGACAGAGAGACAGAGAGACAAAGAGACACAGAGACACAGAGACAGAGAGACAGAGAGACAGAGAGACACAGAGACACAGAGACACAGAGACAGGGAGACAGAGAGACAGAGAGACAAAGAGACAGAGAGACAAAGAGACAGAGAGACAGAGAGACAGAGAGACAGAGAGACAGAGAGACAGAGAGACAGAGAGAGAGAGAGAGAGACAGAGAGACAGAGAGACACAGAGACACAGAGACACAGAGACACAGAGACACAGAGACAGAGAGACAGAGAGACAGAGAGACAGAGAGACAGAGAGACAGAGAGGCAGAGAGAAAGAGACAGAAAAACAGAGAAACAGAGAGACAGAGAGACAGAGAGACAGAAGGACAGAGAGACAGAGACAGAAAAACAGAGAAACAGAGAAACAGAGAGACAGAGAGACAGAGAAACAGAGAGACAGAGAGGCAGAGAGAAATAGAGACAGAGACAGAAAAACAGAGAAACAGAGAAACAGAAAGACAGAGAGACAGAGAGACAGAGAGACAGAGAGACAGAGAGGCAGAGAGAAAGAGACAGAAAAACAGAGAAACAGAGAGACAGAGAGACAGAGAGACAGAGTAACAGAGAGGCAGAGAGAAAGAGACAGAAAAACAGAGAAACAGAGAGACAGAGAGACAGAGAAACAGAGAGACAGAGAGGCAGAGAGAAAGAGAGACAGAGACAGAAAAACAGAGAAACAGAGAAACAGAAAGACAGAGAGACAGAGAGACAGAGAGACAGAGAGACAGAAAGACAGAGAGACAGAGAGACAGAGAGACAGAGAGACAGAGAGACAGAGAGACAGAGTAACAGAGAGGCAGAGAGAAAGAGACAGAAAAACAGAGAAATAGAGAGACAGAGAGACAGAGAGACAGAGAGACAGAGAGGCAGAGAGAAAGAGACAGAAAAACAGAGAAACAGAGAAACAGAGAAACAGAGAGACAGAAAAACAGAGAAACAGAGAAACAGAGAGACAGAGAGACAGAGAGACAGAGAGACAGAGAGACAGAGAGACAGAGAAACAGAGAGACAGAGAGACAGAGAGACAGAGAGACAGAGAGACAGAGAGACAGAGAGACAGAGAGACAGAGAGACAGAGAGACAGAGAGACAGAGAGACAGAGAGACAGAGAGACAGAAGGACAGAGAGACAGAGAAACAGAGAAACAGAGAAACAGAGAGACAGAGAGACAGAGAGACAGAGAGACAGAGAGACATAGAGACAGAGAGACAGAGAGACAGAGAGACAGAGAGACAGAGAGACAGAGAGACAGAGAGACAGAGAAACAGAGAGACAGAGAGACAGAGAGACAGAGAGACAGAGAAACAGAGAAACAGAGAAACAGAGAGACAGAGAGACAGAGAGACAGAGAGACAGAGAGACACAGAGACACAGAGACACAGAGACAGAGAGACAGAGAGACAGAGAGACAGAGAGACAGAGAGACAGAGAGAGAGACAGAGAGACAGAGAGACAGAGAGACACAGAGACAGAGAGAAAGAGACAGAAAAACAGAGAAACAGAGAGACAGAGAGACAGAGAGACAGAAGGACAGAGAGACAGAGAAACAGAGAAACAGAGAAACAGAGAGACAGAGAGACAGAGAGACAGAGAGACAGAGAGACATAGAGACAGAGAGACAGAGAGACAGAGAGACAGAGAGACAGAGAGACAGAGAGACAGAGAGACAGAGAAACAGAGAGACAGAGAGACAGAGAGACAGAGAGACAGAGAGACATAGAGACAGAGAGACAGAGAGACAGAGAGACAGAGAGACAGAGAGACAGAGAGACAGAGAGACAGAGAGACAGAGAGACAGAGAGGCAGAGAGAAAGAGACAGAAAAACAGAGAAACAGAGAGACAGAGAGACAGAGAAACAGAGAGACAGAGAGGCAGAGAGAAAGAGAGACAGAGACAGAAAAACAGAGAAACAGAGAAACAGAAAGACAGAGAGACAGAGAGACAGAGAGACAGAGAGACAGAAAGACAGAGAGACAGAGAGACAGAGAGACAGAGAGACAGAGAGACAGAGAGACAGAGTAACAGAGAGGCAGAGAGAAAGAGACAGAAAAACAGAGAAATAGAGAGACAGAGAGACAGAGAGACAGAGAGACAGAGAGGCAGAGAGAAAGAGACAGAAAAACAGAGAAACAGAGAAACAGAGAAACAGAGAGACAGAAAAACAGAGAAACAGAGAAACAGAGAGACAGAGAGACAGAGAGACAGAGAGACAGAGAGACAGAGAGACAGAGAAACAGAGAGACAGAGAGACAGAGAGACAGAGAGACAGAGAGACAGAGAGACAGAGAGACAGAGAGACAGAGAGACAGAGAGACAGAGAGACAGAGAGACAGAGAGACAGAGAGACAGAGAGACAGAGAGACACAGAGACACAGAGACAGAGAGACAGAGAGACAGAGAGACAGAGAGACAGAGAGACAGAGAGAGAGAGAGAGAGAGACAGAGAGACAGAGAGACAAAGAGACACAGAGACAGAGAGAAAGAGACAGAAAAACAGAGAAACAGAGAGACAGAGAGACAGAGAGACAGAAGGACAGAGAGACAGAGAAACAGAGAAACAGAGAAACAGAGAGACAGAGAGACAGAGAGACAGAGAGACAGAGAGACACAGAGACACAGAGACACAGAGACAGAGAGACAGAGAGACAGAGAGACAGAGAGACAGAGAGACAGAGAGAGAGACAGAGAGACAGAGAGACAGAGAGACACAGAGACAGAGAGAAAGAGACAGAAAAACAGAGAAACAGAGAGACAGAGAGACAGAGAGACAGAAGGACAGAGAGACAGAGAAACAGAGAAACAGAGAAACAGAGAGACAGAGAGACAGAGAGACAGAGAGACAGAGAGACATAGAGACAGAGAGACAGAGAGACAGAGAGACAGAGAGACAGAGAGACAGAGAGACAGAGAGACAGAGAAACAGAGAGACAGAGAGACAGAGAGACAGAGAGACAGAGAGACATAGAGACAGAGAGACAGAGAGACAGAGAGACAGAGAGACAGAGAGACAGAGAGACAGAGAGACAGAGAGACAGAGAGACAGAGAGACAGAGAGACAGAGAGACAGAGAGACAAAGAGACACAGAGACAGAGAGACAGAGAGACAGAGAGACAGAGAGACACAGAGACACAGAGACACAGAGACAGGGAGACAGAGAGACAGAGAGACAAAGAGACAGAGAGACAAAGAGACAGAGAGACAGAGAGACAGAGAGACAGAGAGACAGAGAGACAGAGAGACAGAGAGAGAGAGAGAGACAGAGAGACAGAGAGACACAGAG
>OZ059907.1:1686242-1748742 GCA_964057215.1 Oscheius myriophilus | reverse complement strand
CAGAGAAACAGAGAGACAGAGAGACAGAGAGACAGAGAGGCAGAGAGAAAGAGACAGAAAAACAGAGAAACGGAGAAGCAAAGAAACAGAGAAACAGAGAGACAGAGAGACAGAGAGACAGAGGGACAGAGAGACAGAGAGACAGAGAGACAGAGAGACAGAGAGACAGAGAGACAGAGAGACAGAGAGAGAGAGAGAGAGACAGAGAGACAGAGAGACAGAGAGACACAGAGACACAGAGACAGAGAGACAGAGAGACAGAGAGACAGAGAGACAGAGAGACAGAGAGACAGAGAGGCAGAGAGAAAGAGACAGAAAAACAGAGAAACAGAGAAACAGAGAGACAGAGAGACAGAGAGACAGAGAGACAGAGAGACAGAGAGACAGAGAAACAGAGAGACAGAGAGACAGAGAGACAGAGAGACAGAGAGACAGAGAGACAGAGAGACAGAGAGACAGAGAGACAGAGAGACAGAGAGACAGAGAGACAGAGAGACAGAGAGACAGAGAGACAGAGAGACACAGAGACACAGAGACAGAGAGACAGAGAGACAGAGAGACAGAGAGACAGAGAGACAGAGAGAGAGAGAGAGAGAGACAGAGAGACAGAGAGACAAAGAGACACAGAGACAGAGAGAAAGAGACAGAAAAACAGAGAAACAGAGAGACAGAGAGACAGAGAGACAGAAGGACAGAGAGACAGAGAAACAGAGAAACAGAGAAACAGAGAGACAGAGAGACAGAGAGACAGAGAGACAGAGAGACACAGAGACACAGAGACAGAGAGACAGAGAGACAGAGAGACAGAGAGACAGAGAGACAGAGAGACAGAGAGAGAGACAGAGAGACAGAGAGACAGAGAGACACAGAGACAGAGAGAAAGAGACAGAAAAACAGAGAAACAGAGAGACAGAGAGACAGAGAGACAGAAGGATAGAGAGACAGAGAAACAGAGAAACAGAGAAACAGAGAGACAGAGAGACAGAGAGACAGAGAGACAGAGAAACAGAGAGACAGAGAGACAGAGAGACAGAGAGACAGAGAGACAGAGAGACAGAGAGACAGAGAGACAGAGAGACAGAGAGACAGAGAGACAGAGAGACAGAGAGACAGAGAGACAGAGAGACAGAGAGACAAAGAGACACAGAGACAGAGAGACAGAGAGACAGAGAGACAGAGAGACACAGAGACACAGAGACACAGAGACAGAGAGACAGAGAGACAGAGAGACAGAGAGACACAGAGACACAGAGACAGAGAGACAGAGAGACAGAGAGACAGAGAGACAGAGAGACAAAGAGACAGAGAGACAGAGAGACAGAGAGACAGAGAGACAGAGAGACAGAGAGACAGAGAGACAGAGAGAGAGAGAGAGAGACAGAGAGACAGAGAGACAGAGAGACAGAGAGACACAGAGACACAGAGACAGAGAGACACAGAGACAGAGAGACAGAGAGACAGAGAGACAGAGAGACAGAGAGGCAGAGAGAAAGAGACAGAAAAACAGAGAAACAGAGAGACAGAGAGACAGAGAGACAGAAGGACAGAGAGACAGAGACAGAAAAACAGAGAAACAGAGAAACAGAGAGACAGAGAGACAGAGAAACAGAGAGACAGAGAGGCAGAGAGAAATAGAGACAGAGACAGAAAAACAGAGAAACAGAGAAACAGAAAGACAGAGAGACAGAGAGACAGAGAGACAGAGAGACAGAGAGGCAGAGAGAAAGAGACAGAAAAACAGAGAAACAGAGAGACAGAGAGACAGAGAGACAGAGTAACAGAGAGGCAGAGAGAAAGAGACAGAAAAACAGAGAAACAGAGAGACAGAGAGACAGAGAAACAGAGAGACAGAGAGGCAGAGAGAAAGAGAGACAGAGACAGAAAAACAGAGAAACAGAGAAACAGAAAGACAGAGAGACAGAGAGACAGAGAGACAGAGAGACAGAGAGACAGAGAGACAGAGAGACAGAGAGACAGAGAGACAGAGAGACAGAGAGACAGAGAGACAGAGAGACAGAGTAACAGAGAGGCAGAGAGAAAGAGACAGAAAAACAGAGAAACAGAGAGACAGAGAGACAGAGAGACAGAGAGACAGAGAGGCAGAGAGAAAGAGACAGAAAAACAGAGAAACAGAGAAACAGAGAAACAGAGAGACAGAAAAACAGAGAAACAGAGAAACAGAGAGACAGAGAGACAGAGAGACAGAGAGACAGAGAGACAGAGAGACAGAGAGACAGAGAGACAGAGAGACAGAGAGACAGAGAGACAGAGAGACAGAGAGACAGAGAGACAGAGAGACAGAGAGACAGAGAGACAGAGAGACAGAGACAGAAAAACAGAGAAACAGAGAAACAGAAAGACAGAGAGACAGAGAGACACAGAGACACAGAAAAACAGAGAAACAGAAAAACAGAAAGACAGAGAGACACAGAGACACAGAGACACAGAGACACAGAGACACAGAGACAGAGAGACAGAGAGACAGAGAGACAGAGAGACAGAGAGACAAAGAGACAGAGAGACAGAGAGACAGAGAGACAGAGAGACAGAGAGACAGAGAGACAGAGAGACAGAGAGACAGAGAGACAGAGAGACAGAGAGACAGAGAGACAGAGAGACAGAGAGACACAGAGACACAGAGACACAGAGACAGAGAGACAGAGAGACAGAGAGACACAGAGACACAGAGACACAGAGACACAGAGACAGAGAGACAGAGAGACAGAGAGACAGAGAGACAGAGAGACAGAGAGACTGAGAGAGAGAGAGAGACAGAGAGACAGAGAGACAGAGAGACAGAGAGACAGAGAGACACAGAGACACAGAGACACAGAGACAGAGAGACAGAGAGACAGAGAGACACAGAGACACAGAGACACAGAGACACAGAGACAGAGAGACAGAGAGACAGAGAGACAGAGAGACAGAGAGACAGAGAGACTGAGAGAGAGAGAGAGACAGAGAGACAGAGAGACAGAGAGACACAGAGACAGAGAGACAGAGAGACAGAGAGACAGAGAGACAGAGAGACAGAGAGACAGAGAGACAGAGAGACAGAGAGGCAGAGAGAAAGAGACAGAAAAACAGAGAAACAGAGAGACAGAGAGACAGAGAGACAGAAGGACAGAGAGACAGAGACAGAAAAACAGAGAAACAGAGAAACAGAGAGACAGAGAGACAGAGAAACAGAGAGACAGAGAGGCAGAGAGAAAGAGAGACAGAGACAGAAAAACAGAGAAACAGAGAAACAGAAAGACAGAGAGACAGAGAGACAGAGAGACAGAGAGGCAGAGAGAAAGAGACAGAAAATCAGAGAAACAGAGAAACAGAGAAACAGAGAAACAGAGAGACAGAGAGACAGAGGGACAGAGAGACAGAGAGACAGAGAGACAGAGAGACAGAGAGACAGAGAGACAGAAAACAGAGAGACAGAGAGACAGAGAGGCAGAGAGAAAGAGACAGAAAAACAGAGAAACAGAGAGACAGAGAGACAGAGAGACAGAGAGGCAGAGAGAAAGAGACAGAAAAACAGAGAAACGGAGAAGCAAAGAAACAGAGAGACAGAGAGACAGAGAGACAGAGAGACAGAGGGACAGAGAGACAGAGAGACAGAGAGACAGAGAGACAGAGAGACAGAGAGACAGAAAACAGAGAAACAGAGAAACAGAGAGACACAGAGACAGAGAGACAGAGAGACAGAGAGGCAGAGAGAAAGAGACAGAAAAACAGAGAAACAGAGAGACAGAGAGACAGAGAGACAGAGAGACAGAGAGACAGAGAGACAGAGAGACAGAGAGACAGAGAGACAGAGAGACAGAGAGACAGAGAGACAGAGAGACAGAGAGACAGAGAGACAGAGAGACAGAGAGACACAGAGACACAGAGACAGAGAGACAGAGAGACAGAGAGACAGAGAGACAGAGAGACAGAGAGAGAGAGAGAGAGAGACAGAGAGACAGAGAGACAAAGAGACACAGAGACAGAGAGAAAGAGACAGAAAAACAGAGAAACAGAGAGACAGAGAGACAGAGAGACAGAAGGACAGAGAGACAGAGAAACAGAGAAACAGAGAAACAGAGAGACAGAGAGACAGAGAGACAGAGAGACAGAGAGACACAGAGACACAGAGACAGAGAGACAGAGAGACAGAGAGACAGAGAGACAGAGAGACAGAGAGACAGAGAGAGAGACAGAGAGACAGAGAGACAGAGAGACACAGAGACAGAGAGAAAGAGACAGAAAAACAGAGAAACAGAGAGACAGAGAGACAGAGAGACAGAAGGACAGAGAGACAGAGAAACAGAGAAACAGAGAAACAGAGAGACAGAGAGACAGAGAGACAGAGAGACAGAGAAACAGAGAGACAGAGAGACAGAGAGACAGAGAGACAGAGAGACAGAGAGACAGAGAGACAGAGAGACAGAGAGACAGAGAGACAGAGAGACAGAGAAACAGAGAGACAGAGAGACAGAGAGACAGAGAGACAGAGAGACAGAGAGACAAAGAGACACAGAGACAGAGAGACAGAGAGACAGAGAGACAGAGAGACACAGAGACACAGAGACACAGAGACAGAGAGACAGAGAGACAGAGAGACAGAGAGACAGAGAGACAAAGAGACAGAGAGACAGAGAGACAGAGAGACAGAGAGACAGAGAGACAGAGAGACAGAGAGACAGAGAGAGAGAGAGAGAGAGACAGAGAGACACAGAGACAGAGAGACACAGAGACACAGAGACAGAGAGACAGAGAGACAGAGAGACAGAGAGACAGAGAGACAGAGAGACAGAGAGGCAGAGAGAAAGAGACAGAAAAACAGAGAAACAGAGAAACAGAGAGACAGAGAGACAGAGAGACAGAGAGACAGAGAGACAGAGAGACAGAGAAACAGAGAGACAGAGAGACAGAGAGACAGAGAGACAGAGAGACAGAGAGACAGAGAGACAGAGAGACAGAGAGACAGAGAGACAGAGAGACAGAGAGACAGAGAGACAGAGAGACAGAGAGACAGAGAGACAGAGAGACACAGAGACACAGAGACAGAGAGACAGAGAGACAGAGAGACAGAGAGACAGAGAGACAGAGAGAGAGAGAGAGAGACAGAGAGACAGAGAGACAAAGAGACACAGAGACAGAGAGAAAGAGACAGAAAAACAGAGAAACAGAGAGACAGAGAGACAGAGAGACAGAAGGACAGAGAGACAGAGAAACAGAGAAACAGAGAAACAGAGAGACAGAGAGACAGAGAGACAGAGAGACAGAGAGACACAGAGACACAGAGACAGAGAGAAACAGAAAGACAGAGAGACAGAGAGACAGAGAGACAGAGAGACAGAGAGACAGAGAGACAGAGAGACAGAGAGACAGAGAGACAGAGAGACAGAGAGACAGAGAGACAGAGTAACAGAGAGGCAGAGAGAAAGAGACAGAAAAACAGAGAAACAGAGAGACAGAGAGACAGAGAGACAGAGAGACAGAGAGGCAGAGAGAAAGAGACAGAAAAACAGAGAAACAGAGAAACAGAGAAACAGAGAGACAGAAAAACAGAGAAACAGAGAAACAGAGAGACAGAGAGACAGAGAGACAGAGAGACAGAGAGACAGAGAGACAGAGAGACAGAGAGACAGAGAGACAGAGAGACAGAGAGACAGAGAGACAGAGAGACAGAGAGACAGAGAGACAGAGAGACAGAGAGACAGAGAGACAGAGAGACAGAGAGACAGAGACAGAAAAACAGAGAAACAGAGAAACAGAAAGACAGAGAGACAGAGAGACACAGAGACACAGAAAAACAGAGAAACAGAAAAACAGAAAGACAGAGAGACACAGAGACACAGAGACACAGAGACACAGAGACACAGAGACACAGAGACAGAGAGACAGAGAGACAGAGAGACAGAGAGACAAAGAGACAGAGAGACAGAGAGACAGAGAGACAGAGAGACAGAGAGACAGAGAGACAGAGAGACAGAGAGACAGAGAGACAGAGAGACAGAGAGACACAGAGACACAGAGACACAGAGACAGAGAGACAGAGAGACAGAGAGACACAGAGACACAGAGACACAGAGACACAGAGACAGAGAGACAGAGAGACAGAGAGACAGAGAGACAGAGAGACAGAGAGACTGAGAGAGAGAGAGAGACAGAGAGACAGAGAGACAGAGAGACAGAGAGACAGAGAGACACAGAGACACAGAGACACAGAGACAGAGAGACAGAGAGACAGAGAGACACAGAGACACAGAGACACAGAGACACAGAGACAGAGAGACAGAGAGACAGAGAGACAGAGAGACAGAGAGACAGAGAGACTGAGAGAGAGAGAGAGACAGAGAGACAGAGAGACAGAGAGACAGAGAGACAGAGAGACAGAGAGACAGAGAGACAGAGAGACAGAGAGACAGAGAGACAGAGAGACAGAGAGACAGAGAGGCAGAGAGAAAGAGACAGAAAAACAGAGAAACAGAGAGACAGAGAGACAGAGAGACAGAAGGACAGAGAGACAGAGACAGAAAAACAGAGAAACAGAGAAACAGAGAGACAGAGAGACAGAGAAACAGAGAGACAGAGAGGCAGAGAGAAAGAGAGACAGAGACAGAAAAACAGAGAAACAGAGAAACAGAAAGACAGAGAGACAGAGAGACAGAGAGACAGAGAGGCAGAGAGAAAGAGACAGAAAATCAGAGAAACAGAGAAACAGAGAAACAGAGAAACAGAGAGACAGAGAGACAGAGGGACAGAGAGACAGAGAGACAGAGAGACAGAGAGACAGAGAGACAGAGAGACAGAAAACAGAGAGACAGAGAGACAGAGAGGCAGAGAGAAAGAGACAGAAAAACAGAGAAACAGAGAGACAGAGAGACAGAGAGGCAGAGAGAAAGAGACAGAAAAACAGAGAAACGGAGAAGCAAAGAAACAGAGAGACAGAGAGACAGAGAGACAGAGAGACAGAGGGACAGAGAGACAGAGAGACAGAGAGACAGAGAGACAGAGAGACAGAGAGACAGAAAACAGAGAAACAGAGAAACAGAGAGACACAGAGACAGAGAGACAGAGAGACAGAGAGGCAGAGAGAAAGAGACAGAAAAACAGAGAAACAGAGAAACAGAAAAACAGAGAGACAGAGAGACAGAGAGACAGACAGACAGAGAGACAGAGAGACAGAGAGACAGAGAGACAGAAAGACAGAGAGACAGAGAGACAGAGAGACACAGAGACACAGAGACACAGAGACAGAGAGACAGAGAGACAGAGAGACACAGAGACACAGAGACACAGAGACACAGAGACAGAGAGACAGAGAGACAGAGAGACAGAGAGACAGAGAGACAGAGAGACAGAGAGACTGAGAGAGAGAGAGAGACAGAGAGACAGAGAGACAGAGAGACACAGAGACAGAGAGACAGAGAGACAGAGAGACAGAGAGACAGAGAGACAGAGAGACAGAGAGACAGAGAGACAGAGAGGCAGAGAGAAAGAGACAGAAAAACAGAGAAACAGAGAGACAGAGAGACTGAGAGAGAGAGAGAGACAGAGAGACAGAGAGACAGAGAGACACAGAGACAGAGAGACAGAGAGACAGAGAGACAGAGAGACAGAGAGACAGAGAGACAGAGAGACAGAGAGACAGAGAGGCAGAGAGAAAGAGACAGAAAAACAGAGAAACAGAGAGACAGAGAGACAGAGAGACAGAAGGACAGAGAGACAGAGACAGAAAAACAGAGAAACAGAGAAACAGAGAGACAGAGAGACAGAGAAACAGAGAGACAGAGAGGCAGAGAGAAAGAGAGACAGAGACAGAAAAACAGAGAAACAGAGAAACAGAAAGACAGAGAGACAGAGAGACAGAGAGACAGAGAGGCAGAGAGAAAGAGACAGAAAATCAGAGAAACAGAGAAACAGAGAAACAGAGAAACAGAGAGACAGAGAGACAGAGGGACAGAGAGACAGAGAGACAGAGAGACAGAGAGACAGAGAGACAGAGAGACAGAAAACAGAGAGACAGAGAGACAGAGAGGCAGAGAGAAAGAGACAGAAAAACAGAGAAACAGAGAGACAGAGAGACAGAGAGACAGAGAGGCAGAGAGAAAGAGACAGAAAAACAGAGAAACGGAGAAGCAAAGAAACAGAGAGACAGAGAGACAGAGAGACAGAGAGACAGAGGGACAGAGAGACAGAGAGACAGAGAGACAGAGAGACAGAGAGACAGAGAGACAGAAAACAGAGAAACAGAGAAACAGAGAGACACAGAGACAGAGAGACAGAGAGACAGAGAGGCAGAGAGAAAGAGACAGAAAAACAGAGAAACAGAGAAACAGAAAAACAGAGAGACAGAGAGACAGAGAGACAGACAGACAGAGAGACAGAGAGACAGAGAGACAGAGAGACAGAAAGACAGAGAGACAGAGAGACAGAGAGACAGAGAAACAGAGAGACAGAGAGACAGAGAAACAGAGAGACAGAGAGACAGAGAGACAGAGAGACAGAGAGACAGAGAGACAGAAAGACAGAGAGACAGAGAGACAGAGAGACAGAGAGACAGAGAGAGACAGAGAGAGACAGAGAGACAGAGAGACAGAGAGACAGAGAGACAGAGAGACAGAGAGACAGAGAGACAGAGAGACAGAGAGACACAGAGACACAGAGACACAGAGACAGAGAGACAGAGAGACAGAGAGACACAGAGACACAGAGACACAGAGACACAGAGACAGAGAGACAGAGAGACAGAGAGACAGAGAGACAGAGAGACAGAGAGACTGAGAGAGAGAGAGAGACAGAGAGACAGAGAGACAGAGAGACACAGAGACACAGAGACAGAGAGACAGAGAGACAGAGAGACAGAGAGACAGAGAGACAGAGAGACAGAGAGACAGAGAGACAGAGAGGCAGAGAGAAAGAGACAGAAAAACAGAGAAACAGAGAGACAGAGAGACAGAGAGACAGAAGGACAGAGAGACAGAGACAGAAAAACAGAGAAACAGAGAAACAGAGAGACAGAGAGACAGAGAAACAGAGAGACAGAGAGGCAGAGAGAAAGAGAGACAGAGACAGAAAAACAGAGAAACAGAGAAACAGAAAGACAGAGAGACAGAGAGACAGAGAGACAGAGAGGCAGAGAGAAAGAGACAGAAAATCAGAGAAACAGAGAAACAGAGAAACAGAGAAACAGAGAGACAGAGAGACAGAGGGACAGAGAGACAGAGAGACAGAGAGACAGAGAGACAGAGAGACAGAGAGACAGAAAACAGAGAGACAGAGAGACAGAGAGGCAGAGAGAAAGAGACAGAAAAACAGAGAAACAGAGAGACAGAGAGACAGAGAGACAGAGAGGCAGAGAGAAAGAGACAGAAAAACAGAGAAACGGAGAAGCAAAGAAACAGAGAGACAGAGAGACAGAGAGACAGAGAGACAGAGGGACAGAGAGACAGAGAGACAGAGAGACAGAGAGACAGAGAGACAGAGAGACAGAAAACAGAGAAACAGAGAAACAGAGAGACACAGAGACAGAGAGACAGAGAGACAGAGAGGCAGAGAGAAAGAGACAGAAAAACAGAGAAACAGAGAAACAGAAAAACAGAGAGACAGAGAGACAGAGAGACAGACAGACAGAGAGACAGAGAGACAGAGAGACAGAGAGACAGAAAGACAGAGAGACAGAGAGACAGAGAGACAGAGAAACAGAGAGACAGAGAGACAGAGAAACAGAGAGACAGAGAGACAGAGAGACAGAGAGACAGAGAGACAGAGAGACAGAAAGACAGAGAGACAGAGAGACAGAGAGACAGAGAGACAGAGAGACAGAAAGACAGAGAGACAGAGAGACAGAGAGACAGAGACAGAAAAACAGAGAAACAGAGAAACAGAGAGACAGAGAGACAGAGAGACAGAGAGACAGAGAGGCAGAGAGAAAGAGAGACAGAGACAGAAAAACAGAGAAACAGAGAAACAGAAAGACAGAGAGACAGAGAGACAGAGAGACAGAGGCAGAGAGAAAGAGACAGAAAAACAGAGAAACAGAGAAACAAAGAAACAGAGAGACAGAGAGACAGAGAGACAGAGAGGCAGAGAGAAAGAGACAGAAAAACAGAGAAACAGAGAAACAGAGAAACAGAGAGACAGAAAAACAGAGAAACAGAGAGACAGAGAGACAGAGAGACAGAGAGACAGAGAGACAGAGAGACTGAGAGAGAGAGAGAGACAGAGAGACAGAGAGACAGAGAGACACAGAGACAGAGAGACAGAGAGACAGAGAGACAGAGAGACAGAGAGACAGAGAGACAGAGAGAAAGAGACAGAAAAACAGAGAAACAGAGAAACAGAAAAACAGAGAGACAGAGAGACAGAGAGACAGACAGACAGAGAGACAGAGAGACAGAGAGACAGAGAGACAGAAAGACAGAGAGACAGAGAGACAGAGAGACAGAGAAACAGAGAGACAGAGAGACAGAGAAACAGAGAGACAGAGAGACAGAGAGACAGAGAGACAGAGAGACAGAGAGACAGAAAGACAGAGAGACAGAGAGACAGAGAGACAGAGAGACAGAGAGACAGAGAGACAGAGAGACAGAGAGACAGAGAGACAGAGAGACAGAAAACAGAGAAACAGAGAAACAGAGAGACACAGAGACAGAGAGACAGAGAGACAGAGAGGCAGAGAGAAAGAGACAGAAAAACAGAGAAACAGAGAAACAGAAAAACAGAGAGACAGAGAGACAGAGAGACAGACAGACAGAGAGACAGAGAGACAGAGAGACAGAGAGACAGAAAGACAGAGAGACAGAGAGACAGAGAGACAGAGAAACAGAGAGACAGAGAGACAGAGAAACAGAGAGACAGAGAGACAGAGAGACAGAGAGACAGAGAGACAGAGAGACAGAAAGACAGAGAGACAGAGAGACAGAGAGACAGAGAGACAGAGAGACAGAAAGACAGAGAGACAGAGAGACAGAGAGACAGAGACAGAAAAACAGAGAAACAGAGAGACAGAGAGACAGAGAGACAGAGAGACAGAGAGGCAGAGAGAAAGAGAGACAGAGACAGAAAAACAGAGAAACAGAGAAACAGAAAGACAGAGAGACAGAGAGACAGAGAGACAGAGGCAGAGAGAAAGAGACAGAAAAACAGAGAAACAGAGAAACAAAGAAACAGAGAAACAGAGAGACAGAGAGACAGAGAGACAGAGAGACAGAGAAACAGAGAGACAGAGAGACAGAGAGACAGAGAGACAGAGAGACAGAGAGACAGAGAGACAGAGAGACAGAGAGACAGAGAGACAGAGAGACAGAGTAACAGAGAGGCAGAGAGAAAGAGACAGAAAAACAGAGAAACAGAGAGACAGAGAGACAGAGAGACAGAGAGACAGAGAGACAGAGAGGCAGAGAGAAAGAGACAGAAAAACAGAGAAACAGAGAAACAGAGAAACAGAGAGACAGAAAAACAGAGAAACAGAGAGACAGAGAGACAGAGAGACAGAGAGACAGAGAGACAGAGAGACTGAGAGAGAGAGAGAGACAGAGAGACAGAGAGACAGAGAGACACAGAGACAGAGAGACAGAGAGACAGAGAGACAGAGAGACAGAGAGACAGAGAGACAGAGAGACAGAGAGACAGAGAGGCAGAGAGAAAGAGACAGAAAAACAGAGAAACAGAGAGACAGAGAGACAGAGAGACAGAAGGACAGAGAGACAGAGACAGAAAAACAGAGAAACAGAGAAACAGAGAGACAGAGAGACAGAGAAACAGAGAGACAGAGAGGCAGAGAGAAAGAGAGACAGAGACAGAAAAACAGAGAAACAGAGAAACAGAAAGACAGAGAGACAGAGAGACAGAGAGACAGAGAGGCAGAGAGAAAGAGACAGAAAATCAGAGAAACAGAGAAACAGAGAAACAGAGAAACAGAGAGACAGAGAGACAGAGGGACAGAGAGACAGAGAGACAGAGAGACAGAGAGACAGAGAGACAGAGAGACAGAAAACAGAGAGACAGAGAGACAGAGAGGCAGAGAGAAAGAGACAGAAAAACAGAGAAACAGAGAGACAGAGAGACAGAGAGACAGAGAGGCAGAGAGAAAGAGACAGAAAAACAGAGAAACGGAGAAGCAAAGAAACAGAGAGACAGAGAGACAGAGAGACAGAGAGACAGAGGGACAGAGAGACAGAGAGACAGAGAGACAGAGAGACAGAGAGACAGAGAGACAGAAAACAGAGAAACAGAGAAACAGAGAGACACAGAGACAGAGAGACAGAGAGACAGAGAGGCAGAGAGAAAGAGACAGAAAAACAGAGAAACAGAGAAACAGAAAAACAGAGAGACATAGAGACAGAGAGACAGACAGACAGAGAGACAGAGAGACAGAGAGACAGAGAGACAGAAAGACAGAGAGACAGAGAGACAGAGAGACAGAGAAACAGAGAGACAGAGAGACAGAGAAACAGAGAGACAGAGAGACAGAGAGACAGAGAGACACAGAGACACAGAGACACAGAGACAGAGAGACAGAGAGACAGAGAGACACAGAGACACAGAGACACAGAGACACAGAGACAGAGAGACAGAGAGACAGAGAGACAGAGAGACAGAGAGACAGAGAGACTGAGAGAGAGAGAGAGACAGAGAGACAGAGAGACAGAGAGACACAGAGACAGAGAGACAGAGAGACAGAGAGACAGAGAGACAGAGAGACAGAGAGACAGAGAGACAGAGAGGCAGAGAGAAAGAGACAGAAAAACAGAGAAACAGAGAGACAGAGAGACAGAGAGACAGAAGGACAGAGAGACAGAGACAGAAAAACAGAGAAACAGAGAAACAGAGAGACAGAGAGACAGAGAAACAGAGAGACAGAGAGGCAGAGAGAAAGAGAGACAGAGACAGAAAAACAGAGAAACAGAGAAACAGAAAGACAGAGAGACAGAGAGACAGAGAGACAGAGAGGCAGAGAGAAAGAGACAGAAAATCAGAGAAACAGAGAAACAGAGAAACAGAGAAACAGAGAGACAGAGAGACAGAGGGACAGAGAGACAGAGAGACAGAGAGACAGAGAGACAGAGAGACAGAGAGACAGAAAACAGAGAGACAGAGAGACAGAGAGGCAGAGAGAAAGAGACAGAAAAACAGAGAAACAGAGAGACAGAGAGACAGAGAGACAGAGAGGCAGAGAGAAAGAGACAGAAAAACAGAGAAACGGAGAAGCAAAGAAACAGAGAGACAGAGAGACAGAGAGACAGAGAGACAGAGGGACAGAGAGACAGAGAGACAGAGAGACAGAGAGACAGAGAGACAGAGAGACAGAAAACAGAGAAACAGAGAAACAGAGAGACACAGAGACAGAGAGACAGAGAGACAGAGAGGCAGAGAGAAAGAGACAGAAAAACAGAGAAACAGAGAAACAGAAAAACAGAGAGACAGAGAGACAGAGAGACAGACAGACAGAGAGACAGAGAGACAGAGAGACAGAGAGACAGAAAGACAGAGAGACAGAGAGACAGAGAGACAGAGAAACAGAGAGACAGAGAGACAGAGAAACAGAGAGACAGAGAGACAGAGAGACAGAGAGACAGAGAGACAGAGAGACAGAAAGACAGAGAGACAGAGAGACAGAGAGACAGAGAGACAGAGAGACAGAAAGACAGAGAGACAGAGAGACAGAGAGACAGAGAGACAGAGAGACAGAGACAGAAAAACAGAGAAACAGAGAAACAGAGAGACAGAGAGACAGAGAGACAGAGAGACAGAGAGGCAGAGAGAAAGAGAGACAGAGACAGAAAAACAGAGAAACAGAGAAACAGAAAGACAGAGAGACAGAGAGACAGAGAGACAGAGGCAGAGAGAAAGAGACAGAAAAACAGAGAAACAGAGAAACAAAGAAACAGAGAAACAGAGAGACAGAGAGACAGAGAGACAGAGAGACAGAGAAACAGAGAGACAGAGAGACAGAGAGACAGAGAGACAGAGAGACAGAGAGACAGAGAGACAGAGAGACAGAGAGACAGAGAGACAGAGAGACAGAGAGACAGAGAGACAGAGAGACAGAAAACAGAGAAACAGAGAAACAGAGAGACACAGAGACAGAGAGACAGAGAGACAGAGAGGCAGAGAGAAAGAGACAGAAAAACAGAGAAACAGAGAAACAGAAAAACAGAGAGACAGAGAGACAGAGAGACAGACAGACAGAGAGACAGAGAGACAGAGAGACAGAGAGACAGAAAGACAGAGAGACAGAGAGACAGAGAGACAGAGAAACAGAGAGACAGAGAGACAGAGAAACAGAGAGACAGAGAGACAGAGAGACAGAGAGACAGAGAGACAGAGAGACAGAAAGACAGAGAGACAGAGAGACAGAGAGACAGAGAGACAGAGAGACAGAAAGACAGAGAGACAGAGAGACAGAGAGACAGAGAGACAGAGAGACAGAGACAGAAAAACAGAGAAACAGAGAAACAGAGAGACAGAGAGACAGAGAGACAGAGAGACAGAGAGGCAGAGAGAAAGAGAGACAGAGACAGAAAAACAGAGAAACAGAGAAACAGAAAGACAGAGAGACAGAGAGACAGAGAGACAGAGGCAGAGAGAAAGAGACAGAAAAACAGAGAAACAGAGAAACAAAGAAACAGAGAAACAGAGAGACAGAGAGACAGAGAGACAGAGAGACAGAGAAACAGAGAGACAGAGAGACAGAGAGACAGAGAGACAGAGAGACAGAGAGACAGAGAGACAGAGAGACAGAGAGACAGAGAGACAGAGAGACAGAGAGACAGAGAGACAGAGAGACAGAGAGACAGAGTAACAGAGAGGCAGAGAGAAAGAGACAGAAAAACAGAGAAACAGAGAGACAGAGAGACAGAGAGACAGAGAGACAGAGAGACAGAGAGGCAGAGAGAAAGAGACAGAAAAACAGAGAAACAGAGAAACAGAGAAACAGAGAGACAGAAAAACAGAGAAACAGAGAAACAGAGAGACAGAGAGACAGGAGACAGAGAGACAGAGAGACAGAGAGACAGAGAGACAGAGAGACAGAGAGACAGAGAGACAGAGAGACAGAGAGACAGAGAGACAGAGAGACAGAGAGACAAAGAGACAGAGAGACAGAGAGACAGAGAGACAGAGAGACACAGAGACACAGAGACACAGAGACACAGAGACAGAGAGACAGAGAGACAGAGAGACAGAGAGACACAGAGACACAGAGACACAGAGACAGAGAGACACAGAGACAGAGAGACAGAGAGACAGAGAGACAGAGAGACAAAGAGACAGAGAGAGAGAGAGACAGAGAGACAGAGAGACAGAGAGACACAGAGACAGAGAGACAGAGAGACAGAGAGACAGAGAGACAGAGAGACAGAGAGACAGAGAGACAGAGAGGCAGAGAGAAAGAGACAGAAAAACAGAGAAACAGAGAGACAGAGAGAAAGAGACAGAAAAACAGAGAAACGGAGAAGCAAAGAAACAGAGAGACAGAGAGACAGAGAGACAGAGAGACAGAGGGACAGAGAGACAGAGAGACAGAGAGACAGAGAGACAGAGAGACAGAGAGACAGAAAACAGAGAAACAGAGAAACAGAGAGACACAGAGACAGAGAGACAGAGAGACAGAGAGACAGAGAGACAGAGAGACAGAGAGACAGAGAGACAGAGAGGCAGAGAGAAAGAGACAGAAAAACAGAGAAACGGAGAAGCAAAGAAACAGAGAGACAGAGAGACAGAGAGACAGAGAGACAGAGGGACAGAGAGACAGAGAGACAGAGAGACAGAGAGACAGAGAGACAGAGAGACAGAAAACAGAGAAACAGAGAAACAGAGAGACAGAGAGACAGAGAGACAGAGAGACAGAGAGACAGAGAGACAGAAAGACAGAGAGACAGAGAGACAGAGAGACAGAGAGACAGAGAGACAGAGAGAGAGACAGAGAGACAGAGAGACAGAGAGACAGAGAGACAGAAAGACAGAGAGACAGAGAGACAGAGAGACAGAGAGACAGAGAGACAGAGAGACAGAGAGACAGAGAGACAGAGAGACAGAGAGACAGAGACAGAAAAACAGAGAAACAGAGAAACAGAGAGACAGAGAGACAGAGAGACAGAGAGACAGAGAGGCAGAGAGAAAGAGACAGAAAAACAGAGAAACAGAGAAACAGAGAAACAGAGAGACAGAAAACAGAGAAACAGAGAAACAGAGAGACACAGAGACAGAGAGACAGAGAGACAGAGAGGCAGAGAGAAAGAGACAGAAAAACAGAGAAACAGAGAAACAGAGAGACAGAGAGACAGAGAGACAGAGAGACAGAGAGACAGAGAGACAGAAAGACAGAGAGACAGAGAGACAGAGAGACAGAGAGACAGAGAGACAGAGAGACAGAGAGAGAGACAGAGAGACAGAGAGACAGAGAGACAGAGAGACAGAAAGACAGAGAGACAGAGAGACAGAGAGACAGAGAGACAGAGAGACAGAGAGACAGAAAGACAGAGAGACAGAGAGACAGAGAGACAGAGAGACAGAGAGACAGAGAGACAGAGAGACAGAGAGACAGAGAGACAGAGAGACAGAGAGACAGAGAGACAGAGAGACAGAGAGACAGAGAGACAGAGAGACAGAGAGACAGAGAGACAGAGAGACAGAGAGACAGAGAGACAGAGAAACAGAGAAACAGAGAGACAGAAAAACAGAGAAACAGAGAAACAGAGAGACAGAGAGACAGGAGACAGAGAGCCAGAGAGAGAGAGAGACAGAGAGGCAGAGAGAAAGAGACAGAAAAACAGAGAAACAGAGAAACAGAGAAACAGAGAGACAGAAAAACAGAGAAACAGAGAAACAGAGAGACAGAGAGACAGAGAGACAGAGAGACAGAGAAACAGAGAAACAGAGAGACAGAAAAACAGAGAAACAGAGAAACAGAGAGACAGAGAGACAGGAGACAGAGAGCCAGAGAGACAGAGAGACAGAGAGGCAGAGAGAAAGAGACAGAAAAACAGAGAAACAGAGAAACAGAGAAACAGAGAGACAGAAAAACAGAGAAACAGAGAAACAGAGAGACAGAGAGACAGGAGACAGAGAGACAGAGAGACAGAGAGACAGAGAGACAGAGAGACAGAGAGACAGAGAGACAGAGAGACAGAGAGACAGAGAGACAGAGAGACAGAGAGACAGAGAGACAGAGAGACAGAGAGACAGAGAGACAGAGAGACAGAGAGACAGAGAGACAGAGAGACAGAGAGACAGAGAGACAGAGAGACAGAGAGACACAGAGACACAGAGACACAGAGACAGAGAGACATAGAGACAGAGAGACAGAGAGACACAGAGACACAGAGACACAGAGACAGAGAGACACAGAGACAGAGAGACAGAGAGACAGAGAGACAGAGAGACAGAGAGAGAGAGAGAGACAGAGAGACAGAGAGACAGAGAGACACAGAGACAGAGAGACAGAGAGACAGAGAGACAGAGAGACAGAGAGACACAGAGACAGAGAGGCAGAGAGAAAGAGACAGAAAAACAGAGAAACAGAGAGACAGAGAGAAAGAGACAGAAAAACAGAGAAACGGAGAAGCAAAGAAACAGAGAGACAGAGAGACAGAGAGACAGAGAGACAGAGGGACAGAGAGACAGAGAGACAGAGAGACAGAGAGACAGAGAGACAGAGAGACAGAAAGACAGAAAACAGAGAAACAGAGAAACAGAGAGACACAGAGACAGAGAGACAGAGAGACAGAGAGGCAGAGAGAAAGAGACAGAAAAACAGAGAAACAGAGAAACAGAGAAACAGAAAGACAGAGAGACAGAGAGACAGAGAGACAGAGAGTCAGAGAGACAGAGAGACAGAGAGACAGAAAGACAGAGAGACAGAGAGACAGAGAGACAGAGAAACAGAGAGACAGAGAGACAGAGAAACAGAGAGACAGAGAGACAGAGAGACAGAGAGACAGAGAGGCAGAGAGAAAGAGAGACAGAGACAGAAAAACAGAGAAACAGAGAAACAGAAAGACAGAGAGACAGAGAGACAGAGAGACAGAGAGGCAGAGAGAAAGAGACAGAAAAACAGAGAAACAGAGAAACAGAGAAACAGAGAAACAGAGAGACAGAGAGACAGAGAGACAGAGAGACAGAGAGACAGAGAGACAGAGAGACAGAGAGACAGAAAGACAGAGAGACAGAGAGACAGAGAAACAGAGAGACAGAGAAACAGAGAAACAGAGAGACAGAGAGACAGAGAGACAGAGAGACAGAGAGACAGAGAGACAGAAAGACAGAGAGACAGAGAGACAGAGAGACAGAGAGACAGAGAGACAGAGAGACAGAGAGATAGAGAGACAGAGAGACAGAGAGACAGAGACAGAAAAACAGAGAAACAGAGAAACAGAGAGACAGAGAGACAGAGAGACAGAGAGGCAGAGAGAAAGAGAGACAGAGACAGAAAAACAGAGAAACAGAGAAACAGAAAGACAGAGAGACAGAGAGACAGAGAGACAGAGAGGCAGAGAGAAAGAGACAGAAAAACAAAGAAACAGAGAAACAGAGAAACAGAGAGACAGAGAGACAGAGAGACAGAGAGACAGAGAAACAGAGAGACAGAGAGACAGAGGGACAGAGAGACAGAGAGACAGAGAGACAGAGAGACAGAGAGACAGAGAGACAGAAAGACAGAAAACAGAGAAACAGAGAAACAGAGAGACACAGAGACAGAGAGACAGAGAGACAGAGAGGCAGAGAGAAAGAGACAGAAAAACAGAGAAACAGAGAAACAGAGAAACAGAAAGACAGAGAGACAGAGAGACAGAGAGACAGAGAGTCAGAGAGACAGAGAGACAGAGAGACAGAAAGACAGAGAGACAGAGAGACAGAGAGACAGAGAAACAGAGAGACAGAGAGACAGAGAAACAGAGAGACAGAGAGACAGAGAGACAGAGAGACAGAGAGGCAGAGAGAAAGAGAGACAGAGACAGAAAAACAGAGAAACAGAGAAACAGAAAGACAGAGAGACAGAGAGACAGAGAGACAGAGAGGCAGAGAGAAAGAGACAGAAAAACAGAGAAACAGAGAAACAGAGAAACAGAGAAACAGAGAGACAGAGAGACAGAGAGACAGAGAGACAGAGAGACAGAGAGACAGAGAGGCAGAGAGAAAGAGACAGAAAAACAGAGAAACAGAGAAACAGAGAAACAGAGAAACAGAGAGACAGAGAGACAGAGAGACAGAGAGACAGAGAGACAGAGAGACAGAGAGACAGAGAGACAGAAAGACAGAGAGACAGAGAGACAGAGAAACAGAGAGACAGAGAAACAGAGAAACAGAGAGACAGAGAGACAGAGAGACAGAGAGACAGAGAGACAGAGAGACAGAAAGACAGAGAGACAGAGAGACAGAGAGACAGAGAGACAGAGAGACAGAGAGACAGAGAGATAGAGAGACAGAGAGACAGAGAGACAGAGACAGAAAAACAGAGAAACAGAGAAACAGAGAGACAGAGAGACAGAGAGACAGAGAGACAGAGAAACAGAGAGACAGAGAGACAGAGAGACAGAGGGACAGAGAGACAGAGAGACAGAGAGACAGAGAGACAGAGAGACAGAGAGACAGAAAGACAGAGAGACAGAGAGACAGAGAGACAGAGTAACAGAGAGGCAGAGAGAAAAAGACAGAAAAAACAGAGAAACAGAGAGACAGAGAGACAGAGAGACAGAGAGACAGAGAGGCAGAGAGAAAGAGACAGAAAAACAGAGAAACAGAGAAACAGAGAAACAGAGAGGCAGAGAGAAAAAGACAGAAAAAACAGAGAAACAGAGAGACAGAGAGACAGAGAGACAGAGAGACAGAGAGACAGAGAGACAGAGAGACAGAGAGACAGAGAGACAGAGAGACAGAGAGACAGAGAGACAGAGAGACAGAGAGACAGAGAGACAGAGAGACAGAGAGACAGAGAGACAGAGAGACAGAGAGACAGAGAGACAAAGAGACACAGAGACAGAGAGACAGAGAGACACAGAGACACAGAGACACAGAGACACAGAGACACAGAGACAGAGAGACAGAGAGACAGAGAGACAGAGAGACAGAGAGACAGAGAGACAGAGAGACAGAGAGAGAGAGAGAGAGACAGAGAGACAGAGAGACAGAGAGACACAGAGACAGAGAGACAGAGAGACAGAGAGACAGAGAGACAGAGAGACAGAGAGACAGAGAGACAGAGAGACAGAGAGGCAGAGAGAAAGAGACAGAAAAACAGAGAAACAGAGAGACAGAGAGAAAGAGACAGAAAAACAGAGAAACGGAGAAGCAAAGAAACAGAGAGACAGAGAGACAGAGAGACAGAGAGACAGAGAGACAGAGAGACAGAGAGACAGAGAGACAGAGGGACAGAGAGACAGAGAGACAGAGAGACAGAGAGACAGAGAGACAGAAAACAGAGAAACAGAGAGACAGAGAGGCAGAGAGAAAGAGACAGAAAAACAGAGAAACAGAGAAACAGAGAAACAGAAAGACAGAGAAACAGAGAAACAGAGAAACAGAGAGACAGAGAGACAGAGAGACAGAGAGACAGAAAGACAGAGAGACAGAGAGACAGAGAGACAGAGAAACAGAGAGACAGAGAGACAGAGAAACAGAGAGACAGAGAGACAGAGAGACAGAGAGACAGAGAGACAGAGAGACAGAAAGACAGAGAGACAGAGAGACAGAGAGACAGAGAGACAGAGAGACAGAGAGACACAGAGACACAGAGACACAGAGACACAGAGACAGAGAGACACAGAGACAGAGAGACAGAGAGACAGAGAGACAGAGAGACAGAGAGAGAGAGAGAGACAGAGAGACAGAGAGACAGAGAGACACAGAGACAGAGAGACAGAGAGACAGAAAGACAGAGAGACAGAGAGACAGAGAGACAGAGAGACAGAGAGGCAGAGAGAAAGAGACAGAAAAACAGAGAAACAGAGAGACAGAGAGAAAGAGACAGAAAAACAGAGAAACGGAGAAGGAAAGAAACAGAGAGACAGAGAGACAGAGAGACAGAGGGACAGAGAGACAGAAAGACAGAGAGACAGAGAGACAGAGAGACAGAGAGACAGAAAACAGAGAAACAGAGAAACAGAGAGACACAGAGACAGAGAGACAGAGAGACAGAGAGGCAGAGAGAAAGAGACAGAAAAACAGAGAAACAGAGAAACAGAGAAACAGAAAGACAGAGAGACAGAGAGACAGAGAGACAGAGAGACAGAGAGACAGAGAGACAGAGAGACAGAAAGACAGAGAGACAGAGAGACAGAGAGACAGAAAAACAGAGAGACAGAGAGACAGAGAAACAGAGAGACAGAGAGACAGAGAGACAGAGAGACAGAGAGACAGAGAGACAGAAAGACAGAGAGACAGAGAGACAGAGAGACAGAGAGACAGAGAGACAGAGAGACAGAGAGACAGAGAGACAGAGAGACAGAGAGACAGAGACAGAAAAACAGAGAAACAGAGAAACAGAGAGACAGAGAGACAGAGAGACAGAGAGACAGAGAGGCAGAGAGAAAGAGAGACAGAGACAGAAAAACAGAGAAACAGAGAAACAGAAAGACAGAGAGACAGAGAGACAGAGAGACAGAGAGGCAGAGAAAAAGAGACAGAAAAACAGAGAAACAGAGAAACAGAGAAACAGAGAAACAGAGAGACAGAGAGACAGAGAGACAGAGAGACAGAGAGACAGAGAGACAGAGAGACAGAGAGACAGAAAGACAGAGAGACAGAGAGACAGAGAGACAGAGAAACAGAGAGACAGAGAAACAGAGAAACAGAGAGACAGAGAGACAGAGAGACAGAGAGACAGAGAGACAGAGAGACAGAAAGACAGAGAGACAGAGAGACAGAGAGACAGAGAGACAGAGAGACAGAGAGACAGAGAGACAGAGAGACAGAGAGACAGAGAGACAGAGACAGAAAAACAGAGAAACAGAGAAACAGAGAGACAGAGAGACAGAGAGACAGAGAGGCAGAGAGAAAGAGAGACAGAGACAGAAAAACAGAGAAACAGAGAAACAGAAAGACAGAGAGACAGAGAGACAGAGAGACAGAGAGGCAGAGAGAAAGAGACAGAAAAACAGAGAAACAGAGAAACAGAGAAACAGAGAGACAGAGAGACAGAGAGACAGAGAGACAGAGAGACAGAGAGACAGAGAGACAGAGAGACAGAGAGGCAGAGAGAAAGAGACAGAAAAACAGAGAAACAGAGAGACAGAGAGACAGAGAGACAGAAGGACAGAGAGACAGAGACAGAAAAACAGAGAAACAGAGAAACAGAGAGACAGAGAGACAGAGAAACAGAGGGACAGAGAGGCAGAGAGAAAGAGAGACAGAGACAGAAAAACAGAGAAACAGAGAAACAGAAAGACAGAGAGACAGAGAGACAGAGAGACAGAGAGACAGAGAGACAGAGAGACAGAGTAACAGAGAGGCAGAGAGAAAGAGACAGAAAAACAGAGAAACAGAGAGACAGAGAGACAGAGAGACAGAGAGACAGAAGGACAGAGAGACAGAGACAGAAAAACAGAGAAACAGAGAAACAGAGAGACAGAGAGACAGAGAAACAGAGGGACAGAGAGGCAGAGAGAAAGAGAGACAGAGACAGAAAAACAGAGAAACAGAGAAACAGAAAGACAGAGAGACAGAGAGACAGAGAGACAGAGAGACAGAGAGACAGAGAGACAGAGTAACAGAGAGGCAGAGAGAAAGAGACAGAAAAACAGAGAAACAGAGAGACAGAGAGACAGAGAGACAGAGAGACAGAGAGGCAGAGAGAAAGAGACAAAAAAACAGAGAAACAGAGAAACAGAGAAACAGAGAGACAGAAAAACAGAGAAACAGAGAAACAGAGAGACAGAGAGACAGAGAGACAGAGAGACAGAGAGACAGAGAGACAGAGAGACAGAGAGACAGAGAGACAGAGAGACAGAGAGACAGAGAGACAGAGAGACACAGAGACACAGAGACACGGAGACAGAGAGACAGAGAGACAGAGAGACAGAGAGACAGAGAGACAGAGAGACAGAGAGAGAGAGAGAGAGAGAGACAGAGAGACAGAGAGACAGAGAGACACAGAGACAGAGAGACAGAGAGACAGAGAGACAGAGAGACAGAGAGACAGAGAGACAGAGAGACAGAGAGACAGAGAGACAGAGAGACAGAGAGACAGAGAGACACAGAGACAGAGAGACAGAGAGACAGAGAGACAGAGAGACACAGAGACACAGAGACACAGAGACAGAGAGACAGAGAGACAGAGAGACAGAGAGACAGAGAGACAAAGAGACAGAGAGACAGAGAGACAGAGAGACAGAGAGACAGAGAGACAGAGAGACAGAGAGACAGAGAGACTGAGAGAGAGAGAGAGAGACAGAGAGACAGAGAGACAGAGAGACACAGAGACAGAGAGACAGAAGGACAGAGAGACAGAGACAGAAAAACAGAGAAACAGAGAAACAGAGAGACAGAGAGACAGAGAAACAGAGGGACAGAGAGGCAGAGAGAAAGAGAGACAGAGACAGAAAAACAGAGAAACAGAGAAACAGAAAGACAGAGAGACAGAGAGACAGAGAGACAGAGAGACAGAGAGACAGAGAGACAGAGTAACAGAGAGGCAGAGAGAAAGAGACAGAAAAACAGAGAAACAGAGAGACAGAGAGACAGAGAGACAGAGAGACAGAGAGGCAGAGAGAAAGAGACAAAAAAACAGAGAAACAGAGAAACAGAGAAACAGAGAGACAGAAAAACAGAGAAACAGAGAAACAGAGAGACAGAGAGACAGAGAGACAGAGAGACAGAGAGACAGAGAGACAGAGAGACAGAGAGACAGAGAGACAGAGAGACAGAGAGACAGAGAGACAGAGAGACACAGAGACACAGAGACACGGAGACAGAGAGACAGAGAGACAGAGAGACAGAGAGACAGAGAGACAGAGAGAGAGAGAGAGAGAGAGACAGAGAGACAGAGAGACACAGAGACACAGAGACAGAGAGACAGAGAGACAGAGAGACAGAGAGACAGAGAGACAGAGAGACAGAGAGACAGAGAGACAGAGAGACAGAGAGACAGAGAGACAGAGAGACACAGAGACAGAGAGACAGAGAGACAGAGAGACAGAGAGACACAGAGACACAGAGACACAGAGACAGAGAGACAGAGAGACAGAGAGACAGAGAGACAGAGAGACAAAGAGACAGAGAGACAGAGAGACAGAGAGACAGAGAGACAGAGAGACAGAGAGACAGAGAGACAGAGAGACTGAGAGAGAGAGAGAGAGACAGAGAGACAGAGAGACAGAGAGACACAGAGACAGAGAGACAGAGAGACAGAGAGACAGAGAGACAGAGAGACAGAGAGACAGAGAGACAGAGAGACAGAGAGGCAAAGAGACAGAGAAACAGAGAGACAGAGAGGCAGAGAGAAAGAGAGACAGAGACAGAAAAACAGAGAAACAGAGAAACAGAAAGACAGAGAGACAGAGAGACAGAGAGACAGAGAGGCAGAGAGAAAGAGACAGAAAATCAGAGAAACAGAGAAACAGAGAAACAGAGAAACAGAGAGACAGAGAGACAGAGGGACAGAGAGACAGAGAGACAGAGAGACAGAGAGACAGAGAGACAGAGAGACAGAAAACAGAGAAACAGAGAAACAGAGAGACACAGAGACAGAGAGACAGAGAGACAGAGAGGCAGAGAGAAAGAGACAGAAAAACAGAGAAACGGAGAAGCAAAGAAACAGAGAGACAGAGAGACAGAGAGACAGAGAGACAGAGGGACAGAGAGACAGAGAGACAGAGAGACAGAGAAACAGAGAGACAGAGAGACAGAGAGACAGAGAGACAGAAGGACAGAGAGACAGAGACAGAAAAACAGAGAAACAGAGAAACAGAGAGACAGAGAGACAGAGAAACAGAGGGACAGAGAGGCAGAGAGAAAGAGAGACAGAGACAGAAAAACAGAGAAACAGAGAAACAGAAAGACAGAGAGACAGAGAGACAGAGAGACAGAGAGACAGAGAGACAGAGAGACAGAGTAACAGAGAGGCAGAGAGAAAGAGACAGAAAAACAGAGAAACAGAGAGACTGAGAGACAGAGAGACAGAGAGACAGAGAGGCAGAGAGAAAGAGACAAAAAAACAGAGAAACAGAGAAACAGAGAAACAGAGAGACAGAAAAACAGAGAAACAGAGAAACAGAGAGACAGAGAGACAGAGAGACAGAGAGACAGAGAGACAGAGAGACAGAGAGACAGAGAGACAGAGAGACAGAGAGACAGAGAGACAGAGAGACACAGAGACACAGAGACACAGAGACACGGAGACAGAGAGACAGAGAGACAGAGAGACAGAGAGACAGAGAGACAGAGAGAGAGAGAGAGAGAGACAGAGAGACAGAGAGACAGAGAGACACAGAGACAGAGAGACAGAGAGACAGAGAGACAGAGAGACAGAGAGACAGAGAGACAGAGAGACAGAGAGACAGAGAGACAGAGAGACAGAGAGACAGAGAGACACAGAGACAGAGAGACAGAGAGACAGAGAGACAGAGAGACACAGAGACACAGAGACACAGAGACAGAGAGACAGAGAGACAGAGAGACAGAGAGACAGAGAGACAAAGAGACAGAGAGACAGAGAGACAGAGAGACAGAGAGACAGAGAGACAGAGAGACAGAGAGACAGAGAGACAGAGAGACTGAGAGAGAGAGAGAGAGACAGAGAGACAGAGAGACAGAGAGACACAGAGACAGAGAGACAGAAGGACAGAGAGACAGAGACAGAAAAACAGAGAAACAGAGAAACAGAGAGACAGAGAGACAGAGAAACAGAGGGACAGAGAGGCAGAGAGAAAGAGAGACAGAGACAGAAAAACAGAGAAACAGAGAAACAGAAAGACAGAGAGACAGAGAGACAGAGAGACAGAGAGACAGAGAGACAGAGAGACAGAGTAACAGAGAGGCAGAGAGAAAGAGACAGAAAAACAGAGAAACAGAGAGACAGAGAGACAGAGAGACAGAGAGACAGAGAGGCAGAGAGACAGAGAGACACAGAGACACAGAGACACAGAGACACAGAGACAGAGAGACAGAGAGACAGAGAGACAGAGAGACAAAGAGACAGAGAGACAGAGAGACAGAGAGACAGAGAGACAGAGAGACAGAGAGACAGAGAGACTGAGAGAGAGAGAGAGAGACAGAGAGACAGAGAGACAGAGAGACACAGAGACAGAGAGACAGAGAGACAGAGAGACAGAGAGACAGAGAGACAGAGAGACAGAGAGACAGAGAGACAGAGAGGCAAAGAGAAAGAGACAGAAAAACAGAGAAACAGAGAGACAGAGAGACAGAGAGACAGAAGGACAGAGAGACAGAGACAGAAAAACAGAGAAACAGAGAAACAGAGAGACAGAGAGACAGAGAAACAGAGAGACAGAGAGGCAGAGAGAAAGAGAGACAGAGACAGAAAAACAGAGAAACAGAGAAACAGAAAGACAGAGAGACAGAGAGACAGAGAGACAGAGAGGCAGAGAGAAAGAGACAGAAAATCAGAGAAACAGAGAAACAGAGAAACAGAGAAACAGAGAGACAGAGAGACAGAGGGACAGAGAGACAGAGAGACAGAGAGACAGAGAGACAGAGAGACAGAGAGACACAGAGACAGAGAGACAGAGAGACAGAGAGACAGAGAGACACAGAGACACAGAGACACAGAGACAGAGAGACAGAGAGACAGAGAGACAGAGAGACAGAGAGACAGAGAGACAAAGAGACAGAGAGACAGAGAGACAGAGAGACAGAGAGACAGAGAGACAGAGAGACAGAGAGACAGAGAGACTGAGAGAGAGAGAGAGAGACAGAGAGACAGAGAGACAGAGAGACACAGAGACAGAGAGACAGAGAGACAGAGAGACAGAGAGACAGAGAGACAGAGAGACAGAGAGACAGAGAGACAGAGAGGCAAAGAGACAGAGAAACAGAGAGACAGAGAGGCAGAGAGAAAGAGAGACAGAGACAGAAAAACAGAGAAACAGAGAAACAGAAAGACAGAGAGACAGAGAGACAGAGAGACAGAGAGGCAGAGAGAAAGAGACAGAAAATCAGAGAAACAGAGAAACAGAGAAACAGAGAAACAGAGAGACAGAGAGACAGAGGGACAGAGAGACAGAGAGACAGAGAGACAGAGAGACAGAGAGACAGAGAGACAGAAAACAGAGAAACAGAGAAACAGAGAGACACAGAGACAGAGAGACAGAGAGACAGAGAGGCAGAGAGAAAGAGACAGAAAAACAGAGAAACGGAGAAGCAAAGAAACAGAGAGACAGAGAGACAGAGAGACAGAGAGACAGAGGGACAGAGAGACAGAGAGACAGAGAGACAGAGAGACAGAGAGACAGAGAGACAGAGAGACAGAAAACAGAGAAACAGAGAAACAGAGAGACACAGAGACAGAGAGACAGAGAGACAGAGAGGCAGAGAGAAAGAGACAGAAAAACAGAGAAACAGAGAAACAGAGAAACAGAGAGACAGAGAGACAGAGAGACAGAGAGACAGAGGGACAGAGAGACAGAGAGACAGAGAGACAGAGAGACAGAAGGACAGAGAGACAGAGACAGAAAAACAGAGAAACAGAGAAACAGAGAGACAGAGAGACAGAGAGACAGAGAGACAGAGAGACAGAGAGACAGAGAAACAGAGAAACAGAGAGACACAGAGACAGAGAGACAGAGAGACAGAGAGGCAGAGAGAAAGAGGCAGAAAAACAGAGAAACAGAGAAACAGAGAAACAGAGAGACAGAGAGACAGAGAGACAGAGAGACAGAGAGACAGAGAGACAGAGAGACAGAGAGACAGAAAGACAGAGAGACAGAGAGACAGAGAGACAGAGAAACAGAGAGACAGAGAGACAGAGAAACAGAGAGACAGAGAGACAGAGAGACAGAGAGACAGAGAGACAGAGAGACAGAAAGACAGAGAGACAGAGAGACAGAGAGACAGAGAGACAGAGAGACAGAGAGACAGAGAGACAGAGAGACAGAGAGACAGAGAGACAGAGACAGAAAAACAGAGAAACAGAGAAACAGAGAGACAGAGAGACAGAGAGACAGAGAGACAGAGAGGCAGAGAGAAAGAGAGACAGAGACAGAAAAACAGAGAAACAGAGAAACAGAAAGACAGAGAGACAGAGAGACAGAGAGACAGAGGCAGAGAGAAAGAGACAGAAAAACAGAGAAACAGAGAAACAGAGAAACAGAGAAACAGAGAGACAGAGAGACAGAGAGACAGAGAGACAGAGAGACACAGAGACAGAGAGACAGAGAGACAGAGAGACAGAGAGACAGAGAGACAGAGAGACAGAGAGACAAAGAGACAGAGAGACAGAGAGACAGAGAGACAGAGAGACAGAGAGACACAGAGACACAGAGACACAGAGACAGAGAGACAGAGAGACAGAGAGACACAGAGACACAGAGACACAGAGACACAGAGACAGAGAGACAGAGAGACAGAGAGACAGAGAGACAAAGAGACAGAGAGACAGAGAGACAGAGAGACAGAGAGACAGAGAGACAGAGAGACAGAGAGACTGAGAGAGAGAGAGACAGACAGAGAGACAGAGAGACAGAGAGACACAGAGACAGAGAGACAGAGAGACAGAGAGACAGAGAGACAGAGAGACAGAGAGACAGAGAGACAGAGAGACAGAGAGGCAAAGAGAAAGAGACAGAAAAACAGAGAAACAGAGAGACAGAGAGACAGAGAGACAGAAGGACAGAGAGACAGAGACAGAAAAACAGAGAAACAGAGAAACAGAGAGACAGAGAGACAGAGAAACAGAGAGACAGAGAGGCAGAGAGAAAGAGAGACAGAGACAGAAAAACAGAGAAACAGAGAAACAGAAAGACAGAGAGACAGAGAGACAGAGAGACAGAGAGGCAGAGAGAAAGAGACAGAAAATCAGAGAAACAGAGAAACAGAGAAACAGAGAAACAGAGAGACAGAGAGACAGAGGGACAGAGAGACAGAGAGACAGAGAGACAGAGAGACAGAGAGACAGAGAGACAGAAAACAGAAAAACAGAGAAACAGAGAGACACAGAGACAGAGAGACAGAGAGACAGAGAGGCAGAGAGAAAGAGACAGAAAAACAGAGAAACGGAGAAGCAAAGAAACAGAGAGACAGAGAGACAGAGAGACAGAGAGACAGAGGGACAGAGAGACAGAGAGACAGAGAAACAGAGAGACAGAGAGACAGAGAGACAGAGAGACAGAAAACAGAGAAACAGAGAAACAGAGAGACACAGAGACAGAGAGACAGAGAGACAGAGAGGCAGAGAGAAAGAGACAGAAAAACAGAGAAACAGAGAAACAGAGAAACAGAGAGACAGAGAGACAGAGAGACAGAGAGACAGAGAGACAGAGAGACAGAGAGACAGAAAACAGAGAAACAGAGAGACACAGAGACAGAGAGACAGAGAGACAGAGAGGCAGAGAGAAAGAGACAGAAAAACAGAGAAACGGAGAAGCAAAGAAACAGAGAGACAGAGAGACAGAGAGACAGAGAGACAGAGGGACAGAGAGACAGAGAGACAGAGAGACAGAGAGACAGAGAGACAGAGAGACATAAAACAGAGAAACAGAGAGACAGAGAGACAAAGAGACAGAGAGACAGAGAGACAGAGAGACAGAGAGACAGAGAGACACAGAGACACAGAGACACAGAGACAGAGAGACAGAGAGACAGAGAGACACAGAGACACAGAGACACAGAGACACAGAGACAGAGAGACAGAGAGACAGAGAGACAGAGAGACAAAGAGACAGAGAGACAGAGAGACAGAGAGACAGAGAGACAGAGAGACAGAGAGACTGAGAGAGAGAGAGAGAGACAGAGAGACAGAGAGACAGAGAGACAGAGAGACACAGAGACAGAGAGACAGAGAGACAGAGAGACAGAGAGACAGAGAGACAGAGAGACAGAGAGACAGAGAGACAGAGAGACAGAGAGACAGAGAGGCAAAGAGAAAGAGACAGAAAAACAGAGAAACAGAGAGACAGAGAGACAGAGAGACAGAAGGACAGAGAGACAGAGACAGAAAAACAGAGAAACAGAGAAACAGAGAGACAGAGAGACAGAGAAACAGAGAGACAGAGAGGCAGAGAGAAAGAGAGACAGAGACAGAAAAACAGAGAAACAGAGAAACAGAAAGACAGAGAGACAGAGAGACAGAGAGACAGAGAGGCAGAGAGAAAGAGACAGAAAATCAGAGAAACAGAGAAACAGAGAAACAGAGAAACAGAGAGACAGAGAGACAGAGGGACAGAGAGACAGAGAGACAGAGAGACAGAGAGACAGAGAGACAGAGAGACAGAAAACAGAAAAACAGAGAAACAGAGAGACACAGAGACAGAGAGACAGAGAGACAGAGAGGCAGAGAGAAAGAGACAGAAAAACAGAGAAACGGAGAAGCAAAGAAACAGAGAGACAGAGAGACAGAGAGACAGAGAGACAGAGGGACAGAGAGACAGAGAGACAGAGAAACAGAGAGACAGAGAGACAGAGAGACAGAGAGACAGAAAACAGAGAAACAGAGAAACAGAGAGACACAGAGACAGAGAGACAGAGAGACAGAGAGGCAGAGAGAAAGAGACAGAAAAACAGAGAAACAGAGAAACAGAGAAACAGAGAGACAGAGAGACAGAGAGACAGAGAGAATGAGGGACAGAGAGACAGAGAGACAGAGAGACAGAGAGACAGAGAGACAGAGAGACAGAGAGACAGAGAGACAGAAAACAGAGAAACAGAGAAACAGAGAGACAGAGAGACAGAGAGACAGAGAGACAGAGAGACACAGAGACAGAGAGACAGAGAGACAGAGAGACAGAGAGACAGAGAGACAGAGAGACAGAGAGACAAAGAGACAGAGAGACAGAGAGACAGAGAGACAGAGAGACAGAGAGACACAGAGACACAGAGACACAGAGACAGAGAGACAGAGAGACAGAGAGACACAGAGACACAGAGACACAGAGACACAGAGACAGAGAGACAGAGAGACAGAGAGACAGAGAGACAAAGAGACAGAGAGACAGAGAGACAGAGAGACAGAGAGACAGAGAGACAGAGAGACAGAGAGACTGAGAGAGAGAGAGACAGACAGAGAGACAGAGAGACAGAGAGACACAGAGACAGAGAGACAGAGAGACAGAGAGACAGAGAGACAGAGAGACAGAGAGACAGAGAGACAGAGAGACAGAGAGGCAAAGAGAAAGAGACAGAAAAACAGAGAAACAGAGAGACAGAGAGACAGAGAGACAGAAGGACAGAGAGACAGAGACAGAAAAACAGAGAAACAGAGAAACAGAGAGACAGAGAGACAGAGAAACAGAGAGACAGAGAGGCAGAGAGAAAGAGAGACAGAGACAGAAAAACAGAGAAACAGAGAAACAGAAAGACAGAGAGACAGAGAGACAGAGAGACAGAGAGGCAGAGAGAAAGAGACAGAAAATCAGAGAAACAGAGAAACAGAGAAACAGAGAAACAGAGAGACAGAGAGACAGAGGGACAGAGAGACAGAGAGACAGAGAGACAGAGAGACAGAGAGACAGAGAGACAGAAAACAGAAAAACAGAGAAACAGAGAGACACAGAGACAGAGAGACAGAGAGACAGAGAGGCAGAGAGAAAGAGACAGAAAAACAGAGAAACGGAGAAGCAAAGAAACAGAGAGACAGAGAGACAGAGAGACAGAGAGACAGAGGGACAGAGAGACAGAGAGACAGAGAAACAGAGAGACAGAGAGACAGAGAGACAGAGAGACAGAAAACAGAGAAACAGAGAAACAGAGAGACACAGAGACAGAGAGACAGAGAGACAGAGAGGCAGAGAGAAAGAGACAGAAAAACAGAGAAACAGAGAAACAGAGAAACAGAGAGACAGAGAGACAGAGAGACAGAGAGACAGAGAGACAGAGAGACAGAGAGACAGAAAACAGAGAAACAGAGAGACACAGAGACAGAGAGACAGAGAGACAGAGAGGCAGAGAGAAAGAGACAGAAAAACAGAGAAACGGAGAAGCAAAGAAACAGAGAGACAGAGAGACAGAGAGACAGAGAGACAGAGGGACAGAGAGACAGAGAGACAGAGAGACAGAGAGACAGAGAGACAGAGAGACATAAAACAGAGAAACAGAGAGACAGAGAGACAAAGAGACAGAGAGACAGAGAGACAGAGAGACAGAGAGACAGAGAGACACAGAGACACAGAGACACAGAGACAGAGAGACAGAGAGACAGAGAGACACAGAGACACAGAGACACAGAGACACAGAGACAGAGAGACAGAGAGACAGAGAGACAGAGAGACAAAGAGACAGAGAGACAGAGAGACAGAGAGACAGAGAGACAGAGAGACAGAGAGACTGAGAGAGAGAGAGAGAGACAGAGAGACAGAGAGACAGAGAGACAGAGAGACACAGAGACAGAGAGACAGAGAGACAGAGAGACAGAGAGACAGAGAGACAGAGAGACAGAGAGACAGAGAGACAGAGAGACAGAGAGACAGAGAGGCAAAGAGAAAGAGACAGAAAAACAGAGAAACAGAGAGACAGAGAGACAGAGAGACAGAAGGACAGAGAGACAGAGACAGAAAAACAGAGAAACAGAGAAACAGAGAGACAGAGAGACAGAGAAACAGAGAGACAGAGAGGCAGAGAGAAAGAGAGACAGAGACAGAAAAACAGAGAAACAGAGAAACAGAAAGACAGAGAGACAGAGAGACAGAGAGACAGAGAGGCAGAGAGAAAGAGACAGAAAATCAGAGAAACAGAGAAACAGAGAAACAGAGAAACAGAGAGACAGAGAGACAGAGGGACAGAGAGACAGAGAGACAGAGAGACAGAGAGACAGAGAGACAGAGAGACAGAAAACAGAAAAACAGAGAAACAGAGAGACACAGAGACAGAGAGACAGAGAGACAGAGAGGCAGAGAGAAAGAGACAGAAAAACAGAGAAACGGAGAAGCAAAGAAACAGAGAGACAGAGAGACAGAGAGACAGAGAGACAGAGGGACAGAGAGACAGAGAGACAGAGAAACAGAGAGACAGAGAGACAGAGAGACAGAGAGACAGAAAACAGAGAAACAGAGAAACAGAGAGACACAGAGACAGAGAGACAGAGAGACAGAGAGGCAGAGAGAAAGAGACAGAAAAACAGAGAAACAGAGAAACAGAGAAACAGAGAGACAGAGAGACAGAGAGACAGAGAGAATGAGGGACAGAGAGACAGAGAGACAGAGAGACAGAGAGACAGAGAGACAGAGAGACAGAGAGACAGAGAGACAGAAAACAGAGAAACAGAGAGACACAGAGACAGAGAGACAGAGAGACAGAGAGGCAGAGAGAAAGAGACAGAAAAACAGAGAAACGGAGAAGCAAAGAAACAGAGAGACAGAGAGACAGAGAGACAGAGAGACAGAGGGACAGAGAGACAGAGAGACAGAGAGACAGAGAGACAGAGAGACAGAGAGACAGAAAACAGAGAAACAGAGAAACAGAGAGACACAGAGACAGAGAGACAGAGAGGCAGAGAGAAAGAGACAGAAAAACAGAGAAACAGAGAAACAGAGAAACAGAGAGACAGAGAGACAGAGAGACAGAGAGACAGAGAGACAGAGAGACAGAGAGACAGAGAGACAGAAAGACAGAGAGACAGAGAGACAGAGAGACAGAGAAACAGAGAGACAGAGAGACAGAGAAACAGAGAGACAGAGAGACAGAGAGACAGAGAGACAGAGAGACAGAGAGACAGAAAGACAGAGAGACAGAGAGACAGAGAGACAGAGAGACAGAGAGACAGAGAGACAGAGAGACAGAGAGACAGAGAGACAGAGAGACAGAGAGACAGAGACAGAAAAACAGAGAAACAGAGAAACAGAGAGACAGAGAGACAGAGAGACAGAGAGACAGAGAGGCAGAGAGAAAGAGAGACAGAGACAGAAAAACAGAGAAACAGAGAAACAGAAAAACAGAGAGACAGAGAGACAGAGGCAGAGAGAAAGAGACAGAAAAACAGAGAAACAGAGAAACAGAGAAACAGAGAAACAGAGAGACAGAGAGACAGAGAGACAGAGAGACAGAGAAACAGAGAGACAGAGAGACAGAGAGACAGAGAGACAGAGAGACAGAGAGACAGAGAGACAGAGAGACAGAGAGACAGAGAGACAGAGAGACAGAGAGACAGAGAGACAGAGAGACAGAGAGACAGAGAGACAGAGAGACAGAGTAACAGAGAGGCAGAGAGAAAGAGACAGAAAAACAGAGAAACAGAGAGACAGAGAGACAGAGAGACAGAGAGACAGAGAGGCAGAGAGAAAGAGACAGAAAAACAGAGAAACAGAGAAACAGAGAAACAGAGAGACAGAAAAACAGAGAAACAGAGAAACAGAGAGACAGAGAGACAGAGAGACAGAGAGACAGAGAGACAGAGAGACAGAGAGACAGAGAGACAGAGAGACAGAGAGACAGAGAGACAGAGAGACAGAGAGACAGAGAGACAGAGAGACAGAGAGACAGAGAGACAGAGAGACAGAGAGACACAGAGACACAGAGACAGAGAGACAGAGAGACAGAGAGACAGAGAGGCAGAGAGAAAGAGACAGAAAAACAGAGAAACAGAGAGACAGAGAGACAGAAAGACAGAGAGACAGAGAGACAGAGAGACAGAGAGGCAGAGAGAAAGAGACAGAAAAACAGAGAAACAGAGAAACAGAGAAACAGAGAGACAGAAAAACAGAGAAACAGAGAAACAGAGAGACACAGAGACAGAGAGACAGAGAGACAGAGAGACAGAGAGACAGAGAGACAGAGAGACAGAGAGACAGAGAGACAGAGAGACACAGAGACACAGAGACAGAGAGACAGAGAGACAGAGAGACAGAGAGGCAGAGAGAAAGAGACAGAAAAACAGAGAAACAGAGAGACAGAGAGACAGAAAGACAGAGAGACAGAGAGACAGAGAGACAGAGAGGCAGAGAGAAAGAGACAGAAAAACAGAGAAACAGAGAAACAGAGAAACAGAGAGACAGAAAAACAGAGAGACACAGAGACAGAGAGACAGAGAGACAGAGAGACAGAGAGACAGAGAGACAGAGAGACAGAGAGACAGAGAGACAGAGAGACAGAGAGACAGAGAGACAGAGAGACAGAGAGACAGAGAGACAGAGAGACAGAGAGACACAGAGACACAGAGACCATGAGACAGAGAGACAGAGAGACAGAGAGGCAGAGAAAAAGAGAGACAGAGACAGAAAAACAGAGAAACAGAGAAACAGAGAGACAGAGAGACAGAGAGACAGAAAGACAGAGAGGCAGAGAGAAAGAGACAGAAAAACAGAGAAACAGAGAAACAGAGAAACAGAGAAACAGAGAGACAGAGAGACAGAGAGACAGAGAGACAGAGAAACAGAGAGACAGAGAGACAGAGAGACAGAGAGACAGAGAGACAGAGAGACAGAGAGACAGAGAGACAGAGAGACAGAGAGACAGAGAGACAGAGAGACAGAGAGACAGAGAGACAGAGAGACAGAGAGACAGAGAGACAGAGAGACAGAAAGACAGAGAGACAGAGAGACAGAGAGACAGAGAGACAGAGAGACAGAGAGACAGGGAGGCAGAGAAAAAGAGAGACAGAGACAGAAAAACAGAGAAACAGAGAAACAGAGAGACAGAGAGACAGAGAGACAGAGAGACAGAGAGGCAGAGAGAAAAAGACAGAAAAACAGAGAAACAGAGAAACAGAGAAACAGAGAAACAGAGAGACAGAGAGACAGAGAGACAGAGAGACAGAGAGACAGAGAAACAGAGAGACAGAGAGACAGAGAGACAGAGAGACAGAGAGACAGAGAGACAGAGAGACAGAGAGACAGAGAGACAGAGAGACAGAGAGGCAGAGAGAAAGAGACAGAAAAACAGAGAAACAGAGAGACAGAGAGACAGAGAGACAGAGAGACAGAAAGACAGAGAGACAGAGAGGCAGAGAGAAAGAGACAGAAAAACAGAGAAACAGAGAAACAGAGAAACAGAGAGACAGAAAAACAGAGAGACAGAGAGACAGAGAGACAAAGAGACAGAGAGACAGAGAGACAGAGAGACAGAGAGACAGAGAATCAGAGAGAAAGAGACAGAAAAACAGAGAAACAGAGAAACAGAGAGACAGAAAAACATTGAAACAGAGAAACAGAGAGACAGAAAAACAGAGAGACAGAGAGACAGAGAGACAGAGAGACAGAGAGACAGAGAGACAGAGAGACAGAGAGACAGAGAGACAGAGAGACAGAGAGACAGAGAGACAGAGAGACAGAGAGACAGAGAGACAGAGAGACAGAGAGACAGAGAGACAGAGAGACAGAGAGACAGAGAGACAGAGAGACAGAGAGACAGAGAGACAGAGAGGCAGAGAAAAAGAGAGACAGAGACAGAAAAACAGAGAAACAGAGAAACAGAGAGACAGAGAGACAGAGAGACAGAAAGACAGAGAGGCAGAGAGAAAGAGACAGAAAAACAGAGAAACAGAGAAACAGCGAAACAGAGAAACAGAGAGACAGAGAGACAGAGAGACAGAGAGACAGAGAAACAGAGAGACAGAGAGACAGAGAGACAGAGAGACAGAGAGACAGAGAGACAGAGAGACAGAGAGACAGAGAGACAGAGAGACAGAGAGGCAGAGAAAAAGAGACAGAAAAACAGAGAAACAGAGAGACAGAGAGACAGAGAGACAGAGAGACAGAGAGACAGAGAGACAGAGAGGCAGAGAGAAAGAGACAGAAAAACAGAGAAACAGAGAAACAGAGAGACACAGAGACAGAGAGACAGAGAGACAGAGAGACAGAGAGACAAAGAGACAGAGAGACAGAGAGACAGAGAGACAGAGAGACAGAGAATCAGAGAGAAAGAGACAGAAAAACAGAGAAACAGAGAAACAGAGAGACAGAAAAACAGAAAAACAGAGAAACAGAGAGACAGAAAAACAGAGAGACAGAGAGACAGAGAGACAGAGAGACAGAGAGACAGAGAGAAAGAGACAGAAAAACAGAGAAACAGAGAAACAGAGAAACAGAGAAACAGAGAGACAGAGAGACAGAAAGACAGAGAGACAGAGAGACAGAGAAACAGAGAGACAGAGAGACAGAGAGACAGAGAGACAGAGAGACAGAGAGACAGAGAGACAGAGAGACAGAGAGACAGAGAGACAGAGAGGCAGAGAGAAAGAGACAGAAAAACAGAGAAACAGAGAGACAGAGAGACAGAGAGACAGAGAGACAGAGAGACAGAGAGACAGAGAGACAGAGAGACAGAGAGACAGAGAGACAGAGAGACAGAGAGACAGAGAGACAGAGAGACAGGGAGACAGAGAGACAGAGAGACAGAGAGACAGAGAGACAGAGAGACAGAGAGACAGAGAGGCAGAGAAAAAGAGAGACAGAGACAGAAAAACAGAGAAACAGAGAAACAGAGAGACAGAGAGACAGAGAGACAGAGAGACAGAGAGGCAGAGAGAAAGAGACAGAAAAACAGAGAAACAGAGAAACAGAGAAACAGAGAGACAGAGAGACAGAGAGACAGAGAGACAGAGAGACAGAGAAACAGAGAGACAGAGAGACAGAGAGACAGAGAGACAGAGAGACAGAGAGACAGAGAGACAGAGAGACAGAGAGGCATAGAAAAAGAGACAGAAAAACAGAGAAACAGAGAGACAGAGAGACAGAGAGACAGAGAGACAGAGAGACAGAGAGACAGAGAGGCAGAGAGAAAGAGACAGAAAAACAGAGAAACAGAGAGACAGAGAGACAGAGAGACAGAGAGACAGAGAGACAGAGAGACAGAGAGGCAGAGAGAAAGAGACAGAAAAACAGAGAAACAGAGAAACAGAGAAACAGAGAGACAGAAAAACAGAGAAACAGAGAAACAGAGAGACACAGAGACAGAGAGACAGAGAGACAGAGAGACAGAGAGACAAAGAGACAGAGAGACAGAGAGACAGAGAGACAGAGAGACAGAGAATCAGAGAGAAAGAGACAGAAAAACAGAGAAACAGAGAAACAGAGAGACAGAAAAACAGAAAAACAGAGAAACAGAGAGACAGAAAAACAGAGAGACAGAGAGACAGAGAGACAGAGAGACAGAGAGACAGAGAGAAAGAGACAGAAAAACAGAGAAACAGAGAAACAGAGAAACAGAGAGACAGAGAGACAGAAAGACAGAGAGACAGAGAGACAGAGAAACAGAGAGACAGAGAGACAGAGAGACAGAGAGACAGAGAGACAGAGAGACAGAGAGACAGAGAGACAGAGAGACAGAGAGACAGAGAGACAAAGAGGCAGAGAGAAAGAGACAGAAAAACAGAGAAACAGAGAGACAGAGACAGAAAAACAGAGAAACAGAGAAACAGAGAGACAGAGAGACAGAGAGACAGAGAGACAGAGAGGCAGAGAGAAAGAGACAGAAAAACAGAGAAACAGAGAAACAGAGAAACAGAGAAACAGAGAGACAGAGAGACAGAGAGACAGAGAGACAGAGAGACAGAGAAACAGAGAGACAGAGAGACAAAGAGACAGAGAGACAGAGAGACAGAGAGACAGAGAGACAGAGAGACAGAGAGACAGAGAGACAGAGAGGCATAGAAAAAGAGACAGAAAAACAGAGAAACAGAGAGACAGAGAGACAGAGAGACAGAGAGACAGAGAGTCAGAGAGACAGAGAGGCAGAGAGAAAGAGACAGAAAAACAGAGAAACAGAGAGACAGAGAGACAGAGAGACAGAGAGACAGAGATACAGAGAGACAGAGAGGCAGAGAGAAAGAGACAGAAAAACAGAGAAACAGAGAGACAGAGAGACAGAGAGACAGAGAGACAGAGAGACAGAGAGACAGAGAGACAGAGAGACAGAGAGACAGAGAGACAGAGAGGCATAGAAAAAGAGACAGAAAAACAGAGAAACAGAGAGACAGAGAGACAGAGAGACAGAGAGACAGAGAGGCAGAGAGGCAGAGAGAAAGAGACAGAAAAACAGAGAAACAGAGAGACAGAGAGACAGAGAGACAGAGAGACAGAGAGACAGAGAGACAGAGAGGCAGAGAGAAAGAGACAGAAAAACAGAGAAACAGAGAAACAGAGAAACAGAGAGACAGAAAAACAGAGAAACAGAGAAACAGAGAGACACAGAGACAGAGAGACAGAGAGACAGAGAGACAGAGAGACAAAGAGACAGAGAGACAGAGAGACAGAGAGACAGAGAGACAGAGAATCAGAGAGAAAGAGACAGAAAAACAGAGAAACAGAGAAACAGAGAGACAGAAAAACAGAAAAACAGAGAAACAGAGAGACAGAAAAACAGAGAGACAGAGAGACAGAGAGACAGAGAGACAGAGAGACAGAGAGAAAGAGACAGAAAAACAGAGAAACAGAGAAACAGAGAAACAGAGAAACAGAGAGACAGAGAGACAGAAAGACAGAGAGACAGAGAGACAGAGAAACAGAGAGACAGAGAGACAGAGAGACAGAGAGACAGAGAGACAGAGAGACAGAGAGACAGAGAGACAGAGAGACAGAGAGACAGAGAGACAAAGAGGCAGAGAGAAAGAGACAGAAAAACAGAGAAACAGAGAGACAGAGACAGAAAAACAGAGAAACAGAGAAACAGAGAGACAGAGAGACAGAGAGACAGAGAGACAGAGAGGCAGAGAGAAAGAGACAGAAAAACAGAGAAACAGAGAAACAGAGAAACAGAGAAACAGAGAGACAGAGAGACAGAGAGACAGAGAGACAGAGAGACAGAGAAACAGAGAGACAGAGAGACAGAGAGACAGAGAGACAGAGAGACAGAGAGACAGAGAGACAGAGAGACAGAGAGACAGAGAGACAGAGAGACAGAGAGGCATAGAAAAAGAGACAGAAAAACAGAGAAACAGAGAGACAGAGAGACAGAGAGACAGAGAGACAGAGAGACAGAGAGACAGAGAGGAAGAGAAAGAGACAGAAAAACAGAGAAACAGAGAGACAGAGAGACAGAGAGACAGAGAGACAGAGATACAGAGAGACAGAGAGGCAGAGAGAAAGAGACAGAAAAACAGAGAAACAGAGAGACAGAGAGACAGAGAGACAGAGAGACAGAGAGACAGAGAGACAGAGAGACAGAGAGACAGAGAGACAGAGAGACAGAGAGAAAGAGAGACAGAGAGACAGAGAGACAGAGAGACAGGGAGACAGAGAGACAGAGAGACAGAGAGACAGAGAGACAGAGAGACAGAGAGACAGAGAGGCAGAGAAAAAGAGAGACAGAGACAGAAAAACAGAGAAACAGAGAAACAGAGAAACAGAGAAACAGAGAGACAGAGAGACAGAGAGACAGAGAGACAGAGAGACAGAGAAACAGAGAGACAGAGAGACAGAGAGACAGAGAGACAGAGAGACAGAGAGACAGAGAGACAGAGAGACAGAGAGGCATAGAAAAAGAGACAGAAAAACAGAGAAACAGAGAGACAGAGAGACAGAGAGACAGAGAGACAGAGAGACAGAGAGACAGAGAGGCAGAGAGAAAGAGACAGAAAAACAGAGAAACAGAGAGACAGAGAGACAGAGAGACAGAGAGACAGAGAGACAGAGAGGCAGAGAGAAAGAGACAGAAAAACAGAGAAACAGAGAAACAGAGAAACAGAGAGACAGAAAAACAGAGAAACAGAGAAACAGAGAGACACAGAGACAGAGAGACAGAGAGACAGAGAGACAGAGAGACAGAGAGACAGAGAGGCAGAGAGAAAGAGACAGAAAAACAGAGAAACAGAGAAACAGAGAAACAGAGAAACAGAGAGACAGAGAGACAGAGAGACAGAGAGACAGAGAGACAGAGAAACAGAGAGACAGAGAGACAGAGAGACAGAGAGACAGAGAGACAGAGAGACAGAGAGACAGAGAGACAGAGAGGCATAGAAAAAGAGACAGAAAAACAGAGAAACAGAGAGACAGAGAGACAGAGAGACAGAGAGACAGAGAGACAGAGAGACAGAGAGGCAGAGAGAAAGAGACAGAAAAACAGAGAAACAGAGAGACAGAGAGACAGAGAGACAGAGAGACAGAGAGACAGAGAGACAGAGAGGCAGAGAGAAAGAGACAGAAAAACAGAGAAACAGAGAAACAGAGAAACAGAGAAACAGAGAGACACAGAGACAGAGAGACAGAGAGACAGAGAGACAGAGAGACAAAGAGACAGAGAGACAGAGAGACAGAGAGACAGAGAGACAGAGAATCAGAGAGAAAGAGACAGAAAAACAGAGAAACAGAGAAACAGAGAGACAGAAAAACAGAAAAACAGAGAAACAGAGAGACAGAAAAACAGAGAGACAGAGAGACAGAGAGACAGAGAGACAGAGAGACAGAGAGAAAGAGACAGAAAAACAGAGAAACAGAGAAACAGAGAAACAGAGAAACAGAGAGACAGAGAGACAGAAAGACAGAGAGACAGAGAGACAGAGAAACAGAGAGACAGAGAGACAGAGAGACAGAGAGACAGAGAGACAGAGAGACAGAGAGACAGAGAGACAGAGAGACAGAGAGACAGAGAGGCAGAGAGAAAGAGACAGAAAAACAGAGAAACAGAGAGACAGAGAGACAGAGAGACAGAGAGACAGAGAGACAGAGAGACAGAGAGACAGAGAGACAGAGAGACAGAGAGACAGAGAGACAGAGAGACAGAGAGACAGAGAGACAGGGAGACAGAGAGACAGAGAGACAGAGAGACAGAGAGACAGAGAGACAGAGAGACAGAGAGGCAGAGAAAAAGAGAGACAGAGACAGAAAAACAGAGAAACAGAGAAACAGAGAGACAGAGAGACAGAGAGACAGAGAGACAGAGAGGCAGAGAGAAAGAGACAGAAAAACAGAGAAACAGAGAAACAGAGAAACAGAGAAACAGAGAGACAGAGAGACAGAGAGACAGAGAGACAGAGAGACAGAGAAACAGAGAGACAGAGAGACAGAGAGACAGAGAGACAGAGAGACAGAGAGACAGAGAGACAGAGAGACAGAGAGGCATAGAAAAAGAGACAGAAAAACAGAGAAACAGAGAGACAGAGAGACAGAGAGACAGAGAGACAGAGAGACAGAGAGACAGAGAGGCAGAGAGAAAGAGACAGAAAAACAGAGAAACAGAGAGACAGAGAGACAGAGAGACAGAGAGACAGAGAGACAGAGAGACAGAGAGGCAGAGAGAAAGAGACAGAAAAACAGAGAAACAGAGAAACAGAGAAACAGAGAGACAGAAAAACAGAGAAACAGAGAAACAGACAGACACAGAGACAGAGAGACAGAGAGACAGAGAGACAGAGAGACAAAGAGACAGAGAGACAGAGAGACAGAGAGACAGAGAGACAGAGAATCAGAGAGAAAGAGACAGAAAAACAGAGAAACAGAGAAACAGAGAGACAGAAAAACAGAAAAACAGAGAAACAGAGAGACAGAAAAACAGAGAGACAGAGAGACAGAGAGACAGAGAGACAGAGAGACAGAGAGAAAGAGACAGAAAAACAGAGAAACAGAGAAACAGAGAAACAGAGAGACAGAGAGACAGAAAGACAGAGAGACAGAGAGACAGAGAAACAGAGAGACAGAGAGACAGAGAGACAGAGAGACAGAGAGACAGAGAGACAGAGAGACAGAGAGACAGAGAGACAGAGAGACAAAGAGGCAGAGAGAAAGAGACAGAAAAACAGAGAAACAGAGAGACAGAGACAGAAAAACAGAGAAACAGAGAAACAGAGAGACAGAGAGACAGAGAGACAGAGAGACAGAGAGGCAGAGAGAAAGAGACAGAAAAACAGAGAAACAGAGAAACAGAGAAACAGAGAAACAGAGAGACAGAGAGACAGAGAGACAGAGAGACAGAGAGACAGAGAAACAGAGAGACAGAGAGACAAAGAGACAGAGAGACAGAGAGACAGAGAGACAGAGAGACAGAGAGACAGAGAGACAGAGAGACAGAGAGGCATAGAAAAAGAGACAGAAAAACAGAGAAACAGAGAGACAGAGAGACAGAGAGACAGAGAGACAGAGAGACAGAGAGTCAGAGAGACAGAGAGGCAGAGAGAAAGAGACAGAAAAACAGAGAAACAGAGAGACAGAGAGACAGAGAGACAGAGAGACAGAGATACAGAGAGACAGAGAGGCAGAGAGAAAGAGACAGAAAAACAGAGAAACAGAGAGACAGAGAGACAGAGAGACAGAGAGACAGAGAGACAGAGAGACAGAGAGACAGAGAGACAGAGAGACAGAGAGACAGAGAGGCATAGAAAAAGAGACAGAAAAACAGAGAAACAGAGAGACAGAGAGACAGAGAGACAGAGAGACAGAGAGGCAGAGAGGCAGAGAGAAAGAGACAGAAAAACAGAGAAACAGAGAGACAGAGAGACAGAGAGACAGAGAGACAGAGAGACAGAGAGACAGAGAGGCAGAGAGAAAGAGACAGAAAAACAGAGAAACAGAGAAACAGATAAACAGAGAGACAGAAAAACAGAGAAACAGAGAAACAGAGAGACACAGAGACAGAGAGACAGAGAGACAGAGAGACAGAGAGACAAAGAGACAGAGAGACAGAGAGACAGAGAGACAGAGAGACAGAGAATCAGAGAGAAAGAGACAGAAAAACAGAGAAACAGAGAAACAGAGAGACAGAAAAACAGAAAAACAGAGAAACAGAGAGACAGAAAAACAGAGAGACAGAGAGACAGAGAGACAGAGAGACAGAGAGACAGAGAGAAAGAGACAGAAAAACAGAGAAACAGAGAAACAGAGAAACAGAGAAACAGAGAGACAGAGAGACAGAAAGACAGAGAGACAGAGAGACAGAGAAACAGAGAGACAGAGAGACAGAGAGACAGAGAGACAGAGAGACAGAGAGACAGAGAGACAGAGAGACAGAGAGACAGAGAGACAGAGAGACAAAGAGGCAGAGAGAAAGAGACAGAAAAACAGAGAAACAGAGAGACAGAGACAGAAAAACAGAGAAACAGAGAAACAGAGAGACAGAGAGACAGAGAGACAGAGAGACAGAGAGGCAGAGAGAAAGAGACAGAAAAACAGAGAAACAGAGAAACAGAGAAACAGAGAAACAGAGAGACAGAGAGACAGAGAGACAGAGAGACAGAGAGACAGAGAAACAGAGAGACAGAGAGACAGAGAGACAGAGAGACAGAGAGACAGAGAGACAGAGAGACAGAGAGACAGAGAGACAGAGAGACAGAGAGACAGAGAGGCATAGAAAAAGAGACAGAAAAACAGAGAAACAGAGAGACAGAGAGACAGAGAGACAGAGAGACAGAGAGACAGAGAGACAGAGAGGAAGAGAAAGAGACAGAAAAACAGAGAAACAGAGAGACAGAGAGACAGAGAGACAGAGAGACAGAGATACAGAGAGACAGAGAGGCAGAGAGAAAGAGACAGAAAAACAGAGAAACAGAGAGACAGAGAGACAGAGAGACAGAGAGACAGAGAGACAGAGAGACAGAGAGACAGAGAGACAGAGAGACAGAGAGACAGAGAGAAAGAGAGACAGAGAGACAGAGAGACAGAGAGACAGGGAGACAGAGAGACAGAGAGACAGAGAGACAGAGAGACAGAGAGACAGAGAGACAGAGAGGCAGAGAAAAAGAGAGACAGAGACAGAAAAACAGAGAAACAGAGAAACATAGAGACAGAGAGACAGAGAGACAGAGAGACAGAGAGGCAGAGAGAAAGAGACAGAAAAACAGAGAAACAGAGAAACAGAGAAACAGAGAAACAGAGAGACAGAGAGACAGAGAGACAGAGAGACAGAGAGACAGAGAAACAGAGAGACAGAGAGACAGAGAGACAGAGAGACAGAGAGACAGAGAGACAGAGAGACAGAGAGACAGAGAGGCATAGAAAAAGAGACAGAAAAACAGAGAAACAGAGAGACAGAGAGACAGAGAGACAGAGAGACAGAGAGACAGAGAGACAGAGAGGCAGAGAGAAAGAGACAGAAAAACAGAGAAACAGAGAGACAGAGAGACAGAGAGACAGAGAGACAGAGAGACAGAGAGGCAGAGAGAAAGAGACAGAAAAACAGAGAAACAGAGAAACAGAGAAACAGAGAGACAGAAAAACAGAGAAACAGAGAAACAGAGAGACACAGAGACAGAGAGACAGAGAGACAGAGAGACAGAGAGACAGAGAGACAGAGAGACAGAGAGGCAGAGAGAAAGAGACAGAAAAACAGAGAAACAGAGAAACAGAGAAACAGAGAAACAGAGAGACAGAGAGACAGAGAGACAGAGAGACAGAGAGACAGAGAAACAGAGAGACAGAGAGACAGAGAGACAGAGAGACAGAGAGACAGAGAGACAGAGAGACAGAGAGACAGAGAGGCATAGAAAAAGAGACAGAAAAACAGAGAAACAGAGAGACAGAGAGACAGAGAGACAGAGAGACAGAGAGACAGAGAGACAGAGAGGCAGAGAGAAAGAGACAGAAAAACAGAGAAACAGAGAGACAGAGAGACAGAGAGACAGAGAGACAGAGAGACAGAGAGACAGAGAGGCAGAGAGAAAGAGACAGAAAAACAGAGAAACAGAGAAACAGAGAAACAGAGAGACAGAAAAACAGAGAAACAGAGAAACAGAGAGACACAGAGACAGAGAGACAGAGAGACAGAGAGACAGAGAGACAAAGAGACAGAGAGACAGAGAGACAGAGAGACAGAGAGACAGAGAATCAGAGAGAAAGAGACAGAAAAACAGAGAAACAGAGAAACAGAGAGACAGAAAAACAGAAAAACAGAGAAACAGAGAGACAGAAAAACAGAGAGACAGAGAGACAGAGAGACAGAGAGACAGAGAGACAGAGAGAAAGAGACAGAAAAACAGAGAAACAGAGAAACAGAGAAACAGAGAAACAGAGAGACAGAGAGACAGAAAGACAGAGAGACAGAGAGACAGAGAAACAGAGAGACAGAGAGACAGAGAGACAGAGAGACAGAGAGACAGAGAGACAGAGAGACAGAGAGACAGAGAGACAGAGAGACAAAGAGGCAGAGAGAAAGAGACAGAAAAACAGAGAAACAGAGAGACAGAGACAGAAAAACAGAGAAACAGAGAAACAGAGAGACAGAGAGACAGAGAGACAGAGAGACAGAGAGGCAGAGAGAAAGAGACAGAAAAACAGAGAAACAGAGAAACAGAGAAACAGAGAAACAGAGAGACAGAGAGACAGAGAGACAGAGAGACAGAGAGACAGAGAAACAGAGAGACAGAGAGACAGAGAGACAGAGAGACAGAGAGACAGAGAGACAGAGAGACAGAGAGACAGAGAGACAGAGAGGCATAGAAAAAGAGACAGAAAAACAGAGAAACAGAGAGACAGAGAGACAGAGAGACAGAGAGACAGAGAGTCAGAGAGACAGAGAGGCAGAGAGAAAGAGACAGAAAAACAGAGAAACAGAGAGACAGAGAGACAGAGAGACAGAGAGACAGAGATACAGAGAGACAGAGAGGCAGAGAGAAAGAGACAGAAAAACAGAGAAACAGAGAGACAGAGAGACAGAGAGACAGAGAGACAGAGAGACAGAGAGACAGAGAGACAGAGAGACAGAGAGACAGAGAGACAGAGAGGCATAGAAAAAGAGACAGAAAAACAGAGAAACAGAGAGACAGAGAGACAGAGAGACAGAGAGACAGAGAGACAGAGAGGCAGAGAGAAAGAGACAGAAAAACAGAGAAACAGAGAGACAGAGAGACAGAGAGACAGAGAGACAGAGAGACAGAGAGACAGAGAGGCAGAGAGAAAGAGACAGAAAAACAGAGAAACAGAGAAACAGAGAAACAGAGAGACAGAAAAACAGAGAAACAGAGAAACAGAGAGACACAGAGACAGAGAGACAGAGAGACAGAGAGACAGAGAGACAAAGAGACAGAGAGACAGAGAGACAGAGAGACAGAGAGACAGAGAATCAGAGAGAAAGAGACAGAAAAACAGAGAAACAGAGAAACAGAGAGACAGAAAAACAGAAAAACAGAGAGACAGAGAGACAGAGAGACAGAGAGACAGAGAGAAAGAGACAGAAAAACAGAGAAACAGAGAAACAGAGAAACAGAGAAACAGAGAGACAGAGAGACAGAAAGACAGAGAGACAGAGAGACAGAGAAACAGAGAGACAGAGAGACAGAGAGACAGAGAGACAGAGAGACAGAGAGACAGAGAGACAGAGAGACAGAGAGACAGAGAGACAGAGAGACAAAGAGGCAGAGAGAAAGAGACAGAAAAACAGAGAAACAGAGAGACAGAGACAGAAAAACAGAGAAACAGAGAAACAGAGAGACAGAGAGACAGAGAGACAGAGAGACAGAGAGGCAGAGAGAAAGAGACAGAAAAACAGAGAAACAGAGAAACAGAGAAACAGAGAAACAGAGAGACAGAGAGACAGAGAGACAGAGAGACAGAGAGACAGAGAAACAGAGAGACAGAGAGACAGAGAGACAGAGAGGCAGAGAGAAAGAGACAGAAAAACAGAGAAACAGAGAGACAGAGAGACAGAGAGACAGAGAGACAGAGAGACAGAGAGGCAGAGAGAAAGAGACAGAAAAACAGAGAAACAGAGAAACAGAGAAACAGAGAGACAGAAAAACAGAGAAACAGAGAAACAGAGAGACACAGAGACAGAGAGACAGAGAGACAGAGAGACAGAGAGACAGAGAGACAGAGAGACAGAGAGGCAGAGAGAAAGAGACAGAAAAACAGAGAAACAGAGAAACAGAGAAACAGAGAAACAGAGAGACAGAGAGACAGAGAGACAGAGAGACAGAGAGACAGAGAAACAGAGAGACAGAGAGACAGAGAGACAGAGAGACAGAGAGACAGAGAGACAGAGAGACAGAGAGACAGAGAGGCATAGAAAAAGAGACAGAAAAACAGAGAAACAGAGAGACAGAGAGACAGAGAGACAGAGAGACAGAGAGACAGAGAGACAGAGAGGCAGAGAGAAAGAGACAGAAAAACAGAGAAACAGAGAGACAGAGAGACAGAGAGACAGAGAGACAGAGAGACAGAGAGACAGAGAGGCAGAGAGAAAGAGACAGAAAAACAGAGAAACAGAGAAACAGAGAAACAGAGAGACAGAAAAACAGAGAAACAGAGAAACAGAGAGACACAGAGACAGAGAGACAGAGAGACAGAGAGACAGAGAGACAAAGAGACAGAGAGACAGAGAGACAGAGAGACAGAGAGACAGAGAATCAGAGAGAAAGAGACAGAAAAACAGAGAAACAGAGAAACAGAGAGACAGAAAAACAGAAAAACAGAGAAACAGAGAGACAGAAAAACAGAGAGACAGAGAGACAGAGAGACAGAGAGACAGAGAGACAGAGAGAAAGAGACAGAAAAACAGAGAAACAGAGAAACAGAGAAACAGAGAAACAGAGAGACAGAGAGACAGAAAGACAGAGAGACAGAGAGACAGAGAAACAGAGAGACAGAGAGACAGAGAGACAGAGAGACAGAGAGACAGAGAGACAGAGAGACAGAGAGACAGAGAGACAGAGAGACAAAGAGGCAGAGAGAAAGAGACAGAAAAACAGAGAAACAGAGAGACAGAGACAGAAAAACAGAGAAACAGAGAAACAGAGAGACAGAGAGACAGAGAGACAGAGAGACAGAGAGGCAGAGAGAAAGAGACAGAAAAACAGAGAAACAGAGAAACAGAGAAACAGAGAAACAGAGAGACAGAGAGACAGAGAGACAGAGAGACAGAGAGACAGAGAAACAGAGAGACAGAGAGACAGAGAGACAGAGAGACAGAGAGACAGAGAGACAGAGAGACAGAGAGACAGAGAGACAGAGAGGCATAGAAAAAGAGACAGAAAAACAGAGAAACAGAGAGACAGAGAGACAGAGAGACAGAGAGACAGAGAGTCAGAGAGACAGAGAGGCAGAGAGAAAGAGACAGAAAAACAGAGAAACAGAGAGACAGAGAGACAGAGAGACAGAGAGACAGAGATACAGAGAGACAGAGAGGCAGAGAGAAAGAGACAGAAAAACAGAGAAACAGAGAGACAGAGAGACAGAGAGACAGAGAGACAGAGAGACAGAGAGACAGAGAGACAGAGAGACAGAGAGACAGAGAGACAGAGAGGCATAGAAAAAGAGACAGAAAAACAGAGAAACAGAGAGACAGAGAGACAGAGAGACAGAGAGACAGAGAGACAGAGAGGCAGAGAGAAAGAGACAGAAAAACAGAGAAACAGAGAGACAGAGAGACAGAGAGACAGAGAGACAGAGAGACAGAGAGACAGAGAGGCAGAGAGAAAGAGACAGAAAAACAGAGAAACAGAGAAACAGAGAAACAGAGAGACAGAAAAACAGAGAAACAGAGAAACAGAGAGACACAGAGACAGAGAGACAGAGAGACAGAGAGACAGAGAGACAAAGAGACAGAGAGACAGAGAGACAGAGAGACAGAGAGACAGAGAATCAGAGAGAAAGAGACAGAAAAACAGAGAAACAGAGAAACAGAGAGACAGAAAAACAGAAAAACAGAGAGACAGAGAGACAGAGAGACAGAGAGACAGAGAGAAAGAGACAGAAAAACAGAGAAACAGAGAAACAGAGAAACAGAGAAACAGAGAGACAGAGAGACAGAAAGACAGAGAGACAGAGAGACAGAGAAACAGAGAGACAGAGAGACAGAGAGACAGAGAGACAGAGAGACAGAGAGACAGAGAGACAGAGAGACAGAGAGACAGAGAGACAGAGAGACAAAGAGGCAGAGAGAAAGAGACAGAAAAACAGAGAAACAGAGAGACAGAGACAGAAAAACAGAGAAACAGAGAAACAGAGAGACAGAGAGACAGAGAGACAGAGAGACAGAGAGGCAGAGAGAAAGAGACAGAAAAACAGAGAAACAGAGAAACAGAGAAACAGAGAAACAGAGAGACAGAGAGACAGAGAGACAGAGAGACAGAGAGACAGAGAAACAGAGAGACAGAGAGACAGAGAGACAGAGAGACAGAGAGACAGAGAGACAGAGAGACAGAGAGACAGAGAGACAGAGAGACAGAGAGGCATAGAAAAAGAGACAGAAAAACAGAGAAACAGAGAGACAGAGAGACAGAGAGACAGAGAGACAGAGAGACAGAGAGACAGAGAGGCAGAGAGAAAGAGACAGAAAAACAGAGAAACAGAGAGACAGAGAGACAGAGAGACAGAGAGACAGAGATACAGAGAGACAGAGAGGCAGAGAGAAAGAGACAGAAAAACAGAGAAACAGAGAGACAGAGAGACAGAGAGACAGAGAGACAGAGAGACAGAGAGACAGAGAGACAGAGAGACAGAGAGACAGAGAGACAGAGAGAAAGAGAGACAGAGAGACAGAGAGACAGAGAGACAGGGAGACAGAGAGACAGAGAGACAGAGAGACAGAGAGACAGAGAGACAGAGAGACAGAGAGGCAGAGAAAAAGAGAGACAGAGACAGAAAAACAGAGAAACAGAGAAACATAGAGACAGAGAGACAGAGAGACAGAGAGACAGAGAGGCAGAGAGAAAGAGACAGAAAAACAGAGAAACAGAGAAACAGAGAAACAGAGAAACAGAGAGACAGAGAGACAGAGAGACAGAGAGACAGAGAGACAGAGAAACAGAGAGACAGAGAGACAGAGAGACAGAGAGACAGAGAGACAGAGAGACAGAGAGACAGAGAGACAGAGAGGCATAGAAAAAGAGACAGAAAAACAGAGAAACAGAGAGACAGAGAGACAGAGAGACAGAGAGACAGAGAGACAGAGAGACAGAGAGGCAGAGAGAAAGAGACAGAAAAACAGAGAAACAGAGAGACAGAGAGACAGAGAGACAGAGAGACAGAGAGACAGAGAGGCAGAGAGAAAGAGACAGAAAAACAGAGAAACAGAGAAACAGAGAAACAGAGAGACAGAAAAACAGAGAAACAGAGAAACAGAGAGACACAGAGACAGAGAGACAGAGAGACAGAGAGACAGAGAGACAAAGAGACAGAGAGACAGAGAGACAGAGAGACAGAGAGACAGAGAATCAGAGAGAAAGAGACAGAAAAACAGAGAAACAGAGAAACAGAGAGACAGAAAAACAGAAAAACAGAGAAACAGAGAGACAGAAAAACAGAGAGACAGAGAGACAGAGAGACAGAGAGACAGAGAGACAGAGAGAAAGAGACAGAAAAACAGAGAAACAGAGAAACAGAGAAACAGAGAAACAGAGAGACAGAGAGACAGAAAGACAGAGAGACAGAGAGATAGAGAAACAGAGAGACAGAGAGACAGAGAGACAGAGAGACAGAGAGACAGAGAGACAGAGAGACAGAGAGACAGAGAGACAGAGAGACAGAGAGGCAGAGAGAAAGAGACAGAAAAACAGAGAAACAGAGAGACAGAGAGACAGAGAGACAGAGAGACAGAGAGACAGAGAGACAGAGAGGCAGAGAGAAAGAGACAGAAAAACAGAGAAACAGAGAGACAGAGACAGAAAAACAGAGAAACAGAGAAACAGAGAGACAGAGAGACAGAGAGACAGAGAGACAGAGAGGCAGAGAGAAAGAGACAGAAAAACAGAGAAACAGAGAAACAGAGAAACAGAGAAACAGAGAGACAGAGAGACAGAGAGACAGAGAGACAGAGAGACAGAGAAACAGAGAGACAGAGAGACAGAGAGACAGAGAGACAGAGAGACAGAGAGACAGAGAGACAGAGAGACAGAGAGACAGAGAGACAGAGAGACAGAGAGGCATAGAAAAAGAGACAGAAAAACAGAGAAACAGAGAGACAGAGAGACAGAGAGACAGAGAGACAGAGAGACAGAGAGACAGAGAGGCAGAGAGAAAGAGACAGAAAAACAGAGAAACAGAGAGACAGAGAGACAGAGAGACAGAGAGACAGAGATACAGAGAGACAGAGAGGCAGAGAGAAAGAGACAGAAAAACAGAGAAACAGAGAGACAGAGAGACAGAGAGACAGAGAGACAGAGAGACAGAGAGACAGAGAGACAGAGAGACAGAGAGACAGAGAGACAGAGAGAAAGAGAGACAGAGAGACAGAGAGACAGAGAGACAGGGAGACAGAGAGACAGAGAGACAGAGAGACAGAGAGACAGAGAGACAGAGAGACAGAGAGGCAGAGAAAAAGAGAGACAGAGACAGAAAAACAGAGAAACAGAGAAACATAGAGACAGAGAGACAGAGAGACAGAGAGACAGAGAGGCAGAGAGAAAGAGACAGAAAAACAGAAAAACAGAGAAACAGAGAAACAGAGAAACAGAGAAACAGAGAGACAGAGAGACAGAGAGACAGAGAGACAGAGAGACAGAGAAACAGAGAGACAGAGAGACAGAGAGACAGAGAGACAGAGAGACAGAGAGACAGAGAGACAGAGAGACAGAGAGGCATAGAAAAAGAGACAGAAAAACAGAGAAACAGAGAGACAGAGAGACAGAGAGACAGAGAGACAGAGAGACAGAGAGACAGAGAGGCAGAGAGAAAGAGACAGAAAAACAGAGAAACAGAGAGACAGAGAGACAGAGAGACAGAGAGACAGAGAGACAGAGAGGCAGAGAGAAAGAGACAGAAAAACAGAGAAACAGAGAAACAGAGAAACAGAGAGACAGAAAAACAGAGAAACAGAGAAACAGAGAGACACAGAGACAGAGAGACAGAGAGACAGAGAGACAGAGAGACAAAGAGACAGAGAGACAGAGAGACAGAGAGACAGAGAGACAGAGAGGCAGAGAGAAAGAGACAGAAAAACAGAGAAACAGAGAGACAGAGAGACAGAGAGACAGAGAGACAGAGAGACAGAGAGACAGAGAGGCAGAGAGAAAGAGACAGAAAAACAGAGAAACAGAGAGACAGAGACAGAAAAACAGAGAAACAGAGAAACAGAGAGACAGAGAGACAGAGAGACAGAGAGACAGAGAGGCAGAGAGAAAGAGACAGAAAAACAGAGAAACAGAGAAACAGAGAAACAGAGAAACAGAGAGACAGAGAGACAGAGAGACAGAGAGACAGAGAGACAGAGAAACAGAGAGACAGAGAGACAGAGAGACAGAGAGACAGAGAGACAGAGAGACAGAGAGACAGAGAGACAGAGAGACAGAGAGACAGAGAGACAGAGAGGCATAGAAAAAGAGACAGAAAAACAGAGAAACAGAGAGACAGAGAGACAGAGAGACAGAGAGACAGAGAGACAGAGAGACAGAGAGGCAGAGAGAAAGAGACAGAAAAACAGAGAAACAGAGAGACAGAGAGACAGAGAGACAGAGAGACAGAGATACAGAGAGACAGAGAGGCAGAGAGAAAGAGACAGAAAAACAGAGAAACAGAGAGACAGAGAGACAGAGAGACAGAGAGACAGAGAGACAGAGAGACAGAGAGACAGAGAGACAGAGAGACAGAGAGACAGAGAGAAAGAGAGACAGAGAGACAGAGAGACAGAGAGACAGGGAGACAGAGAGACAGAGAGACAGAGAGACAGAGAGACAGAGAGACAGAGAGACAGAGAGGCAGAGAAAAAGAGAGACAGAGACAGAAAAACAGAGAAACAGAGAAACATAGAGACAGAGAGACAGAGAGACAGAGAGACAGAGAGGCAGAGAGAAAGAGACAGAAAAACAGAAAAACAGAGAAACAGAGAAACAGAGAAACAGAGAAACAGAGAGACAGAGAGACAGAGAGACAGAGAGACAGAGAGACAGAGAAACAGAGAGACAGAGAGACAGAGAGACAGAGAGACAGAGAGACAGAGAGACAGAGAGACAGAGAGACAGAGAGGCATAGAAAAAGAGACAGAAAAACAGAGAAACAGAGAGACAGAGAGACAGAGAGACAGAGAGACAGAGAGACAGAGAGACAGAGAGGCAGAGAGAAAGAGACAGAAAAACAGAGAAACAGAGAGACAGAGAGACAGAGAGACAGAGAGACAGAGAGACAGAGAGGCAGAGAGAAAGAGACAGAAAAACAGAGAAACAGAGAAACAGAGAAACAGAGAGACAGAAAAACAGAGAAACAGAGAAACAGAGAGACACAGAGACAGAGAGACAGAGAGACAGAGAGACAGAGAGACAAAGAGACAGAGAGACAGAGAGACAGAGAGACAGAGAGACAGAGAATCAGAGAGAAAGAGACAGAAAAACAGAGAAACAGAGAAACAGAGAGACAGAAAAACAGAAAAACAGAGAAACAGAGAGACAGAAAAACAGAGAGACAGAGAGACAGAGAGACAGAGAGACAGAGAGACAGAGAGAAAGAGACAGAAAAACAGAGAAACAGAGAAACAGAGAAACAGAGAAACAGAGAGACAGAGAGACAGAAAGACAGAGAGACAGAGAGATAGAGAAACAGAGAGACAGAGAGACAGAGAGACAGAGAGACAGAGAGACAGAGAGACAGAGAGACAGAGAGACAGAGAGACAGAGAGACAGAGAGGCAGAGAGAAAGAGACAGAAAAACAGAGAAACAGAGAGACAGAGAGACAGAGAGACAGAGAGACAGAGAGACAGAGAGACAGAGAGGCAGAGAGAAAGAGACAGAAAAACAGAGAAACAGAGAAACAGAGAAACAGAGAGACAGAAAAACAGAGAAACAGAGAAACAGAGAGACACAGAGACAGAGAGACAGAGAGACAGAGAGACAGAGAGACAAAGAGACAGAGAGACAGAGAGACAGAGAGACAGAGAGACAGAGAATCAGAGAGAAAGAGACAGAAAAACAGAGAAACAGAGAAACAAAGAGACAGAAAAACAGAAAAACAGAGAAACAGAGAGACAGAAAAACAGAGAGACAGAGAGACAGAGAGACAGAGAGACAGAGAGACAGAGAGACAGAGAGACAGAGAGACAGAGAGACAGAGAGACAGAGAGACAGAGAGACAGAGAGACAGAGAGACAGGGAGACAGAGAGACAGAGAGACAGAGAGACAGAGAGACAGAGAGACAGAGAGACAGAGAGACAGAGAGACAGAGAGGCAGAGAAAAAGAGAGACAGAGACAGAAAAACAGAGAAACAGAGAAACAGAGAGACAGAGAGACAGAGAGACAGAGAGACAGAGAGGCAGAGAGAAAGAGACAGAAAAACAGAGAAACAGAGAAACAGAGAAACAGAGAAACAGAGAGACAGAGAGACAGAGAGACAGAGAGACAGAGAGACAGAGAGACAGAGAGACAGAGAGACAGAGAGACAGAGAGACAGAGAGACAGAGAAACAGAGAGACAGAAAAACAGAGAAACAGAGAAACAGAGAGACACAGAGACAGAGAGACAGAGAGACAGAGAGACAGAGAGACAAAGAGACAGAGAGACAGAGAGACAGAGAGACAGAGAATCAGAGAGAAAGAGACAGAAAAACAGAGAAACAGAGAAACAGAGAGACAGAAAAACAGAAAAACAGAGAAACAGAGAGACAGAAAAACAGAGAGACAGAGAGACAGAGAGACAGAGAGACAGAGAGACAGAGAGAAAGAGACAGAAAAACAGAGAAACAGAGAAACAGAGAAACAGAGAAACAGAGAGACAGAGAGACAGAAAGACAGAGAGACAGAGAGATAGAGAAACAGAGAGACAGAGAGACAGAGAGACAGAGAGACAGAGAGACAGAGAGACAGAGAGACAGAGAGACAGAGAGACAGAGAGACAGAGAGGCAGAGAGAAGGAGACAGAAAAACAGAGAAACAGAGAGACAGAGAGACAGAGAGACAGAGAGACAGAGAGACAGAGAGACAGAGAGGCAGAGAGAAAGAGACAGAAAAACAGAGAAACAGAGAAACAGAGAAACAGAGAGACAGAAAAACAGAGAAACAGAGAAACAGAGAGACACAGAGACAGAGAGACAGAGAGACAGAGAGACAGAGAGACAAAGAGACAGAGAGACAGAGAGACAGAGAGACAGAGAGACAGAGAATCAGAGAGAAAGAGACAGAAAAACAGAGAAACAGAGAAACAAAGAGACAGAAAAACAGAAAAACAGAGAAACAGAGAGACAGAAAAACAGAGAGACAGAGAGACAGAGAGACAGAGAGACAGAGAGACAGAGAGACAGAGAGACAGAGAGACAGAGAGACAGAGAGACAGAGAGACAGAGAGACAGAGAGACAGGGAGACAGAGAGACAGAGAGACAGAGAGACAGAGAGACAGAGAGACAGAGAGACAGAGAGACAGAGAGACAGAGAGGCAGAGAAAAAGAGAGACAGAGACAGAAAAACAGAGAAACAGAGAAACAGAGAGACAGAGAGACAGAGAGACAGAGAGACAGAGAGGCAGAGAGAAAGAGACAGAAAAACAGAGAAACAGAGAAACAGAGAAACAGAGAAACAGAGAGACAGAGAGACAGAGAGACAGAGAGACAGAGAGACAGAGAGACAGAGAGACAGAGAGACAGAGAGACAGAGAGACAGAGAGACAGAGAAACAGAGAGACAGAAAAACAGAGAAACAGAGAAACAGAGAGACACAGAGACAGAGAGACAGAGAGACAGAGAGACAGAGAGACAAAGAGACAGAGAGACAGAGAGACAGAGAGACAGAGAGACAGAGAATCAGAGAGAAAGAGACAGAAAAACAGAGAAACAGAGAAACAAAGAGACAGAAAAACAGAAAAACAGAGAAACAGAGAGACAGAAAAACAGAGAGACAGAGAGACAGAGAGACAGAGAGACAGAGAGACAGAGAGACAGAGAGACAGAGAGACAGAGAGACAGAGAGACAGAGAGACAGAGAGACAGGGAGACAGAGAGACAGAGAGACAGAGAGACAGAGAGACAGAGAGACAGAGAGACAGAGAGACAGAGAGACAGAGAGGCAGAGAAAAAGAGAGACAGAGACAGAAAAACAGAGAAACAGAGAAACAGAGAGACAGAGAGACAGAGAGACAGAGAGACAGAGAGGCAGAGAGAAAGAGACAGAAAAACAGAGAAACAGAGAAACAGAGAAACAGAGAAACAGAGAGACAGAGAGACAGAGAGACAGAGAGACAGAGAGACAGAGAGACAGAGAGACAGAGAGACAGAGAGACAGAGAGACAGAGAGACAGAGAGGCAGAGAGACAGAGAGACAGAGAGACAGAGAGGCAGAGAGAAAGAGACAGAAAAACAGAGAAACAGAGAAACAGAGAAACAGAGAAACAGAGAGACAGAGAGACAGAGAGACAGAGAGACAGAGAGACAGAGAAACAGAGAGACAGAGAGACAGAGAGACAGAGAGACAGAGAGACAGAGAAACAGAGAGACAGAGAGACAGAGAGACAGAGAGACAGAGAGACAGAGAGACAGAGAGACAGAGAGACAGAGAGGCATAGAAAAAGAGACAGAAAAACAGAGAGACAGAGAGACAGAGAGACAGAGAGACAGAGAGACAGAGAGACAGAGAGGCATAGAAAAAAAGACAGAAAAACAGAGAAACAGAGAGACAGAGAGACAGAGAGACAGAGAGACAGAGAGACAGAGAGACAGAGAGGCAGAGAGAAAGAGACAGAAAAACAGAGAAACAGAGAAACAGAGAAAAAGAGAGACAGAAAAACAGAGAAACAGAGAAACAGAGAAACAGAGAGACAGAGAGACAGAGAGACAGAGAGACAGAGAGGCAGAGAAAAAGAGAGACAGAGACAGAAAAACAGAGAAACAGAGAAACAGAGAGACAGAGAGACAGAGAGACAGAGAGACAGAGAGGCAGAGAGAAAGAGACAGAAAAACAGAGAAACAGAGAAACAGAGAAACAGAGAGACAGAGAGACAGGGAGACAGAGAGACAGAGAGACAGAGAGACAGAGAGACAGAGAGACAGAGAGACAGAGAGACAGAGAGACAGAGAGACAGAGAGACAGAGAGACAGAGAGACAGAGAGACAGAGAGACAGAGAGACAGAGAGACAGAAAAACAGAGAAACAGAGAAACAGAGAGACAGAGAGACAGAGAGACAGAGAGACAGAGAGGCAGAGAGAAAGAGACAGAAAAACAGAGAAACGGAGAAACAGAGAAACAGAGAGACAGAGAGACAGAGAGACAGAGAGACAGAAAGACAGAGAGACAGAGAGACAGAGAGACAGAGAGACAGAGAGACAGGGAGATAGAGAGACAGAGAGACAGAAAAACAGAAAAACAGAGAAACAGAGAAACAGAGAGACACAGAGACAGAGAGACAGAGAGACAGAGAGACAGAGAGACAGAGAGACAGAGAGACAGAGAGACAGAGAGACAGAGAGACAGAGAATCAGAGACAAAAAGAGACAGAAAAACAGAGAAACAGAGAAACAGAGAGACAGAAAAACAGAGAAACAGAGAAACAGAGAGACAGAAAAACAGAGAGACAGAGAGACAGAGAGACAGAGAGACAGAGAGACAGAGAGACAGAGAGACAGAGAGACAGAGAGACAGAAAGACAGAGAGACAGAGAGACAGAGAGACAGAGAGACAGAGAGACAGAGAGACAGAGAGACAGAGAGACAGAGAGACAGAGAGACAGAGAGACAGAGAGACAGAGAGACAGAGACAGAAAAACAGAGAAACAGAGAGACAGAGAGACAGAGAGACAGAGAGACAGAGAGGCAGAGAGAAAGAGACAGAAAAACAGAGAAACGGAGAAACAGAGAAACAGAGAGACAGAGAGACAGAGAGACAGAGAGACAGAAAGACAGAGAGACAGAGAGACAGAGAGACAGAGAGACAGAGAGACAGGGAGACAGAGAGACAGAGAGACAGAGAGACAGAGAGACAGAGAGACAGAGAGACAGAGAGACAGAGAGACAGAGAGACAGAGAGACAGAGACAGAAAAACAGAGTAACAAAGAAACAGAGAGACAGAGAGACAGAGAGACAGAGAGACAGAGAGGCAGAGAAAAAGAGAGACAGAGACAGAAAAACAGAGAAACAGAGAAACAGAGAGACAGAGAGACAGAGAGACAGAGAGACAGAGAGGCAGAGAGAAAGAGACAGAAAAACAGAGAAACAGAGAAACAGAGAAACAGAGAGACAGAGAGACAGAGAGACAGAGAGACAGAGAGACAGAGATACAGAGAGACAGAGAGACAGAGAGACAGAGAGACAGAGAGACAGAGAGACAGAGAGACAGAGAGACAGAGAGACAGAGAGACAGAGAGGCAGAGAGAAAGAGACAGAAAAACAGAGAAACAGAGAGACAGAGAGACAGAGAGACAGAGAGACAGAGAGACAGAGAGGCAGAGAGAAAGAGACAGAAAAACAGAGAAACAGAGAAACAGAGAAACAGAGAGACAGAAAAACAGAGAAACAGAGAAACAGAGAGACAGAGAGACAGAGAGACAGAGAGACAGAGAGACAGAGAGACAGACAGACAGAGAGACAGAGAGACAGAGAGACAGAGAGACAGAGAATCAGAGAGAAAGAGACAGAAAAACAGAGAAACAGAGAAACAGAGAGACAGAAAAACAGAGAAACAGAGAAACAGAGAATCAGAGAGAAAGAGACAGAAAAACAGAGAAACAGAGAAACAGAGAGACAGAAAAACAGAGAAACAGAGAAACAGAGAGGCAGAAAAACAGAGAGACAGAGAGACAGAGAGACAGAGAGACAGAGAGACAGAGAGACAGAGAGACAGAGAGACAGAGAGACAGAGAGACAGAGAGACAGAGAGACAGAGAGACAAAGAGACAGAGAGACAGAGAGACAGAGAGACAGAGAGACAGAGAGACAGAGAGACAGAGAAACAGAGAGAAAGAGAGACAGAGAGACAGAGAGACAGAGAGACAGAGAATCAGAGAGAAAGAGACAGAAAAACAGAGAAACAGAGAAACAGAGAGACAGAAAAACAGAGAAACAGAGAAACAGAGAATCAGAGAGAAAGAGACAGAAAAACAGAGAAACAGAGAAACAGAGAGACAGAAAAACAGAGAAACAGAGAAACAGAGAGACAGAAAAACAGAGAGACAGAGAGACAGAGAGACAGAGAGACAGAGAGACAGAGAGACAGAGAGACAGAGAGACAGAGAGACAGAGAGACAGAGAGACAGAGAGACAGAGAGACAGAGAGACAAAGAGACAGAGAGACAGAGAGACAGAGAGACAGAGAGACAGAGAGACAGAGAGACAGAGAGACAGAGAAACAGAGAGAAAGAGAGACAGAGAGACAGAGAGACAGAGAGACAGAGAATCAGAGAGAAAGAGACAGAAAAACAGAGAAACAGAGAAACAGAGAGACAGAAAAACAGAGAAACAGAGAAACAGAGAATCAGAGAGAAAGAGACAGAAAAACAGAGAAACAGAGAAACAGAGAGACAGAAAAACAGAGAAACAGAGAAACAGAGAGACAGAAAAACAGAGAGACAGAGAGACAGAGAGACAGAGAGACAGAGAGACAGAGAGACAGAGAGACAGAGAGACAGAGAGACAGAGAGACAGAGAGACAGAGAGACAGAGAGACAGAGAGACAAAGAGACAGAGAGACAGAGAGACAGAGAGACAGAGAGACAGAGAGACAGAGAGACAGAGAGACAGAGAGACAGAGAGACAGAGAGACAGAGAGACAGGGAGACAGAGAGACAGAGAGACAGAGAGACAGAGAGACAGAGAGACAGAGAGACAGAGAGACAGAGAGACAGAGAGGCAGAGAAAAAGAGAGACAGAGACAGAAAAACAGAGAAACAGAGAAACAGAGAGACAGAGAGACAGAGAGACAGAGAGACAGAGAGGCAGAGAGAAAGAGACAGAAAAACAGAGAAACAGAGAAACAGAGAAACAGAGAAACAGAGAGACAGAGAGACAGAGAGACAGAGAGACAGAGAGACAGAGAAACAGAGAGACAGAGAGACAGAGAGACAGAGAGACAGAGAGACAGAGAGACAGAGAGACAGAGAGACAGAGAGACAGAGAGGCATAGAAAAAGAGACAGAAAAACAGAGAAACAGAGAGACAGAGAGACAGAGAGACAGAGAGACAGAGAGACAGAGAGACAGAGAGGCAGAGAGAAAGAGACAGAAAAACAGAGAAACAGAGAAACAGAGAAACAGAGAGACAGAAAAACAGAGAAACAGAGAGACAGAGAGACAGAGAGACAGAGAGACAGAGAGACAGAGAGACAGAGAGACAGAGAGACAGAGAGACAGGGAGACAGAGAGACAGAGAGACAGAGAGACAGAGAGACAGAGAGACAGAGAGACAGAGAGACAGAGAGGCAGAGAAAAAGAGAGACAGAGACAGAAAAACAGAGAAACAGAGAAACAGAGAGACAGAGAGACAGAGAGACAGAGAGACAGAGAGGCAGAGAGAAAGAGACAGAAAAACAGAGAAACAGAGAAACAGAGAAACAGAGAAACAGAGAGACAGAGAGACAGAGAGACAGAGAGACAGAGAGACAGAGAAACAGAGAGACAGAGAGACAGAGAGACAGAGAGACAGAGAGACAGAGAGACAGAGAGACAGAGAGACAGAGAGACAGAGAGACAGAGAGGCATAGAAAAAGAGACAGAAAAACAGAGAAACAGAGAGACAGAGAGACAGAGAGACAGAGAGACAGAGAGACAGAGAGACAGAGAGGCAGAGAGACAGAGAGACAGAGAGACAGAGAGACAGAGAGACAGAGAGACAGAGAGACAGAGAGACAGAGAGACAGAGAGACAGAGAGACAGAGAGACAGGGAGACAGAGAGACAGAGAGACAGAGAGACAGAGAGACAGAGAGACAGAGAGACAGAGAGACAGAGAGACAGAGAGACAGAGAGGCAGAGAAAAAGAGAGACAGAGACAGAAAAACAGAGAAACAGAGAAACAGAGAGACAGAGAGACAGAGAGACAGAGAGACAGAGAGGCAGAGAGAAAGAGACAGAAAAACAGAGAAACAGAGAAACAGAGAAACAGAGAAACAGAGAGACAGAGAGACAGAGAGACAGAGAGACAGAGAGACAGAGAAACAGAGAGACAGAGAGACAGAGAGACAGAGAGACAGAGAGACAGAGAGACAGAGAGACAGAGAGACAGAGAGACAGAGAGGCATAGAAAAAGAGACAGAAAAACAGAGAAACAGAGAGACAGAGAGACAGAGAGACAGAGAGACAGAGAGACAGAGAGACAGAGAGGCAGAGAGAAAGAGACAGAAAAACAGAGAAACAGAGAAACAGAGAGACAGAAAAACAGAGAAACAGAGAGACAGAGAGACAGAGAGACAGAGAGACAGAGAGACAGAGAGACAGAGAGACAGAGAGACAGAGAGACAGGGAGACAGAGAGACAGAGAGACAGAGAGACAGAGAGACAGAGAGACAGAGAGACAGAGAGACAGAGAGGCAGAGAAAAAGAGAGACAGAGACAGAAAAACAGAGAAACAGAGAAACAGAGAGACAGAGAGACAGAGAGACAGAGAGACAGAGAGGCAGAGAGAAAGAGACAGAAAAACAGAGAAACAGAGAAACAGAGAAACAGAGAAACAGAGAGACAGAGAGACAGAGAGACAGAGAGACAGAGAGACAGAGAAACAGAG
>OZ059907.1:1671242-1678742 GCA_964057215.1 Oscheius myriophilus | reverse complement strand
ACAGAGAAACAAAGAGACAGAGAGACAGAGAGACAGAGAGACAGAGAGACAGAGAGACAGAAAAACAGAGAAACGGAGAAACAGAGAAACAGAGAGACAGAGAGACAGAGAGACAGAGAAACAGAGAAACAGAGAGACAGAGAGACAGAGAGACAGAGAGACAAAGAGACAGAGATACAGAGAGACAGAGAGAAAAAGACAGAAAAACAGAGAAACAGAGAAACAGAGAGACAGAAAGACAGAGAGACAGAGAGACAGAGAGGCAGAGAGAAAGAGACAGAAAAACAGAGAAACAGAGAAACAGAGAAACAGAGAGACAGAGAGACAGAGAGACAGAGAGACAGAGAGGCAGAGAAAAAGAGAGACAGAGACAGAAAAACAGAGAAACAGAGAAACAGAGAGACAGAGAGACAGAGAGACAGAGAGACAGAGAGGCAGAGAGGAAGAGACAGAAAAACAGAGAAACAGAGAAACAGAGAAACAGAGAGACAGAGAGACAGAGAGACAGAGAGACAGAGAGGCAGAGAGAAAGAGACAGAAAAACAGAGAAACAGAGGAACAGAGAGACAGAGAGACAGAGAGACTGAGAGACAGAGAGGCAGAGAAAAAGAGAGACAGAGACAGAAAAACAGAGAAACAGAGAAACAGAGAGACAGAGAGACAGAGAGACAGAGAGACAGAGAGGCAGAGAGGAAGAGACAGAAAAACAGAGAAACAGAGAAACAGAGAAACAGAGAGACAGAGAGACAGGGAGACAGAGAGACAGAGAGACAGAGAGACAGAGAGACAGAGAGACAGAGAGACAGAGAGACAGAGAGACAGAGAGACAGAGAGACAGAGAGACAGAGAGACAGAGAGACAGAAAAACAGAGAAACAGAGAAACAGAGAGACAGAGAGACAGAGAGACAGAGAGACAGAGAGGCAGAGAGAAAGAGACAGAAAAACAGAGAAACGGAGAAACAGAGAAACAGAGAGACAGAGAGACAGAGAGACAGAGAGACAGAGAGACAAAGAGACAGAGAGACAGAGAGACAGAGAGACAGAGAGACAGAGAGACAGAGAGACAGAGAATCAGAGACAAAAAGAGACAGAAAAACAGAGAAACAGAGAAACAGAGAGACAGAAAAACAGAGAAACAGAGAAACAGAGAGACAGAAAAACAGAGAAACAGAGGAACAGAGAGACAGAGAGACAGAGAGACTGAGAGACAGAGAGGCAGAGAAAAAGAGAGACAGAGACAGAAAAACAGAGAAACAGAGAAACAGAGAGACAGAGAGACAGAGAGACAGAGAGACAGAGAGGCAGAGAGGAAGAGACAGAAAAACAGAGAAACAGAGAAACAGAGAAACAGAGAGACAGAGAGACAGGGAGACAGAGAGACAGAGAGACAGAGAGACAGAGAGACAGAGAGACAGAGAGACAGAGAGACAGAGAGACAGAGAGACAGAGAGACAGAGAGACAGAGAGACAGAGAGACAGAAAAACAGAGAAACAGAGAAACAGAGAGACAGAGAGACAGAGAGACAGAGAGACAGAGAGGCAGAGAGAAAGAGACAGAAAAACAGAGAAACGGAGAAACAGAGAAACAGAGAGACAGAGAGACAGAGAGACAGAGAGACAGAGAGACAAAGAGACAGAGAGACAGAGAGACAGAGAGACAGAGAGACAGAGAGACAGAGAGACAGAGAATCAGAGACAAAAAGAGACAGAAAAACAGAGAAACAGAGAAACAGAGAGACAGAAAAACAGAGAAACAGAGAAACAGAGAGACAGAAAAACAGAGAGACAGAGAGACAGAGAGACAGAGAGACAGAGAGACAGAGAGACAGAGAGACAGAGAGACAGAAAGACAGAGAGACAGAGAGACAGAGAGACAGAGAGACAGAGAGACAGAGAGACAGAGAGACAGAGAGACAGAGAGACAGAGAGACAGAGAGACAGAGAGACAGAGAGACAGAGACAGAAAAACAGAGAAACAGAGAGACAGAGAGACAGAGAGACAGAGAGACAGAGAGGCAGAGAGAAAGAGACAGAAAAACAGAGAAACGGAGAAACAGAGAAACAGAGAGACAGAGAGACAGAGAGACAGAGAGACAGAAAGACAGAGAGACAGAGAGACAGAGAGACAGAGAGACAGAGAGACAGGGAGACAGAGAGACAGAGAGACAGAGAGACAGAGAGACAGAGAGACAGAGAGACAGAGAGACAGAGAGACAGAGAGACAGAGAGACAGAGACAGAAAAACAGAGTAACAAAGAAACAGAGAGACAGAGAGACAGAGAGACAGAGAGACAGAGAGGCAGAGAAAAAGAGAGACAGAGACAGAAAAACAGAGAAACAGAGAAACAGAGAGACAGAGAGACAGAGAGACAGAGAGACAGAGAGGCAGAGAGAAAGAGACAGAAAAACAGAGAAACAGAGAAACAGAGAAACAGAGAGACAGAGAGACAGAGAGACAGAGAGACAGAGAGACAGAGATACAGAGAGACAGAGAGACAGAGAGACAGAGAGACAAAGAGACAGAGAGACAGAGAGACAGAGAGACAGAGAGACAGAGAGGCAGAGAGAAAGAGACAAAAAAACAGAGAAACAGAGAGACAGAGAGACAGAGAGACAGAGAGACAGAGAGACAGAGAGGCAGAGAGAAAGAGACAGAAAAACAGAGAAACAGAGAAACAGAGAAACAGAGAGACAGAAAAACAGAGAAACAGAGAAACAGAGAGACAGAGAGACAGAGAGACAGAGAGACAGAGAGACAGAGAGACAGACAGACAGAGAGACAGAGAGACAGAGAGACAGAGAGACAGAGAATCAGAGAGAAAGAGACAGAAAAACAGAGAAACAGAGAAACAGAGAGACAGAAAAACAGAGAAACAGAGAAACAGAGAATCAGAGAGAAAGAGACAGAAAAACAGAGAAACAGAGAAACAGAGAGACAGAAAAACAGAGAAACAGAGAAACAGAGAGACAGAAAAACAGAGAGACAGAGAGACAGAGAGACAGAGAGACAGAGAGACAGAGAGACAGAGAGACAGAGAGACAGAGAGACAAAGAGACAGAGAGACAGAGAGACAGAGAGACAAAGAGACAGAGAGACAGAGAGACAGAGAGACAGAGAGACAGAGAGACAGAGAGACAGAGAAACAGAGAGAAAGAGAGACAGAGCGACAGAGAGACAGAGAGACAGAGAGACAGAGAGACAGAGAGACAGAGAGACAGAGAGACAGAGAGACAGAGAGACAGAGAGACAGAGAGACAGAGAGACAGAGAGACAGAGAGACAGAGAGACAGAGAGACAGAGAGACAGAGAGACAGAGAGACAGAGAGACAGAGAGACAGAGAGACAGAGAGACAGAGAGACAGAGACAGAAAAACAGAGAAACAGAGAGACAGAGAGACAGAGAGACAGAGAGACAGAGAGACAGAGAGGCAGAGAGAAAGAGACAGAAAAACAGAGAAACAGAGAAACAGAGAAACAGAGAGACAGAAAAACAGAGAAACAGAGAAACAGAGAGACAGAGAGACAGAGAGACAGAGAGACAGAGAGACAGAGAGACAGAGAGACAGAGAGACAGAGAGACAGAGAGACAGAGAGACAGAGAGACAGAGAGAAAGAGAGACAGAGAATCAGAGAGAAAGAGACAGAAAAACAGAGAAACAGAGAAACAGAGAGACAGAAAAACAGAGAAACAGAGAAACAGAGAGACAGAAAAACAGAGAGACAGAGAGACAGAGAGACAGAGAGACAGAGAGACAGAGAGACAGAGAGACAGAGAGACAGAGAGACAGAGAGACAGAGAGACAGAGAGACAGAGAGACAGAGAGACAGAGAGACAGAGAGACAGAGAGACAGAGAAACAGAGAGACAGAGAGACAGAGAGACAGAGAGACAGAGAGACAGAGAGACAGAGAGACAGAGAGACAGAGAGACAGAGAGACAGAGAGACAGAGAGACAGAGAGACAGAGAGACAGAGAGACAGAGAGACAGAGAGACAGAAAATCAGAGAAACGGAGAAACAGAGAAACAGAGAGACAGAGAGACAGAGAGACAGAGAGACAGAGAGACAGAGAGACAGAGAGACAGAGAGACAGAGAGACAGAGAGACATAGAGACAGAGAGACAGAGAGAGAGAGAGACAGAGAGACAAAGAGACAGAGAGACAGAGAGACAGAGAAACAGAGAGACAGAGAGACAGAGAGACAGAGAGACAGAGAGACAGAGAGACAGAGAGACAGAAAAACAGAGAAACGGAGAAACAGAGAAACAAAGAGACAGAGAGACAGAGAGACAGAGAGACAGAGAGACAGAGAGACAGAAAAACAGAGAAACGGAGAAACAGAGAAACAGAGAGACAGAGAGACAGAGAGACAGAGAAACAGAGAAACAGAGAGACAGAGAGACAGAGAGACAGAGAGACAAAGAGACAGAGATACAGAGAGACAGAGAGAAAAAGACAGAAAAACAGAGAAACAGAGAAACAGAGAGACAGAAAGACAGAGAGACAGAGAGACAGAGAGGCAGAGAGAAAGAGACAGAAAAACAGAGAAACAGAGAAACAGAGAAACAGAGAGACAGAGAGACAGAGAGACAGAGAGACAGAGAGACAGAGAGACAGAGATACAGAGAGACAGAGAGACAGAGAGACAGAGAGACAGAGAGACAGAGAGACAGAGAGACAGAGAGACAGAGAGACAGAGAGACAGAGAGACAGAGAGACAGAGAGACAGAGAGGCAGAGAGAAAGAGACAGAAAAACAGAGAAACAGAGAGACAGAGAGACAGAGAGACAGAGAGACAGAGAGACAGAGAGACAGAGAGGCAGAGAGAAAGAGACAGAAAAACAGAGAAACAGAGAAACAGAGAAACAGAGAGACAGAAAAACAGAGAAACAGAGAAACAGAGAGACAGAGAGACAGAGAGACAGAGAGACAGAGAGACAGAGAGACAGACAGACAGAGAGACAGAGAGACAGAGAGACAGAGAGACAGAGAATCAGAGAGAAAGAGACAGAAAAACAGAGAAACAGAGAAACAGAGAGACAGAGAGACAGAGAGACAGAGAGACAGAGAGACAGAGAGGCAGAGAGAAAGAGACAGAAAAACAGAGAAACAGAGAAACAGAGAGACAGAGAGACAAAGAGACAGAGAGACAGAGAGACAGAGAAACAGAGAGACAGAGAGACAGAGAGACAGAGAGACAGAGAGACAGAGAGACAGAGAGACAGAAAAACAGAGAAACGGAGAAACAGAGAAACAAAGAGACAGAGAGACAGAGAGACAGAGAGACAGAGAGACAGAGAGACAGAAAAACAGAGAAACGGAGAAACAGAGAAACAGAGAGACAGAGAGACAGAGAGACAGAGAAACAGAGAAACAGAGAGACAGAGAGACAGAGAGACAGAGAGACAAAGAGACAGAGATACAGAGAGACAGAGAGAAAAAGACAGAAAAACAGAGAAACAGAGAAACAGAGAGACAGAAAGACAGAGAGACAGAGAGACAGAGAGGCAGAGAGAAAGAGACAGAAAAACAGAGAAACAGAGAAACAGAGAAACAGAGAGACAGAGAGACAGAGAGACAGAGAGACAGAGAGACAGAGAGACAGAGATACAGAGAGACAGAGAGACAGAGAGACAGAGAGACAGAGAGACAGAGAGACAGAGAGACAGAGAGACAGAGAGACAGAGAGACAGAGAGACAGAGAGACAGAGAGGCAGAGAGAAAGAGACAGAAAAACAGAGAAACAGAGAGACAGAGAGACAGAGAGACAGAGAGACAGAGAGACAGAGAGACAGAGAGGCAGAGAGAAAGAGACAGAAAAACAGAGAAACAGAGAAACAGAGAAACAGAGAGACAGAAAAACAGAGAAACAGAGAAACAGAGAGACAGAGAGACAGAGAGACAGAGAGACAGAGAGACAGAGAGACAGACAGACAGAGAGACAGAGAGACAGAGAGACAGAGAGACAGAGAATCAGAGAGAAAGAGACAGAAAAACAGAGAAACAGAGAAACAGAGAGACAGAGAGACAGAGAGACAGAGAGACAGAGAGACAGAGAGGCAGAGAGAAAGAGACAGAAAAACAGAGAAACAGAGAAACAGAGAAACAGAGAGACAGAAAAACAGAGAAACAGAGAAACAGAGAGACACAGAGACAGAGAGACAGAGAGACAGAGAGACAGAGAGACAGAGAGACAGAGAGACAGAGAGACAGAGAGACAGAGAGACAGAGAGACAGAGAGAAAGAGAGACAGAGAATCAGAGAGAAAGAGACAGAAAAACAGAGAAACAGAGAAACAGAGAGACAGAAAAACAGAGAAACAGAGAAACAGAGAGACAGAAAAACAGAGAGACAGAGAGACAGAGAGACAGAGAGACAGAGAGACAGAGAGACAGAGAGACAGAGAGACAGAGAGACAGAGAGACAGAGAGACAGAGAGACAGAGAGACAGAGAGACAGAGAGACAGAGAAACAGAGAGACAGAGAGACAGAGAGACAGAGAGACAGAGAGACAGAGAGACAGAGAGACAGAGAGACAGAGAGACAGAGAGACAGAGAGACAGAGAGACAGAGAGACAGAGAGACAGAGAGACAGAGAGACAGAGAGACAGAGAGACAGAAAATCAGAGAAACGGAGAAACAGAGAAACAGAGAGACAGAGAGACAGAGAGACAGAGAGACAGAGAGACAGAGAGACAGAGAGACAGCGAGACAGAGAGACAGAGAGACATAGAGACAGAGAGACAGAGAGAGAGAGAGACAGAGAGACAGAGAGACAGAGAGACAGAGAGACAGAGAAACAGAGAGACAGAGAGACAGAGAGACAGAGAGACAGAGAGACAGAGAGACAGAGAGACAGAAAAACAGAGAAACGGAGAAACAGAGAAACAAAGAGACAGAGAGACAGAGAGACAGAGAGACAGAGAGACAGAGAGACAGAAAAACAGAGAAACGGAGAAACAGAGAAACAGAGAGACAGAGAGACAGAGAGACAGAGAAACAGAGAAACAGAGAGACAGAGAGACAGAGAGACAGAGAGACAAAGAGACAGAGATACAGAGAGACAGAGAGAAAAAGACAGAAAAACAGAGAAACAGAGAAACAGAGAGACAGAAAGACAGAGAGACAGAGAGACAGAGAGGCAGAGAGAAAGAGACAGAAAAACAGAGAAACAGAGAAACAGAGAAACAGAGAGACAGAGAGACAGAGAGACAGAGAGACAGAGAGACAGAGAGACAGAGATACAGAGAGACAGAGAGACAGAGAGACAGAGAGACAGAGAGACAGAGAGACAGAGAGACAGAGAGACAGAGAGACAGAGAGACAGAGAGACAGAGAGACAGAGAGGCAGAGAGAAAGAGACAGAAAAACAGAGAAACAGAGAGACAGAGAGACAGAGAGACAGAGAGACAGAGAGACAGAGAGACAGAGAGACAGAGAGGCAGAGAGAAAGAGACAGAAAAACAGAGAAACAGAGAAACAGAGAAACAGAGAGACAG